>CM056994.1:221875990-222475990 GCA_029891345.1 Dryococelus australis
TTTAGTTTCGTCTTCATGTAGATTATCGCGGTGAACAGCTTGATCATTTTACCATATTGGAACTTGGATCGTATTTGATCTGTGATGTGCGGACCGAAATAATTATCCAGAGTCAAAACATGCTCCGAATCGCCATCCACAGTCAATTCGAATGCAAATTTGGTGCAGGTTCTTCCTGTCACCTCATCCACAAATGTCTTGAACGGAATACCTTGGAAATGATTAAAGTTGATTATACCTTCAAACACAAGCACCTCGACGAGACCAAACCAGCATCGAATCTTTGAGCGTAGTTTATTTAATTTCTTTTTAGGATTCAACTTGTAATTCAAGGGAAATATGGAGTTCAAAGTGCACAAGTGACCTTGAAAAGTATTGTTTTTCATGTCCGCAATATTGCGTTCGTCCAGCGACAACCAGTACACTTTAGCAATCAGTTTGGAAATCAGTTGGTCGATCCTACACGAATCGGTGCTCATGACCAGGTTCACATCCGAGACCAGGGAGTAAACACGTTAGAATGAATCGATCGCTACATTTTTTTTCAAAAAGACACAAAAATCCCAAATAATCTGTGGGTATCATGGATGTGTCAATGTTCTTTGGTACAGGTCTGACGACGAGCCCAAAGAAATCTCGATAGCCGATCTGAGGAGTTAACGGTTCAAGTTTGAAATATTTGTTCTTTTTTTTTCGTTTTGTATGTATTCGTCATGGAAACGAGTTTGCACCAATTGCCAGTCACAACCATTTTTTTTGCCTGTTCTTCATTATTGTCGAATGCATACAACACCAGCCGAATCAACAACATTGATGGGGAGAAAATTAGTTTATTGGAGAAACTATCAATGGGCCGGGTATGGCTGACAAATCATTTTAATACATACCCTATAAGTTTATGATCGTAGACAATGTATTTATCATCCACTTCAAAAGAGTGTAACGTACACAAATCAGAATCATTTTCAAAGTTTTCGCCTTAAGGATTATGGTGAACAAACTCATGTGGTTCTTTACCCATGTGCAAAATCAGTTCGAAACAATGTCCTTTATTTTATTGGGTGTAACTGTATTTGTTGATGCAAAAGCGATGATTGCGTGTATGGCTCACTCGAATATGCGGTAATTCGCGATTATTCGTCAATATATAGGGAACCCAACACAATCGACTGTTTTCGACAAAGTAACCGTGAATTTGGGAATTTATCGTCGAATAATTTCCATGTTTAATCTCCCCTTATTAGACTCTTTCACAATATAGTATTTCACATTTGCACACCAATGGCGGTGATGAAGATGATGATGGCGATGATGCCATTCCGAAGCCATCGCAATAACTGCGATAAGGATGGATTAATATTAAATCCAAATCAGATCCCTGCATCATGGGGAATATATTGCAGATATGACGATCCTCCATGGTTATACAAGTTGTATAGTACAAGTTGTGATAGTGGCACAAGTCCAAATAAACGTGATTGAAATGAGAACACGATGAAATACCTCAGATGCCAATCAGTTTGCATTTGAGAACTGTATTTTTGAGACAAGGCTGGAAAGTCACATTATGTTTACGAGTTAAGTATTCTACACAATCATTGAACTGATTCAAGTAACAGCAAAAGAAGAATTCCCTGGGCATGGATGTAGAAGTACTGAAATATTTTAAAAGGGAGGTGTTGCATTTATAGGATTTTTTTTATTTCATGTTTTTTTTCCCCCCAAGAGTAAAATAAAGGAAATCTTTTATCTAGAAAGTTTTTCGTTTTTTTTTTCAAGAGTAAAGTAAAAAAAAATTTTACTGTATATATACCAATTGTTTTTAGTGTATTATTCAGTGCCGACAACAATGGGTTTCAACAGCACTTTCTTTGTGGGTTCTGAGGCGGTGGACGCCTACAAATTCCAGTCTGCATACATTCGAACTTACCACAGGAACCAGAGCACGTTTCCCAAACTTACTTTTGAATTTATGGCCGATGAAGGTTACGGTGATGCTCAATTGATGATTTATGTACTGATGAAGGGCATACTGAAAAGAAAAAAAACTGTGTTCACTACAAAGTAGATGGATATGTGGATGAAGATGTTAACGTCTGTCGGTTCTACGTCTTCTATGATGGTAGTGGAAACGAGATGGAAGAACTGCGTGGAAATTGCACCCTGGATCTCGAATCTATTGTGCAAGAAATTGCAACACCATAAAACTCCTTGTTTTTGTTCACAACTTAAATTGGTTTTATCCCGTATGTCCAACTCACACCAGAAGAAGAAAAGGAAGAAATTGAACACACATATTCGAAGCTTGTTACGAGTCAGTTCAGGAACTATTACATGGATAATATTTGAGAAAACCTACATGTACTGAAGATTATAACATTCATCCTGTCATGACGTGCACTTGCTCTCGGATTTTTGAAATTCCTTTGTGAATCTTATGTAACAAAATATGATTAAAATAAAAATAATTTAAAAAGTTAGTTTTTTTTTTTCTCCTACTATATTCACAAATGAACTAGTGCTGAATTTAGAGGATTCAGCTAGGATTGGTAATTATTGTACAAAACCAACAACGGTACATGTTTGTCTTCCGATTTTAAGTCTTGGCCAACCAGCATACCTATTTTAATTGTGTAATAAGACAGTATCGATGCGATTGTTAGATTTTTGTATTTTTGTGCGAAATATAACTTGTATTTTTACCACTTCAATATTTAATTTTTTATTCAAATATTGTGTCACATCACAATGATTTTTCAACAACTTTATGGGCGAGCTAATGGTACGTTCGAGAGCATTTTCCACATCTTTTTCTATATCATCATGATGGTAAAACCATAAATTCACATTTGCAAACACGTAACCCACTCTTGGATCTAATAAAATTTTATTAATAACATGTAGTATTCTTTTGTCACCACCATTCCCACCTTTGCTTGGTTTTTTTTTCTTTGGCACTTTGGCTCAAATTAAAAATGATGGAATAAACGAATTTTCTAAATTAGGTTTTGAAGGATTCTGCCCAAAACATAACATATGCATCAGCGTTAGAAACATTACCAAAGCTCAATTTTATTGTGAATCGTCACCTATTTTTACATTAACGAAACACCTTTGTAAAGGAAGTATATCGGGAATATATCCTTTTGTCATCACCGATTGTTCTACTTCCGACATATTAATGTCGGCAAAAGGACATTGAATGATTAGAAAGTAAAGATGGCATTTACTCAAGTAACACAATAATGAGAAAAGCATATGATAAACAAAGTTTTCTATGTTTTTCATTTTTGCGAATAAAGTAATGTGTTTTCAGTTGGTGCGATATTATGTCTATAAGTCGCGAACCAACCTCAAGTATCAATCACTCTAAACGGCGGCATTAACATCTCTCTTGGTTTATGTTTCGAATAAGCAAAATACTGCCAAAACGATTTAACCCCCAGTTTGTTTCCGCATCGAGTTCTCGAACGCAAGGCATTAGAAAATCCAAACCACTTCGAGTATACATATTCGTTGGAAATAGTCTATAGTTGTAATTGTCTTCTAGTTTATTTTTTCTACTGATATTCTCAACGAATTAATCAAGGGTTTCAAGGTGTATACTTGGTTTATGTAATGGTAGTCTTGAGATGCTGACGACATGATTGTGTTATTGATTACCTTTTTTGAATATGCAGTCATGAATTGTGCAAAAATTAATGCAAGTGGTTTTTGTATTTTTCCATTTTAAATACAATATGTTGCTGTAAAAATTTTTGTTCTTTCATGAGTCGGTGGAGCTTAAGGGAATGTTTTCATAAAACATAGTCCCAGTTGTGGTTTTTTAAGTAACCAAAGGTATCGATGGTGAATTTTTTGCTAGTTGAAAAATACATACAGAAGTGATTTTTCAATGTTCATGACTAGAACGATTGGCTTATGAAAAACGAAAATTCGTCTGGTACTTTGTTGTGGGATATGATTTCATAAGGGTTGAATTGAGATTTTTCATTCAAAGCCGATAAATCACATAGTCCATTGATATCCTGGAAAAATCCATCCATCTATTATATCACTGTAGACAACATTGCAATTGAGATATACGTTGGGATTGTATTGGAAATTAAATGTTTCGAGAGAATATTGAGGAACTAAAGCATGATAATTGTTAACGAGATTCTCATTCAAAGATATCAAGTAGGCGATATTTTTAGCCAGATTGTGAATAAATACTCCTGAATTTTTTGATTGAGCATTTGTGATATTAGATGATTGTTTCCATTGAGATGTATCAATTTGAGATGTATGAGATATGGTTTGAATTCACATTTGTTGAGATGGTCTTCATCAAATTGTTCAGTGTCATTTTTGTGATAATATTGAGACAAATTTTCCCAATATAGGTAAGCAAGTTCTTGAGAATTTAACGTATAAATAATTTCACCCCATGTTGAAATTTTTTTAGTTCTAAATGGCTGTATGCCACAAAATGCAAAATGGGATCTCTTAATATTGGATACAATGGTATTTTCTAAATTATCGAATTCATAGCACATGAATATAGGTCTTACATCCACGATTTCAGGCGATTTATCGATAGGTTAATAATTGGGGTCTTCTGTAGGAGCGTGGTAGAAAAATACCAGGGACAATAAGAATCTTGTTGTAGTGACAATAGGATATCTAGGAATTCTCAAAATCTCTAAATCAATCAATAGGTTTATCTCTTCAACTTTGAAAGCATAACCAATTAAAGGTTTGTATGATACATTTTTTGGACGATATGTGTTTCACTAACCAATAAATAAGATTTCGAATCTGAAACTTTTACCATTCCATTTGGTAATCGACCGTTATTGTTGAGCAGGTAATCGTGCTCAAAAGTGATGGGGATGTAACATAATCGTACGACTAACATTCAACTGTGCCTTTCCAGTTTCGCGAGCCTACCTTATCGCTGAGAATCCATTCGCCAGGCATGCAATCAATTTTGCAAGGATCTGCTATTTTTCGTTGTCGAATATCTATGAATAAGGATTTGAATTTTGAGTCTAGATAATCTAGTCTGAAATGTACAAAATCGATGAAATCATCATGTGCAGCCTCGAAATACGTTGGTATTGTTCGGTCCGCCATTAGCAAAGGTTTTAAACCGGTGCAGGGGATCACATTCGCAGGTAATTTCCTTAAACGAGTTTCAGATGGTGTCAGATCGTTGGAATTTGTAGCCTTTGAATTGAATGGACAACAGGAATATATTGTGCAATCGGCGTACAAATAGGCAGAAATGAAAATTTTCGGATATTGACAACCACAAATCCACAAGTACCTATTGTTACCATCCGAGGTAAGTATCCATTGTCCGCCATTCTTGGCCATGCAAGTTCGTCTGCCTCTTTCTTCAAAATACATGCAATACCCCTTACCCGGCTCTTTGTTGCAGGAAATCATTTTAATAAGGCTGGATTTGGGATCTATGAAAGTGACGTCGGTATTGAAATGATGGCACATGGATCTACAGTATTTACAGTTTAAGCAAACAGTAAGTTATTTAGAATCACGTTCGATCAAATTATCACTTGTACAATTATCATTTTTATTTTAAAATTTCAATGTGTCAAAACCAAGAAATTTGAGCAATGTCGTTTGAACTCTGTCGAGACTAAGGTAAAACACACTCAAGTTGCAAATACAAACAAATTATTACTAAAATAAAAATTACAATCACCAAAAAGTGTAATTTTTTTACTTAAAATAAATTGAAGTGGTTGATCGAAAAAATCACTGAAAAAATACATATTATTTGTTGCATGTATACTTGCAATCACAATCCCTCCCCCAAAAAAACTACCCACTTTAAAAAAATTATTTTATTTAAAAAATAGAAAAAACATAAAAACTCTGAATAGTTTATGTATAATGACTATCGGATAAGTTGTGTACAAGGACCAGGGGGGTAAATTTGTTTAGTGTCACGAAACATTACTAGAGGTTTCCACAATAGGCATTCTTCCCCCACTCTTACTTTCAACAACCAATCATGTTGCAGCATTTTGTTTCCCCTCCTTATGGTATGGCATATATGGCGATGAAATCTGGAAAAAAGACATTATTTGAGGATGAGAATTGAATGTGGAAATATCACTCCTATACTCCAGAGCAGAAGAACAAAAAGGGAAGTTATTTATTAAATATACCTTATAAAATATATATTTTATAAGGTAACTATATATACTGTAAGGTATTTTATTATACTTATTCCTCTTTGGCTCTAGGAGGAAGGTTAATGTTTCTCTAACTAGCTCTTGCCATTTACTGGTTTTTTTTTTTTCTCTGCCATGTATGAAAACTGAAAGGAGGGGAAATGAAATGCTACATCATTGGTTGTTGAAATTAGGAGTGGGGGGGATCAACAACCAATCTTGCTTCCATAAACACTACTAAATTAAGCCTATAAACCGGAAAGAAGACATCAGTTGGGGGGGGGGGGGGGCGAGAGCTGAACATGGAAACGTCACTCCTCTACTCTAGAGCAGAAGAGGAATAAGGAGTAAGTATAATAATAAAGAATAATAAATGTACATTATATATATATACATATATATATATATATATACACAATTAAAATGTATATAATTCACATAGTTTTTTTTGTTTAGTTTTCATTTGTAATTTTTTTATTCTTATATATGAAGAGGGACTTTTCCTTTATTCGAGTTATAAGCTTTGTGGTTTTTGGTACGAAATGCGAGAGGGACAACAATGACAATCGGGAAGTATTCTCAAGTGGATTTCGAAATGCCCTCGAAAGGTTAATCATGAAACTGAGTTTTCAATCCATTAGCCCATCACCCTCGCAAAATTTAATCAGTTTGTAGGAAAATACCGAACCTATACTGATTTAAATTTTGTACAAATTGTCATATTCGTCACCGAGCCACGATGAAGAAACTTTCCTGCGAAATCATTTTCAAACCCCCCAATCAACGAAATCGAAATTTGAAGTTTAAATGAGTGTGATATCATTACCTATCAACTCAAAACTTACTTTGGTTGACGGGTCGAATTAAAGTCTTATTGGGGCGAGATCGTACCTGTAGGTTGGAGCGAATCAGTGTAAATTGATCTCGATGTTTGTGATTTGAAGTTAATCCCGTTGGAAGAAACATTACAAATTGTTTGCTATGTGTATTCCAATAACGAGACGGGGAACCAAATTACTTTTGATCGCATATTTGATTAATATTCTCTACTCAGCTTTTATCGAATCACTGTCGAAAACAAAATGTGTGATTTGATCAAAACATTTGTATGCCATCTTCCCTATATGTTATTCGACATAATTGATTTACAATTATTGTGGTGAATACAAGAGAGTAACCGATCTCGTCAATGGAATCTGGCCGGATCACATGGAGAAACGATCCTTTATAGAATGTTTCGCCATATGTGAACGACCGGAATATTATGCCAATAAATTAGACGGCGAGCGTAGGCTTGCTTTCCTTATACCTGATTTACTTTTTGTTCCCTTTTCACCCACTGTTCAAGTGTATAATTTCAAATTAAGGGGTTATTATGTCGCATTCATCAAGGAAGTGGAAAAAAAAAAACAAAGTATTGGTTCTCATCGATGTATCGGTAAAATTAACATTTTAAGGGTAGATATGAAATGAGTATTATAAAATCATCAAAACCATATTCCCACCATCTACAAAATTGATATTCTGGCATCAATTCGATTCATAACATTCCTCGTGGAAATTGTGATAAATTAACTGGTTTGTACCATTTGAACGAGGACAAATTATACGCAAACACATTCCATCGATCTGATTGCTATCTTGTGCCAATTTCACTTACCAACAATGGCCTGTTGTATTTCCACAAAGACAAGATCGTCAAAGTAAAGAGTGAAAAAATAATCGATTTGAAGTTTGATTGGCAAACTTTTTTAAAGTATTTAAAGAGTAAAAAAATCTCTAAACTAAAGCTCAAACAGGGAGAGTTGTTGGCTGACATGACTGTGAAATATCTCGGCCGATATGCAGTGCATAAATACACCTCGTGCCAAAGGTCTTGGAAACTGAAGATGGGCATATCTTTGAAGCGATGTTTCCCGATTATTCCTTCGTAATTGACAAGAGTAAATTAAACGAATTATTCCCGAAATGAGCACACTTGTGCCGTGTTGATGCATTTTTCATTTTGTAATTCAAGGGATGTTATGATAGTGGCTAAATTGTATTTTGTATATTTCGTAAGAAAAGAAGTGCTAATCCAGTGAGTGTAATTGAAAATAATATTTTGAATAAATAAGACGTGTATCATAATTATATGCTATTTTCAATATTTTACAAAAAGTTCGGTATTTATTAGCCTGGGAATTATTTTAGAAAGATTCATAAATTTACTCTTAAAATACATCATAGAAGTGATTATCCAAATGAATAAAATAGAAACAGACATCCTTCATTTTGTAAAGATAATACAACATTATCACAAACAATAATTGTCCACAAATGTTGATGTAGCATCAATCTCATAATGAAAACATTTGAAACTAACGATACACTTTTATCTCAATACAACTGGCTGCAAAACACCGATAAGTTTGGTAAAATGATTGAAGTTTTGGAGAAACTGATGATTGAATTTTCAAAGTACAATAGATAAACGAATGTCTGGAATTGCATAAAATTTGCCATACAAACCATTTACAGCAAGTTACCGATGCCACTAACAGACTATACTCGGCCATGGGGTACAAACAGGTATCATTTTTCAATTTCCTTTCCATGGTTTCTCGTCTTTTTAAATGTTATCTACACATATTTATTCAACGAAATTGATTAAACTTTACAAAATCAACTGGTTAGTGTGATTAAAAATTATTTTCCCACACCTACAATAAGTATAGGTTGGCCTAGATCGGGACCAAACACAGTTATGATGGTGGTGCCATTCGTTAACGCCCACATTTTGATGGGTAATGTAAAAAATGAAATTGACACCAAAGCGATGCAATACATGTTATCGCAATTGAAATTCCAAGTGGATACTTCGAACGAAGGTTTATATCCCGACAGAGGGTACATGTTTCAGGAACCTCTCCGAGCCTACACTTGTGTGTGTGTGTGTGTCTATACATATATATGTGTATATATATTTATATTTATATATATATACACACACATACATACACACACTTCAGCTCGGGATTTTGTCGCCCTGCAAGAATTTTTCAATATAGATTCAAAGGCAGTGATTGATGAAGTGAAACGGATGTTGGAGCATCGAACAATCTCATTACATTTCGATCGCATCTTTACGAGGACGCCGAGTTTGGTATCTCGAGATAGAGGTGATTATGGTTTCTTAGTGATTGATTCAATAAAGGCAGTGACGGCCAAGATGGAAAAGTGGATGTTGCAATTCAACGGCCAATGTTCCAAACTCTGTTTTTACGAATCCGACCAAACGTATAAGAAATGGGGTCAATTTTGGGTCATTGCTCGCATCTTTATGTACGCAAATTTCGATAAGAAAATTCGCGAAGGGTTTTGCAGATATTATCTTGAGTGAGTACCATAAACAATAAATTGGTGTTTATGTTGACCACGACAATGTTCATGCCGCAAAGTGCCTTTTCATGCATTGCCCATTAGGATTCAGTCATCGGTATGTATACTGCTTGGACGATAAACAATTTCCATCTAAAAGTGACTGAATTAATTTTAGTGAACGAAACAGGCTACACAGTCGCCTATAAAGTACAGTCTACTTCGCAGACTAATCGCGATCCCATAAAAGTTTCAGTAAATTTGGGTAAGTGCATCACATCTTCCAACCGTTCGTTCAATGCGATGCCAAAGTATCAATTTGATAAAAACTATTCGTTTGTGCATGTGGGTACTCAGGAATTGACCAAAGTAGTTCGAACGGAAGATAACAAAAATTTAGATTCATTGCAGTGCACACCAAGTATTACCGACATGGTTGCCTCAGCATGGTTCACAATAATTCCGACAACATAGAAAACATCTCGGAGAATTTAATCGAAACCTATTATTACCTTCTGTATTTCGAAAACGATAAATTATTTCTCGAGGACGTGAATGCAAACAAACTATCGATCGGTGTGAAATCCTGCACTCCTCTATTCATTTTGGAATTTGATGGCACGATGATTAGGTGAAAATATGGCGCTGGTGAGAAAATCATAAACTGAATTTATTCAGAGGGAAAATACTTTACTTCCGCTTCGTACATGATGCTAAATGCGAAATTTATAAATGTCAAGATTAACCCACGGATAAAATAAGACAATGGATGAAACAATGATTCAGTACTAAATTGCTCATTCACCTGGACAACTTCGACGAATTGTACTCAGTACGAACCACCTTCAAAATTTGTACTCGATATGTAAATTGCCCTTTATCGCAAGAGCCTTTAGCTCGCCAACGAAATAGACAATTAATATGTTTATGCAAGATACTATGATAATAACGTAGCTGAAATTTTACTGAAAACCATTAAAGCAATCTACTTTATTGACAGGTATGAGTACATTCTTAATCAAATTGTTTGGTTACGATTTCAAGTACAAAGAAAAACCCTATTACGTCGATTATTTGAATGAAAGTTTTCATTTTTCACCCGAACAAATAAAAAAAGTCATTTGAAACACGTTTCACTAGCCAGTCTCTCGTACTTTTCAATACTTGAATTTGTGTAAAGTTTATAGATTTCCCTTTCCTGCCATTTTAACACTTTATTAGTTGAACACTAATGATAATCAATTAATTATGGATTACAGTAATCCGGTATATAATTATATATAAGAAGATGAATAATAAAAACCAAATATATCTAAGGACAGGTATCGGCACCATTTTAATATTAGGGGTTCTGGCCAGCGTGATTTGGAAATTTAAAGATAAACTGAAAACCCCCATGACTACGCATTTTGATACTAGTGGCTCATCGTTTAAAACAACTACCCTTGCGGGAACTGCTAAGATAACACAGAGTTGAATCGGTGAAAATAAAAAGTAAAATAAAAATTCAGTATGGGTTTCTTATCGTTTTGGGGTAATGCTGACTACAATAAACATATATTATGGTTTCTTATTTCGACATTTGTATTCGAATATGTTATCAAAACATTGTATGTGATGAGTATATTATCGATTATATGTGAATTGTGAAAACAAAAAATAAATAAATAAGAAAATTAAGGAAATTGACAAATATGTGTAATCATCTTTCTGGTGTATTGTTAGCTGTGACGATATTCACATACATTAAACTACTTGCATACAATACATGAAGATGTGGACCACCTTAGGAGAGCAATAAACAACACGCATACCTTTTTACCTCGACCAAAATCGCCTTCGTCAAAACATTTACCAACATCTCTACCATGCGAAAACACGCTCAAAACAGACGAATATATGTGTACTTTGGATTTTTACAAGTATGGTGTGTTCGTTGACAATGTGGAAATACAGATGTTGGAAAAAACAACCGAACTAGAATACATTTACTAATGTTTCCTTTTACCAAATCGAGATTTACGCTATAAAACAATACCTATTAGATATGTGTGTGTGTGCGTGTGTGTATATATATATATATATATATATATATATATATATATATATATATATATATATATATATATATATATATATAAAATCGTTATACAAGAATATAATTTTTGTAAATAATCAATAATGTTTTCTTTAAATTATTTGTTAAACCCGAGATGTAATAATAGTAAACAGCTAATAATATGTACATCGGTAGTAATACTAAAAACAACATACTCTTGTTAATAGCAAGTATTAAAACTTGCATGGAACCAATCACCGGGTTGTTGATTATTTTTAATCATGAGTTACAAAAAAAAATAAGTATAACCACATAACAATGTTGAAGGCTCTTGTTAAGTTCGCCGGTAATGTCGCCATGGCGGGTGAACGTGCAATGATTCGACATTCGCTAGTCCCGTATTTACCAAAATATTCAGTTTTCAAAAATATTTTTAACAATCAATCTTTGTATGGCTTTAAGATGATTGCAATTGGGGAAAAAAATCATTACGAATTGGCAACACCACGATTGGTAATTTTATAAGCAAGATAAAAAAAAAAGGCCAATTTGACGCTGCTTTCGGTCAAATCGATTCGAGCATCTGTCTGAACGACAAAATGCGTAAAGTTTTATCTTACGAAATAAAAAACTTACTGGGTTACGTGCTGCATAAAATTCAGCTCGCATTCAAAAATCTAAACTCGTTGAATCCAGTATTGAATAAAGTCGCTAATTCTAACGATGCTGTAAACTAATCATGACCGATCCCAAGCACACGAAAAAAAAAAAAAAAAAAACCTCAGAGAACAAAACTTATCAGTTACACCTTTCTTTCTGCCGTCGGTGTTTCGGGTCTGGCCGCCTACATCGATAAGTACAGGAAGGCGATAAACAGATGCATTCGCTACGAAAACGACAATGAAAAACTCAAAGTGTGTATAGTCAATCATTTCAGTTGTTGGATGTTTTCCAACCATAATTACTTGAATTTATGCGACGATAAAGTTTTTTGGGAGGAGGTAAAAAACGTCTGGTGTTTGGGGGCATATGGTGATGTTGCGTGCGTTCATTGTGACAGTGCTAGAAACGATTATCCCCTGACTGACATCCATGTGGATTATCGTTGTGTCGATGTCTCGTGTACGAATGCGATCGCCTATATATTGGGCAAAGGTGTGGAGAATGTTATGGCTTTTGGCGGTGATGTATTCGACTATACAAAAAAGTTTCGGTAGTTGTATTACAAATTAATTTTTATTGGTGGGGTCGTTATTTTGGGTTTTGCCACCTACCTAACAATTTTTTTTTTCGGTTAAGGATAATGGGTAAAAGAAAGATAAGTGGAAATGATAAGCGCGGACAGTGGGAATTCCATACTCAAGCTGTTTGAGGTGTACGAAATCTTGTCGCAGATACCCAATTTAATCGATCGACATTTTAAATTACTCGCAAATATTTTGGCAACTTATCGTATAATGATCGCCCATTATATTCCCTTACCGACCTTTCAATAACCGACTATTTATCCGTCTGTTTCGCAAATCACTTTCCATGCGATTTGAAAACAAAATGTATTTACAATCTATACGAAAAATCAATCTCGAGCGGTTGCGGCTGCCGTGAACAAAAAAAAATTCCACATTAAACAAACAATCGGACCTTATCTCGAGAGCGTATCGCCGGTACTGTAATTTTCCGCCAAATTTTGTACACCCCATATATTCTTTCGAATTGAACTCTGAGTTGGATTCTCTACTCGGAGGAATCGATGATTTCAACGAGCAGTTTGCACGCATAATGCCAAATGGCAAACCGATACTTTCCCTCTTCACCAGTACGTATCACGGGATATTAAATCCCATTAATGTAAATTTATTGACTGATATCAAATTGAACACTCCAGACTTTCAACACATTGTTGATATCTCATACTCGATTCTTGTAGACTAGTTTACATATTCCCTTCTTTTTGTCTGTGATTTCGTCCCTAAGATTTTTCATCAACGTTTCCTTGAATTAAAAAAAACTCGTGCAGTTTATCGCCAAAGAAATTGTTACTAATCGCGTCGAATCTCTGAAGGTAAACACTCATCACTTTCAATTTTAATTTTGTCCAACAACCCACAATGTTGATGTAATTGATGTATGCATGAGACGTGTCGAATAAAGTTGTCTGTCGCAATGCATAATTCATCAAGTCGCGATTTTCTATCCACACAAGTTTTCGGAAGTTCAGCGCATTTAGATTTTAACCTATTCAAGTACTCTTCTTCGAAATTTGTCGTAAAAGATTTGGCCCATTTTAAATTAGTTTTTATTAATAAAGAGTATGTCTGATCTACTCAAGTTTAGCAATCATAATCCGTATTCTATAGACCACATTTATTACGAGTATCAAGATGATGCGCATAGAAAAACTCTAGACTAATTTATTCAAAAGAAGCAGAGTTACGATGAGACCCGATTGGACCAATTCCTAGACAATGACAAGAGGGAATTGTTACTCTATTTGAAAAATGTCGACCAGACGTCAAATAGATACAATACAGTATTGAAAAAAGTCAACATGTTGTACACTTTTAATTTAAAATCAAAGTTACTCTCATTTTACAAACAGCGCGAAATTTACGAAAGGGTTAAAAGACCAATTTCTTTGGCACTACGATTGAACGATGTTTGGTGTTCGTTGCGAATGGAGATTGTGGAAACTTTTAAACATTTTAATATTTTTCCACATTCTTTTGTGAACGAGGAAAATGGCATTATTTACACCTTGTTGCACTGAAAAAAAAATTTTGAGTCAAAAAAACGGTTATATAAAGAGACGAGAGCGCCTATTTGTTTCGAATTACTTATTTTCCTTTCGTAAGAGAATAACAATGTTGGGGCATATAGAACTAGAAGATTTGTACGATTTGGTATCTCTAGAGGAAAAAATTTACAAGTATTTGGTGCGCAACCTTTATCACTGCTTAGACATGTGTTTCAAACACCTTTCCAAAATTCCAGTCAAAGAAAATGACCTCTTAAATCGTGAATTCGCCAAAGTTTTTCATCGGGCCATACGCTAATTTCCGAACATATGACGATCCGGTAGCCGCCAGCAAGGAAAAATGAAAAAAAAATCAGTCGAGAAGCTATTGATTTGGGAGTTCAACTACATACAAATATCGAAAATTACTACAAATCATACGAACAAAATCTACCCGATGCGATAGACGATACGTTTACACAATTTTTAAATTTCGACAGCGATGTTAGACAAGCCAATGGCTGGACACCTTATGCATCGGAGCTCAGAGTACGAGATGTTGATTTCGCTCTTTGTGGAACCACCGACATGCTTTTCAAGTCCAAGCAGGGTGATTTAGTGATGGTCGATTGGAAAGGTTTGCCAAAGAATTTTGAAGAGTCTCGCTGCGATTATGGACTGGGATTTCTATGTGATGTATTAGCAACACAACTAAACAAGTACTCGTTGCAGCAAAACATTTATCGTCGTTATATTCAACAAGAAAAAAAAATTCGTCTGTATCTACGGCAAATGCACGCAAACCTGTCAAATTACAAGTTACTGTAGGTAGTTTATTTTGACGAAAATATGATTGAGAAATGTTTAATTTACACAATCGATAATCAATAACATTGTTTGGTTTTTACGTCTTGTCATCTTGAAATTTGTTATATTCTTCTTCATTCATTGTTCTTGTACTAGCAATTGATTTGTTGAAATGATCCAAGTTTGACCTGAAGAAAATTTGGTTGTTTGTCAGGATGCTGTTCCGACACAGTTCGTTAATGGTTTCAAGACGCAAAGTCAACACTGTAGATGCGTTTGCATTCTCGAGTACTTTTAGCGCTGCATTATACGAAATGTGTTGACTCGCACAATTTTCCTTTGGTATCTGTATGAGTAGAGACTGATTGACTATCGCGAACGAGAATGGCTCGTCTTTAAAGTTTTCCAATCTCGCCATATCATGTATGGCCATGACATTTCGAAAAGTGAGGTATTGTGGTAGAGAAATATTATCAATCACACGATGTTGGTATTCTTCATCCCAGTTCTTAAGATGGTGATTCTTAAACAACTGCAAGAAATCAATTAATGCGCCACGAAATTCTTCCTCCGAGGGCAAGTTGATAAAGTAAAAGGCATAGATTCGGTCGAGGATTGTAGGTCTTATTAATTTTTTTGTAATTGGTTGCAGCTAGAATTAAAACATTATTTTTCATTTGAACCCCTCCTCCGAGAACCGGTTTGTAGGGTCATTTCCACACTTCGCAAATGGGGTGGAATTGTCAAGCTTTGAGAAACTATCTCGTCGATTTCGTCCAGAAATATCACGAATCGGTGGTTCTGGTTTTCGATGGTCATCTTGAACAAATTGGCTAATTTGTGTTCGGTATCACCGATGGTAGGCGAGGATAACTGCCCGATGTTGAGTTGGTATAGATTGGCTTTCCATTCGGACGTGATTGCGTGGGCCAGCGTACTCTTATCCGTACCAGAGGACCGAAAAACATTATAAATTTGAATCGTGGGTTAAACACTTGCGTATATATTAAAATTTTGAATTCTACTTTCAACTGGTCGTGGCCACGCACATCCTTGAAAGAAAATTGGGGTTCTATTCGCCATGAGTCCAGCTCGGATGTAATCTCCGAATTTGATTCTCCTCCAAATTAATCGCTCGCATTTTTGAGATTCCGAAAGTAAGCCAGAAATAAATTTTTAAACTCAGCTGTTAAATGTTCGAGATTATTTTTCGATAGCAGAGCACATCTGATAATTGCTCATTTTTGTACCAAGTACACCCACAATTTGTTAATAGTGTATTGATTTTCAGCCAGAGTAGATTCCCACTCGGTTAAAATGTTTGAAAATTCTTCACCTAAACCAAAGAGCATAGTATCTAAATCATTTAATGGTTTTTCCCCTTTCTGCAAAGTGATTTGTGTTTTTTTCTAGCGAGGATGGCAAAAATTCCGCACAGTTCAGCATTTGAGATAATTTCTCCATGTTTGTGTGTTCACCAAATGCGATTTTCGGCGCACATGTAAACTGAATCGGACTGGATTCTATGATTGCGCGAACGTTTTCATTCATTTTTTTTTTAAATCTGGCTATACATTTCGCAGATCTTGGCCAACTAAAATCGGAAATGGTGAATGATGGCGCGGTCAGTCATCAGTACGTGGAAATTATAAAATCCATCTTTAATTCTAAATATGAAGACGTGCTGGAAAATATAACATGGTTTGGTCGAATCCTCGAACAATACAATCTCCTAACCGCATACACTCTCGTTCAAATGTGGCTGAACGGATCCATCGAAGCACAGCCTGTACTCAACACCCACTTGTTCATCAAACACATTAAATTGATTCCACCTTTGCAATCTCTATTCGATGCATTTATGAAAATGGCTTTGGAAAAATGCAACAAAAAAAACCGACTACGAACTTTGTCGAATAATATCGGACTATTTGGAAAAGAACAAAACGTGTAAGCTACCATAATACCTAATATCAGAGCGAAAATCATGTCCGGCGAAATCCTTGGTGAATGTGTTCTTATTTATAACGACCAGATCCATATTCACACATTTGATGTTGATTTAGCGACTCACAACATCTTTTAATCTTACGATTTAGGTCTAACAGTTATAAAAATAATCTCCTCTTACATTTAAATCAAGCCGATATTGATAATGTGCGATATTTGTTTAAGAATATTTCACCAGTGTTGGATGTATCAGTCAACTATTACGACTACACTTTTTCTGGTGCTCGTCGAACGAAATTGGTGAAGTGAACGCACGATATCAACCAATACAAACAGCATCTTCAATTCATGGGCAATGAGAATTTAGCATTTGACTTTCACAACAATGCCAACAATGTGCACGAACTAAAACTCAAAAGACTCAACCGCAAATTGAAAGAACTCCGATAATGAACCAGGTTCATCGCCTGTTTATTTAAATGAAATATTAGCAATCGACACACCTCCTGTTTTCGACATGGACTTGATGTTTCAAACAACTATTAATTCGAGAATATCATACAAGGACAACTGCAATTACCAGAGAAAAACCAATGAACGTCAAATTTCGTACCTAATAAATACATACCCAACAAACAACTAGAATTACCAAAGCAAGAACAACAAACTATTAATTACATACTTGACGAGCAACAACAACAACAATTACTAGAGCAAAACCAACTTACCACGAATTACATACCTAACAAACAAAATATTTTAGAAAAAGTACAAGAGTGATACACTGGAAAAACAGGCCGCCCACACAACAAAACTTCGACAAGAGTCGACAAGTGGATGCTTTGGTTGAAACACCAAATATTTCCGAACAAGCTATGATTGGATTGGATAATGGTGGTTGTGAACTACGAGCTTTCATCGAACAGGCAGTCAATTCGGAAACTTTCAAAAGTAGTGGCGGTGTGGAGTACATTGTTATACAAGAACTACTTCCAATGCTGGATTTTAAACTTGACGAGATTAAACATAAATACAACTATATATATATATATATATATATATATATATAAGATTATGTGGTAAAATGACTGATGCAATCGTCGGGGAAAACGTATTGCTTTCCAAAAACCAAATCCAAGTTTTCAGTTTCGATCCCCAGGCAACAATTCGAAACATCATTAAATCATTCGTTATGGGTTTGACGGTGTTGCAAAATTTCTTGGTGTTTAATTTTTACCTAGCCGATAGCCACAAGGTTCGAGATTTATTGAAAGTGAAAGTTCCGGTGATTGACAATTCCAATTTTGAAAATTATGGGCATATGCAAGAAGCGGGCATCAGTCCCAAATTCGCGCACAAACGATCCCATGGGAACAATAACGAATCGAGTAGTTTTGATATCGTATTATATCATCTTTCATTAATGGGGTACAAAAATTTCATGTTTGATTTTCCAAATGGAAAAGTACACCAGCCGACTAAACGAATAAAAGTCGCGGATTAGATTGGTGTGAATACACCACAATATTTTAAATCGCAGCCGATGGAACAGTCCAGTTTCAATTCGACGCACATTCCGCATTTACAAGATGTCTCCTTGATCGATCTAGACCCAATGCATTTTAAACCTCAAATAATTCAATCGACTTTAACAAGAGCGGTGACACATAATCCCCAATTATAACAACAACAAAAATTAAGTACATCCCCAACTCTGCCATTTTCGATTCAAAACAATTCACCCGAATACAACCCATCAGATTTTCTAACCTTCCGGTCTCCTAAAAACTCGTCTTTGTGTTGCAATCAACAAACATCACTCGATGATTTAAAGTCCAATTCCTTACGATCGGACAATCCAACCCCTTCGAATGAAGATGTGATGGCTGGAGAAGCATTAATGGAATCGATCCATTCTTCCCGACAGGAATTTAATCCTTGTTCCACAAGTCGCTACATTACCCGGTGAGTTGTAATTTGCCATGAGGGAAGAAAACGATTCATCACCATCGTCGAACCAAATGGCCCTATTGTCTGATGAATTCATCATCAATTTGGCAAAGGAATGGGGCATAAATAGTAGAACCATAGCCTAAAAGAATTACTTTATAATTTCCATTTTTGCAAAGAATTCATGGAATGAACTTACGACAACATTCTAGTAAACATTCTCACTGGAATACAGTTGCTTAAATTGGCTGCCGAAAAGAAAATTATCAGTGAAGTATGCGGCAATCTAAGAATCGTGATCGAATCTTATCAAAAAGCCAATGCATACCTTACATAATTTAGCCTTCCGAGACAAAACATGTGAAGGTTATTAATTTCGTAAAAGTGGATAGTTGTAAATAAATTTTTTGTCTGGGTACTTTCTCATCGACTCGAGCCAACTGGGAACAAATTTAAAAGACTTTGAAAATTTAAGGTACGATTAAAAAAATTATAGTTATTTCTCGCAACGATAAAGTCAATTATATAGCCATCTTCCTCCTTCTTGGCCAAATTTCCAACATCTTTATATTTTCGCGTAAATTTTTTGGTATCAAATTGTTTGCATTTTATAAACCCTTTGTATAAAATCGAAGAAAATTTCTTCTTGGCATCAATGATTTCCATATAATCCATCAAGAAAACACCTGCGAAAAATGTCACCAAATACAACTTTGATTCTACAGCATATTTCCTATATTCCAATTTTAGCATAGGTTTAATGGAAATTATACTTTCTTCGAAAGGAACTTCACCTAAATCAATTTTTTTTTTTTTTTTTTTTTTTTTCGTGAATCGACATTCCTACACTTCGACTAACTATTTTGCCGTTTTTAAGAAATATTTTTTTATTTTCGATGGCCGGTTGCAGTTGTTTATTCCTATCACGTGTGGATAAAATCAATTCGTTCGTATCTGGCACTATTTTAAACCTTAACTGCAGTGATGGGTATTCGGAACAATGACAGGGAACAGGAAGGACATCGAGGTTAGGATTTTCACAACTGCCGGTGTCTACATTGAAAACTTTATCAACATAGGGATAAGTCAGGTGACATCTATCGCATTCGTAATAAAAATATTTTAATTTTTGATCACATTCTTTAAAGTGTTCGACTTCTCCATTTCGGCAAAAATAGGCATTGATCTTATATTGATGCACAATATAACCATTTTCGTTTTGCAAACATTCGGGTTGTAGACAGTTTATTCGGCTTTTAGAAAACCAGTGCTCACATTTGACGATTTGTGGTAATCCGCAATTACAAACGATGTAGTCATCGTCCGCATAAGGCAATCTGATTTTGTTCAATTTGTCAACACAAATGTTGCCAATATTCCGTTCCATCCTAATCGCATCATTGGTCATATGGCACGCAGTGCCATCAAAAATCATATTCTTTGGGCATACTTCCAAAATCCTTTTACGATCGTACCCACAACTCATATACATATCATCGAGTTTTTTGTTTATGTCTGCGGATTCGGAACCATCGATGTTCATCAAGTTACAATACGGTTCGTATGTTATATAATCGACTTGGTTCGGATTACTACACTCACTGTACATCAACTGCAGCCCTTCGGAAATGATCAGTTTTGTGGAGATCGATGCAAAGTTTAGGGGATTTAAATCACCGCATAGCTGGATTTTATAATCCGTCCCGACTTTGACGAGTTTCGGTGAAAGTGTTTGTGTGTGACTATGTTTGAACCATTTTTGTTTCTTGAAATTCCATCCCTGTTCGTGAGGTGTATTGCCTGATTCGCCTATAAAATTCACTTCGATTTTCGAGCTTTCTGCATTATCTGTGCCAATCGCAAAAGTTTCGTATATGCAATATGTATTTGTTTTACACAAAGTGACAAATTTAAATTTTTCATTTTGACTGGGTTCAACCTAAACAAATCTTTACCCGATTTTACGGGATGGTATTTTGGAATTTTCGCATGTAGTAAAAACATATACATCAATAATATTACAAGCGATAATACAGCTTGAATAACTCACACACTCTCTCTCTTAGGGAAAAAAATTACAATCAAAGGATTACTTTCAAAGCCAATGTATTTGAAATATACCAGCCAATATCGGCTGCTTCACCACAAATAAAATCGTCAGAATAACCACACACGCAATGAGGTAGAAATAATGAAAGGTATTTTTAAAAAAACATTTACTAAAATTTGATTTTGTAGTTCAGAGTCGATGGCTTCAAGTTCCGATGGTAATTGGACTATTTTGCCAAATTCATCCACGTAAATGAACCACGACGAATCGATGGAAAGGCACAGATCGACTATTCTAGATAAATTAAATATATTTGAGATACGTATCAAACCTTATCAAAATAATCAATTTCCATACAATTTCATTCATGCTTTTATCCAGCACGTATAAAACTTGGCCATCGGATGCGTAAGTTCGAATCAAAGGCATTGTACGATTTAACACATAATTCAAATGCTGGATATTGAGCAAAGAGCAAGTTTGCCAAGCATCTAATTTTTTATAATTATTGGTTAAAATCATCAAAGAATCACACCACATCCACTCTAGAAGAAGGTGCATAATCTCCGTAAAACCAGACTTTTTGCGTAAACTGAGTGCTGCTTGCACCATGAGTTCCGTGAAAGGTTCAACGATCGCCAGTTGACGATCGTGGGGGATGTGGAAATGACATTCGAGGTATGGTATGCTGCTGCTAAAAATATTATTTGTGATATGTTGAAGTTGATCGAAGGCAAGTGTCTCGTGCCGGTTAAATTCCAACTGCTTGTACCTACATTTCAACAACCGAACAATTTCTGCGCACGTGAAATTCATTTCGATAAATGGAGAGATAAAAACACAATCGTCGTTGATGAACATGCTTATTTCACAGAAATTCACTACCGTCTTGGCAAACATCAGGTAACACAAGTGACCCGATATGCACAAATGAGCATTTGTCAAGGTTTTGACATTGTTCAACAATCCGAGCAAAATGTGCGCAAAAATTTTATCGGTACTATCCGATGACAACAGTTTTGATGATTGCCGATCGATCGATTATACTTTGGGCATTCTTTTTTGTGCGAATAATCCTCGTATTTCCTTATTTGTTTTTTCCTTTAAATGTAAGATACATGTTTTCTTCTGCTTTACAAATCAGAAGCGGTGGTGAAAATTCCGATGTGGTTGGCGATTTCAGATACAGTGGTATGAGGAAAGGCTTTCGCAATAAGAGAATCGCTAGTGGAGACGAAGACAATCGCGAACTGGCCGATAAAAGAAAAAAAAAAACTCGCAAAGAAAAGGCGAGCGCAAAGCATCACAGTCATTTTAGACTGCACTTTAAAAGACGAACGTAAAGACGAATTTCACTGATCCAATCATTTCATAGCGACTTTGACAAAATATTTAAAGTGGTGCTGTGGACAGCGAGCAACGAGGTGCACGCGAAAATGTTTATCGAACAGTTTCTGTAAGCCAATAAATTTGCAAAATTTTTGTACAGGTTGCATAGAAAAACGAAATCTGTATCTACCGTTCGCCAACAACTTCCGATAACGACGGGTCCCTACATTTTAATAGACGATTCAGTACATAATTTGAATACTGGTTGTTACGACATACTGGTCGACATTAAAGAATACTATTACATACCAAAAACAAAAAATTGAAAAAAAAATCATTAATTACAACTCATTACTGAATGATTATACGATATGGTAGATGCTTGGCACGAATCTACCAGTTACCTCACTCGCCCATCAATGTCGCATTTTTACATAATCGTGCAACAGATTAATTAAAAATGCTTCTTGAAGAGCCATCAGATGCAATGGCAGTGTCCAAGTATGCAATAACTTTGTAATCAACTCTATGTATTCATCAATGTTTCTATTTGAGTTGCTTCTACACATCCTGTTCTTCTTGTAGTGAGAATAAGCAAATTTTTTGAACTCGAGAGTTTCCAATCTGTTATGCTCCCTGGGAAGGAATAGACCTTACATGGTTTCACATCCAAAATTTTATTTGATTTTATTTGTTTGCATTTGGTAATTGTAACTTTCTTTTAAACAAGAGAAACACCAATAAAAATAACAGAGTACAACAAACCATAATAAATAAAAACTAATGTGTAATGAAAAATAAAAAGAGACAACACGTGGCCAAAAATATCGATGTAGTTTCCCAGTAATAACGGACTATTAATTCACAGTAGCTGGTAAAAGTATTAAAAACTTTATCTTGTCAAAACAAATTTTTTAAAGTAATGATATGTGTAAAACTTGCAAAATTCCTTAATTTCCACTACAACACAATACACATCGGAAGAAAACGACAAAAATTTGGGCAACTTCGTGATTACCGGGATGCCACTCACGGGTATTTACGGTGATGAACCAATGTCGTAGAAAGTTCATGATTAGAAAATTTACCTGGCGGTGTTTCACCAACAGAAATTCAGTGTTCTGTTGGTCGCTATCGTAAAATCTAGATTAGATTGAGTTAACCTTTGTCTCGATCTCGCAAAATAATTCCCAGTCGTCCAAAGCATTACTAACAGCAATTTCGGAATATTCCTCATATATATCTTTCATGTTGGAAAAAACAACGATGAATGATCTTATGTCATTGTTTTTTTCGATGATTTTTTTTATCTCAATTAGTTATGCAAGGCATCCACTGAGGTATCGTAAAAAAAAAAAAAATCATGACCACTGCTGGTATATATACGAGGGCATCGGCCTAGACAAATCGCTCGCTTTCGAGCCAGCACTTTATCAACATACAATATGTTTTGTAATCTGCAAGGCTTCCGTGATAACGATGGCGAATATGTGCTGAAGGAACTGGCAGTCACCAACAATGATGGTTTCACCTAAAGGCAGTTCTTTAAATCCCCGTATTCATGCAAAGCATTGGATGATGTAAGTAAAAAGACAAACTATTGGCTGAAGGAAAATATTCACCAATTGGCATGGCAAGATGGTGAAATTTCCTATGATAAAATCGAAAGGGAAGTATTTCAATTGATAAGGAGCCATTACAACAAATATATAATATTTGTTGCGGGTTCACATCAAATACAATGGCTAAAGAAGTTGTGCGAATTCGATCACTATCTCGAAATTGTGGATTTGCAAAATATTTACAAATGCCCATCATTTAAAACTCTGATAGATATATATGGGGATGCAGGCCATTATGACTGTTGGAGACACATTCGTGGATTTATGTGTGTATAGATAGAAACTCGACATTATTGTTTTTGTGGTTCCACGATAATGTAATGGCAAAATGGGAAGATTAAAAAAACCACAACAAAATTGAAATTAAGTGTATCAAAGACTTTACATTCAGTGTTGGTACAGGTTCACAACAGAAGAGATAGTTCTAGTGAATTGCTGCAGGTAAAATCTCTGCATCTATGGGCCAGCTGAAGACTAGTTTCCATGGATTGGAGTGGTAAGATAGAGAAATTTCATGCAACAATATTGAAGATGACTGACAAAAAAAAAATTACATTGTCGAACTGTATTATATAATTATTTCACAAATATTTTTTGTAAATAAAATATTTTATTATTTTGTTTGTAAATAATTTTTTTTTCATTTATTCGAGATGTAATAATTGGTTACACAAAATTTCCCACACCTATCAAAACAAAGCCAAATATTACTTTTATGTTTGTCAAATTTTCAGAGTAGGCCAACCTCAATCCCAAAACTGTAAAAATTACACTTAGGCCTATAAAATAAGTTTTTTTGTTTGCATTCTCTTATTCCTTTACAGCATAATTGTCGTATTATGACGATGGTATGCTAGTTAGAATTCAACTACAGTTTTAAATTAAAAAAATATATAAAAGTTGAATTTAAAAAATGTACCAATTACAGGGTACCAACTAAAAGACGATTATTTTTATTTATTTGTTTTTTGCATTTATGTATGCAGTTGGGCATATCATAAAACCATTACAACTGCAACATCATTGGACAGGAGTACTTTTCGGTTGTCAAATTACCAAAGAAATTTGATTGTAGGATTTAATGGGTATTGTAAAAATGGCTCAAAAAATTCAACTTTAAAAAAAATTAATCATGAGGAATAATACAATCAATTTGGAAAATAGCTGAATTCAATATTCTAACGAATATGAACTCACGAAATATAACGTCCAGAATACAGAACTTTATAATAAAAATGTATAAAATTGAGGGAAATTTCAAAACATTTAAATATGAGAGGAAATTCCTGTAAAAGAAAAAGAGTACTTATAGAGAGGATTGACAAAGTTGAAACTAACCATCTGGGAGCAAAAACTTTAACTTATTAAAAAAAAACTGAAATTGAAGCATCAAATTAAAATAAATTAAAAGATATTGGAAAAGTACTAAAAATAAAAAATTATAATCTAAACAGAGATACTTTGGTAGAACTAATATTTAATTATAAATTTATTTCAGAGAAAACCTTCCAAAGAATTTAGCAGACTTGAAAGTTTCAAATTTGAAGCAAATTGTTAAAGGATTCAGAATTAAATGTTATGCATACATCAACAAAATAATTTGATATGACTCATACTAATGAAAAGGATAAACTGAAGAAAATTCAAGAATTTCGTTTTGATACAAATAATTTACAAAATATCTGTATTCTAAAATCGTTATCAAATACCAACTGATAAAAAAAGCCCCTGTTTTTATAAGGAATTACACAAAATTTCATAACAACATTTCCAGCGAAATGTCGTTGATTAGAAAGAATCTTCAGTTAATTGGCCACAGCATACGATGTTCATCAATAAAAAAAGGAT
Source organism: Dryococelus australis (assembly GCA_029891345.1). NCBI lineage: Eukaryota > Metazoa > Arthropoda > Insecta > Phasmatodea > Phasmatidae > Dryococelus > Dryococelus australis. The sequence continues at coordinate 221,901,885 of CM056994.1, forward strand.
TTAATTTTTTGATACAGAAATCGAGAATACCCACACTACGATAACTAATCAAAGAATTCGACTTGAAACTGAATCTCATTTCGAGAACAAAGGAACAAGATTACATCAGCATAATTGTGAATTGTTTCAAACATCTTTACTACAAGTTACAATATAAATCAATAATTACCAAATAAGTTTGTACTTTTTGGATTACAAAATTGCAGTCGAATGCGACGAATTTAATTACAAATACAAATACATTGAATATGAAATCGAAAGACAAAAGAACATCGAGAAAAAGCTAAATTGCACATTTATAAGATTCGATCTGGATGCTGAGAATTTCAATGTGCATGATGTTATAAACACGATTTTTCAATTGAGAACAAAGGAATTTCAATTTATGCAATGTTATTAATAGTATCATTCGGTTGATTGAACCAAAATAAATAAATTAATTAATTAACCTTAGTTCATTACATAATTGTATAAAGAAATATTCTTGTAAACAATTTGTCTATATATAAGCAACAACCATGGCACCTACAATGTCATTGAATAGAAGATCATTTTAGCTTTCGAATCTCGAAAATTTTGACTCTCGGATTTTTATACTAATATACCCTCTCTGGGCGAGGGCCCTTATACAAAATTGACCCCCTTTTTAAATTCAATTTGGGTGTCCACATAAATTCCCTCCTCTTAAAATTGAATTTTTTTATGTTTTCAATGTAAAGTTTATCTGACTCCCCTTGACCCCCCCCCCCCTCTTAACGCTCTTACTATGGACCAACAGTGCAGGTTACTTTGAAGAAAGATTGTGTGAGGGTCCTTATACAAAATGGACCCCCTCCCCTTTTTAAAATTAAAATTTTATATTTATTATTAAATAAAATTATATATATATATATGTATGCAACTGAACTTCATTTCACTCACAATGTCGTTGGTAAAACTGTATTTTCCATTCTCAAACTTCCAAAGTTTCCATTCTAATATCGTTGGTGTACAGGCAATCCAATTTCTCGCAAAAATACCTAGAATCTGGTATGAATTATATACTTGGGTTGACTGGTTTCGAAAAACTACCTACCGTCGTGTTGAAGGAGAATGTGAATTCAGATGACTGCGAAAATGGCAACGAGTTGTTTCTTCAAAATAAATGCCGATTCGGCCATTAATTGGGCGAGAAAAACGAGCTGGTATCGTGAACCTCGATTTGTAATGACAACAATGGCGAATTCGAATACAAGATTTTTCCGACCGAAGCAATCATCGATTACATGTCGTACCGAGGTACCTACTATAAGCCCTCGGAAGCAGCCACTTGTAATCCCCATCTGGGTAAAATAACTTAAATGGATGACAAATACATTTTCCTTCCGCACCATCCACACTTGTTTGGAGGGATCGGTTCCAACCTGATTGTCAGTTGTAATGGATCGATAGTGGATAGAGCGACGTATACAACGTACACCGATATGATACCCAGCACGTTTAGGATAGAGGATGTTGACGTAAAGTAGGATGATGGTGATTACCGGATCGCTTGTGCCAAGCAATCATACTGTTTACAAAAGAGCGATTCCGTTGAATAATGGATCGTGGTTCGAGTACATGCCAAATAAATGTGCTTCGATGATATTCAATGCACCGGTAAACTGAGCCATGCTACGGCTAATCAATTTTTTTCCTATTGCTTTTCTAGCAATATTTTTTTTTTTGCAATGCCCGTTTTATTTTCTTCTTTCTTTATGATCTTTCCTGGTTTACAGTCGGAACACCACATTTGTGTTAATGTAAAAATAATTGAATTTTTTTTATTTAATTGTGCAAACCAAGAAAATTATGTGTTAAGGTTATTGGCATGTATAACCTTTATTGCTGACAATAAAAATATTATTTTCTTTTCACTCTTGTTTGCCAAGTAGTAAAGTCATAATATACTATATTATGTATTTATTTATCTGCTGCTTCTCACTTCAGAGAGCAGTACCTGTAACATATAACAAATACTGTCGTTAGTTCATTTTAGCAGTTTGTTCAAATCACTCATTTTACCGCTGTATTAAGTGTGTACATAGAATTTTATTGTCTCTTGTTAATGTTACTCTACACTTGTGTTAATTCTGAACCATACTGGATAATATAGTTCATGTTCATTTGCCATGAACAGTGCAAAAAAAACGGTCAGTATTGTAACACGTTATTTATTTAACAACTGTTTTTGTGTCTCTATGATTGAGTCTGACCACTGCTAGGATAGGTGACAGCACTAGTATCGTAATAACGTAAAGTATTTGTATCAAAGTTTTGATTTTCCTGCCTGTAATGTGTTACACTTGTTTGATAACTTTATTGTAATTTATTTAATGTCAAACCTTTTATTTGTTTTGTCATTACATTAATTATGTTTAAATTCAATGTGTGATTTTCTATTGTATATAACTCTGCGATATGGCTTTTCGATAATTATCAACTGGTCATGTCGCGAGTTTGGAACATCCTACTGTCACTGTCGTACGTGAAGGAATGTGTTGACCCTGTCTACTACGATTATTACTTCCACACGATGAGGTTGGTTTTGAAAATTTACTACCTGACTTTCAACCATTTTTATGGCATAAGTGCCATACTTCACTGCCTAGGTGAGTGAGTTGTACTTACCTTTTGGTAAGTGGTTGCGGTAATTGTTTATTGCATTATTGGTGCTCATTTATTGTGTTTCCCTTAAAATTTTGTTCAGTGCGCTTCCCCGACTACACAACCTAGCCATTTTTGTGATGTGCTTTTCAAGTGATGGGACCGCGGCCCACGCTATGATTTAAGCAACTGTGGTGTGTCGACTCCTCGACCATCGCTTTTTCATCCCTTGGTCAGAAACATGTTCTTTTTGCATGTGATTTTCTGATTACTGCATGACACTGTGGCAGTGGCTGCCTTCAACTTGCTGCGCAATGTTTTATTCTGGACTCAAATATCCTTGAAAACATGTTAAAAAATGTAATACTTACCTTGTTATATGTCTTGGCATGAAGTGGTGTTGACAACCATAAGAAATTTCTATTTATAAGTTTTAAGTTTGTTGGTCGTTAAAAAAAATAAAGTAGAAAGCGAGAGCACTAGCTAAAATGGTAAATTTCGGGTGCACCCTAACTTTTTGAAAAAATAATCAGAAAAAAGGGTGAATGTTAACTGTAACTAGTTTGAAACAACTGTACTACTGATAACACCAATTATTGTTTTGTTTAAATATTATATATATCTTATCTCTCCTCATTGTGTGTGTGTGGAAAGAAAAGAAAACAGCCTGAAATAGAAACCCAAACCAGATACCAATCTTTTTATTTGTTGAAAAAAAGTAATTAACTAATACCTACTACCTTTTTTGTAAATGCACATTCACGTTTTGACTTATTTATTGACGATAGCTCTAGTGTGCTGTTTTTTTTTTGTGGGTATTAAAAGAAACCCACAACAGTGTACCTGAATGGAGACCAAGGTAAGAGAGTGGAGTTAGAAGTTGAATAATTATTTTGGACATTATTATTTATTTATGCACTGAAGGATTGCACGTGGGAGTGGAGATACTTTGTTTCACGTCCTCCTCTGGGGCACCTTGGTGCTTATGTTGGGGGCCAGCAGCTGGGGTTTTTCCTCTTGTTGGAAAACTCTGGGCAGTTTTTTTCTTGTCCCCTGATGTGGAGCCCCAAGGGATGGCTTAAAACATGATTCCTGATTACTCCACCGATAATTGTGACTGTAATCTGCAAATTTTAAACTTATATTCCGACCCAAACTTCCATGTACGAAATGTGTTTCGAAATGGGCTGCAAGTGACCCGACCTTACAGGGAGCCCAATATGCATTTAGTATAGTATGGATGTGCATAAATGTAAAATACCGATAACTCATTGTACAAGCAATTAACAATACCTTGCTCTTTCAACACAATTAAGGACACTAAAAAAATTCATGCGAACATGCAATTTTACTCGCGACTAATCTCTATAGTACATTGGCTTTAGAAAAAAATATTGAAACAAAAAAAAAGAACAAAAAATATTGAAATGAATACATAAAAAAAATAAAAAAGAACAAAAATAAATAAATAAATATTTTTTAAAAAATTTGCTCAAGATAGCAGCTATAAAAGAGGAGGTTAATTGTTGTTACTTTACCAGTCGCTCAGAATAAACTCGACACGATTGTTACCCATAGTAAAACTACTGAACAGCAAAAGCAACAGCCTGAATCACAGCAGTGTCATCTTGACAATGCTTTTACTAATCTCATGGTGGAAGATCACAAATCAGTTAAGCGAAAAAAATTGCGAATATTGTTAAGATGACGAAGAAGCTCAAGACATTGAATCATTTATTCAAGCACCAATCCAACAACCAGAGGGGAAACTAGCTGCGAAATATCAACAGGTTGAGTACAAAACATGTCTACTGTGCATTGTCTGAATAATTCCAAAGTAAAGTTTTTTTCAATGTTGGGTGAAATTGATGGCAACTACTTCAAGTTTTATTGCAACGATCAAATAAAGGCGAATGCGGGTAATTATCGCTCCGAAGATGATGAAGTTACCAACTTTATCCGACTGTTGGCGAAATAACTTCAGTTGTTTAAAATACTCGGTTCAATCATTAACCTCGTCAATTTGAACGATGCCGACGAGATCAAGATAAACTCTCAAATTCCGTTTGTTGGAAACGAACTATTGAGAAAATATGTCTTTTTCACGACAGATTGCAATTTACTGAAAAAGATTGTTCGCAAAAATCATAGTGGGGGAAGTTTCAGTTCGTGGTACTTGATCACAGACAAGGTGATCCAATACACTCTTTCGACTGTGGAAGAAGGAAATCTGAAACATGTCGAATAGATGATTGAACTAAAACAAAGATCTCCCTTCCTGCTTCTCCAGAACAAAAATGGCAAGTTTTTGAATCATAAAATCATGGATCCTACTGGTTTAGAAACGCTATGTAAATGCCAGGATAAAATCCCAACAGTATTTGCCATTTTTCGTTATCTATACAGCAGTAATGTGCAGTATTAGAAGTTTGAGATCTGTGCATTGTGTATAAATCTAAAAGATATGGAACAAATGTGAATTTTTTTTTTTGTAATTTATTTTTATATGTGTATTTTTCTAATTTATATGTAATTTATTTTTTAAAAATAATATAAAGACCGATATGTGTTTATTTTTTTAAGTACACTATATACAATAGCAATTGTTAACCAAATTAAGACATTTCTCTCCTTCGAGCAAATTTTTTTAATGCAGATTTTAAGAGTGCCATACACAAACCTATAATTGTGCCCCAAACAACCAAACACATGCTTTGAACAATAGCATCATTTTTTATGCGATCAAAAGAGAGAGAGAGAGATGTTATATTCGTAGCTTCGCTAATTACCTCTTGAATTTTTTCTACAATTTTTTCGTTTGTCTTTTTATGTTCTTCTATTTTCGACAACATATCAGTACCAAAACTGTCGCTAAACCATGGGGAAACATAATCTGCATCTGAATCTGTTTCTTTTATTGTTGGTGTAGTTGTTTTCCTAATGACATCTTCAATTTTACCGATAATTCCATTACCTCTAGTCTCGTTTCGAGTAACAATACTGTTACCTCCTTCAGTTACAACATCTTCAGTTGTATCACAGACATTTAGTTTCATGCTAGAATTTGAAACATTTTCATGTTCAATAGAATTGTACGAGTTTGTATCTGCGTCTCGCCCCAATAAATCATCATTATAGTCACTTTCCTCATTTCCCTCTATCAGTGTATTAAAAAGTGTTGAATTTTTCTGATTTACACTAGGTAAAATTATAAAGTTCTGTATTATTGTATTCGGGTAGTAAAGGTAATGAAAAGGCATGGTTGGTTATTGTGCATAGAAATAAAATACAAGGCAGTTTTTTTTACAATCATTTCTTCTTCGATGTTCTTATATATACGTATATTCATTACTCAATTTCCTCTGTAATTTCATAAGACGTGTGTTTTCAACAATCTTATAAATGCGACGATGTTAAAAGGTTTCTGTCTGTGCGGTTGTTTTCCCAATACTGATGGTTCCTTCATTAAAACATTTTCAATTATATCACAGACATACGAGTTTGCATCCCCTTCTTGTCCCATAAAAGGTGTCGAATTTTTCTGGTTTAAACTAGAAAAATCATGAAGTTCTGATTATTGGATTTGGAAAGGGGAGGTGATGAAAAGGCGCTGTTGGTTACCGCACATACAAATAAAATACAAGGTAGTTTTTTTACAATCAATTTTTAAAAATTTTCTTATATGCACATATTCATTACTTAATTTCCATGGCACAATGTTCAGCTTGGATTCCACTGAAAATTGCCATGTTTAATATTGTGGCCAAACCCAATGTATTTGTCATTTGAAACTCTCGATTGTTCATACTCACTTCTGCCATGGATTTAATTCTACTTTCGCTGATGATGTCCACCAGAGGCCCCGAAATTTTCGAAGATATGTGAAATATTCTTTTTTTTTTGTAATTCAATATGACTGTATGTTTTCAACAATCTGATAAAGGTGACGATGCAAAATGTCTCTTCGTGTAAATCTTCTGGAAGTGGAATAATCTTGTTGTAATTTTTCACAAAGAGTGTAGCTAGATGATTGTACAAGTACAAATCTCCATGCGAATACAAGAGTTTTGTGTTGCTCGTGTATATCAACTGAGTCTGTGGTCGTTTGGCCCAGACCAATTTCGGATCGGGCCACATGGATGGGATTTCCAACCATTTGTGTAGGATCTTGTACAATCTCGACTCGAGAAAATTCCGTACGTAAAAATGAATGTAGGAAAAAGATTGGTCGCTGAAGAAAGTGGTTGCGACAACAGAGAACTGGAGTTGAATATCTCGAAAAATGTCCAATATTGCATTTTCCAAAATGACAGCATACACATACTTAACACTGCCGTGTTTATAATTATAAGTTATGTGGCGCGATCTCTACCTCTTTACAATCGTCGTCTTTTCTGATTCATCGATGGATATCTCGTTGGCCTCATCTTTTTTTCGCATCTCGGACATCTTTTCGAGTAATGCATAATTGCAGTCACGGTGTACATAAATCACTGCCGACACCGAACTCGAAGGACGTTTCGAGTCCAACACGTAGGCCATGATATATTGCCGATGGATAAATTGCCGATGGATGAATTTGTCAAACACGTCGTTGCATATACACACTAAGAACTTGAAATGAAGGTATACACCAGTTGCGTTTACTTACATTGCATTGCATGTGAAAACCAAATCGTCGGTCATCCAGCCAAACAGTTCAACTCCATTAGTATTTAAAAAAATTATCATGTTTGAATGCTTAATGTTGAGTGCTCCCTGTTACCTCTGCTCCAAGTAATTGGCGATCATGATATATAGAGACGAACTCGGGTCAGTGTCGTACAGTAAGTAATACTGATTGATCATCTGAACCAACTTTCCACCCATGTTTGCAAACTTGTCGGCAATTTCGTCCAAGTCTCGCGGGGTTTGCAGTTGATGCGTCAAGATTCGAACCCATCCATCAATCGTAGCTTCGCACGATCGGATCGTCCCCTCGCCGACCTGTTTCGCCTGCAAACTCTGCCGTATTTTCTCTTTCAAGTTTTCGCCATCGCATTGATTTTTGTACATGGTCGTCAACAGCATGAGAAATTATTCCGTCAAGATCGGACCCAATACTTGGACATTAATCAACTATGTGGCCAGGCAACATAATAAAAATCATGAGGAAATTTTTTTTGAGCATATCTGTTAGTATGCATAATTTTTTTTAGAAATGTTTAAAATACTTAAACTCCCAAAGTGTAACATCTAGGAAAGTATTTTATTTTGCTTTAATGGGTATCAAAATATTTCACTATAATGAGGGTATGCCTGGAGAAGGTCTGAAAAATAAGTGAGCTGTTTTTCCCTATCCTGTGAACATCCCCCTATCCTGTGAACAACCCCTGGTTACGATTGTTGAGTGAAAAGTTTCTTACACAATATAATACTTTATCATATGACTTTCCGTTTGCTTTCTGACATGTTGTTTCTTATGGAGCTTGACTCAATGTAACTGTTAAAGGTAAAGTCAAGCACTCTTGAATTAACAATTTCGAAAAGTTGAAATTTAGAGTACGAGTCCAAAGGCAATTTACCGAGTATCTAGCAGAGGTTATGGGGAAAGTGTGTTATTTTATTGTAGGGCAATTTTAATCTCGGCATATTAAACAAAGCTTGTCTTAAATTAAATAAATGGCAAAAAATATATAATGGGAAGAGGAAATATATGAATTTACAAATCTTAATAAAGGAAACTATTCAGTTTTCTGTATTGAAATAAACTTTTAATGTACATTTTAGCCCTATTTTGAAAAAAGGCATGTAAAATGCATTCCTGGACAATATAACTATTTACATAACAAGACACACTTTTTTTAATGAAGCTTGCAGAACAATTTCTGAACTCTGACTTTACATATTGTATTGTGTATTGGTGGTTTCGTCAGAGGAAAGGAAACACAAAATCAAATGCTAAAGTTTTCTATTGTGTAAGAAGCTTAACCTCTGCTAGGCTATGTTCTGTTACCTGCACAATTAGAAATATGCTCAGTGAAGTAGTTCTGATCCCTTTGCACAGGCGCATCGTCGCACACACTACGTCATTCTACTTCTGGCCAATCTCAGGCATAACTTGCACGAGGAAAAAGCACAAATGCTTCATGTGCTGATGTCACAGTGGCGGAAAAATTCCAGAAACCTGCGTATTTGGAGGTTAACATCGGTGGCGACCAAGGGCAAGTTTGTTGGTTTTAGGAAACGTGTGCAGTGTTGATTGTACTGAATAATTCACCAACTTAATTATATAATGCTAATGACGAGCAAACATGTTTTGGTGAAGTAAACTTGAAAAGATTTCCACTCAAAAACATATTTTTAAGAGGTAGCGAATTTAACTAGCAGAAAGTTTGCATGTTTTGTAAATAATGTATTTGTAAACTGTTACTATAATTATTGAAATGTATGTGGCACCATGGTGCCTCAGTGGGTAGAGGCAGGATTTAAGGAGAAGTGAAATTTTGAAGGTTATTTCACCCAGGGCTACCAGACATCGTGAATGATGCTATGTGAGTCGATAGAGACGAGGTTTCCTCCAGGGTCGTTCTGCCAGCGACCAATGCTATCTTGTACTGCTGCTACTTATAAATGCGCCGTTCAATTATTCCAAATGTGTAGTGTGCAGTGGCCTGTTCACACACCCATGTCATGTAATATTGTGGCATACAAAAGCTCGCCGATTAAGTTGACACAGTCACATGCCTACATTTACACACATGATTCTTTCACATTACAAATAAAGTAAATACATATTAAGATGCTGGATGAAAAAGGTGCGGGTATTCTAAGGGCCCATACCCTGAAGAGCCCGAAGGCCACGAAATATTGACCACATGAACAGTCCTCAATGCATAAATTATGCTGTTTATTTACCAAGGCTCTCAGGCCTACACTTTACATATATAATCACACTTCATGGCTTTAACCTGCAGTGAAGTAATGCTGTAAAAATGGCGCTAAGCCTATACAAATTATGTGCAAGGTTTTAAGCTTCCCCAGGCGTTGCAAGGATTGGTGGGAAAAAAAGGGGGGGGGGGGGTGGATGTCTCAGGCAGTTAAAGACCAACGATTCTGGTGAATTAAAACTATGAGGATTGAATGATTGAAAAACAAAAGATGAAGGCTGCCCGAGCATGTGAAACCCGAGCCGCGGTAACACGTAACCACACCCCCAAGATGCTCATAGCTGACTGATTTGCACGCCGTGGCTAGCCAGCCGAGTTTGGTGGGCCGGCGTGACAATGGGATCTACTTTCTTAACATTGTAAAATACATAATAACCCTTTGTGTTCCTTACCTTGCACTGGAACATGAATAAATAATTCTTAAAAATAACATTTCGTATGGAATACGCTTAACATTTGGGTGAATGAGGTGAGGATGGCACATGTTGTGAATGATACATAATGAAACCCTGTCAAACAAACTTTACTTACTCCGAAATGCACTCGGGTTGTTTCCTTGCATAAATAACATAAACACGTGAACGCCCGTGTTTAAATATTACACGCAAAACTCTACATAAAAGATATCACTGAAAAACAAGATGTATTTTATAATACTACGCTACAGGGGGTGCTGTGATGGTACGTGCTCAAGTTTATTGCATTGTACCTGCACTTGCACTGCACTGCACTTGTTTCTCTGGTCGTCGAGTACACATCCCAACTGCACAACTTCGTGGCACGCAGCTGTCAAATGGGCTTTGGACAGGACACGTGACTCACGTCAAAATGCACGTGGTTTAAAAAAGTCGCACTTTCAACACTTTTGTTGTGTGTAAATAATATTTTTTTTCTTTGTCTATATCGTGAATTTTACGAGTGTATGGTTAACATCTGCCAAAGAGTGTGTGTGTATGTATTGCATCTGTACGAATAAGAACGGCGTATATATCGTATTTTGTTTTTTCATTGAAGTTACAATAATTTGAATGATATTACATTACGAGCAAAATTTTCTTCTGCTTCATCAAAACCAATCCATCTCATGAAAGACATTAATCTAAAGACCCCCCTCCTTTTGTCAAGCATTGTTTCCTTGTCTCCATTGAAATAAAGTAAACAGAACCCAAGCAAACGTAACTAGGAGAAAATAAAGCAGGTTGGAATGCCAACCTGTGACATGTTAATCTGCTGTGTGTATGACTTTGAGATTAATATGTACTCGTGGTGGCTGTTAAATATTTAATATTCGATTGATTTTATTATGCACCATTTGCATATAAGAGTTTTGTAAACAAGTTATCCTGTCAAGTTGTACGACAGGATCACAGGTTTACCATAGCCGTATATGTAAATGTCTTGCCATTCGTAAACAAATCGTTTAAATTACGCGCCGAAAATAGAGCATGGATGTTGTTCAGATCCCCAACCCAGCATTAAACGCACAAAGTAACGGAACAACAATTAGCGGCTTTGCCCTTGGTCGCATCAGTGTAGGGAACGGAACACAGCCCTAGATTCTCGGCAAAATGCAGCTTGATTTTGACTTCAAATTTCAACTTTTCCAAATCGTAAAGTCAAAAGTCCTTGACTTTTCCTTTGACAGTTCCATTATGTTAAGCTCCATAAGAAACGATATGTCGGAAAGCAAACGTAAAGTCAAATATTTCATTTTTAATTTGTGTAAGGTCTTAAAGCTGGTGTAGCTGCACCGTGCTGCACTACATTACACTTGAAACGCTTTTTTTGGTTGATAAAAAAGTACGAACCTTTTTTGTATAAAATAATGTTCGTATTTTGCAATGATTACACAATCAATTTTCGAAGGCCTGATTTTTTCCTATTTACGTTCTTGTTGTATTTTGATTCCATCCAAAGAATATGAACGTTATGTAATTGTTCAAAGTACTTAAATTGCTTATAACACTTTTTTATCTCTATTTTGCACCTGTTGACTTCAACTTTAAATCTTTTATTTTGAAAATAGAAATATGTATACAACCTTTTGTAATTATTTGCTGCTACATAACTCTACGATTCTCTGCCAACCTACGCTCTTTGTTCGTAACCTTGCTGTTTTGTGAGGGCGTGTACAGACTGTGGCGTGGACCAATAGAAATTAGCCAACTGATGTTCGTTTGTCCAATCGATATCCTACTGGCGTGTGTTGCTCTACTAAACATCCAATAGGATTGAGCCACGATCCTTCTGTGGGGGTTCTTATGACTCGTGGAGACGGTGCAGTTCTGTCAGTTAGATTTCGTTTCCGTAAGTAAGTCGACCAGTGTGATTAACGTTGTTGGACGTCCTTTGACTGTATTTTTTGGTGGTTTTGAGATTGTGTTATTAGCGGTGAGTTGCGTACCAAGACATTGTTCGAATAATTTACGCTGGAACACTAGGACAACCACAACTTAAATAATTATTAATGTTTGAAACCTGGGGAAAAAATTAAAATTATATTATTTCCGCGATTGTTTTTAGGATTGGTTGCTTAACATGAAGTTGATTTTGCTGTTGGGGCTGGTTTGCTTCTTTAATGCTGGCCTAGCGTCCAAAGACGAAAAAAATAAGGAAGTCGGCACAGTGATTGGAATTGACTTGGGGACTACGTATTCGTGGTGAGTAATATTATTGAAAATTATGCACATTATTTGTTTATTTTATTATGCATGGTCAATATAGTTGTAAGCCGTAGTGTGGTTTAACATCTTAACAATTAATTGATAGCCCAGACAATAAATTGATGGCCCAGATGTGCACGTGGCTAGTGGTGCGTACCTTGCTGCTCACAACTTTTGGCAGATGGTGTGTGCATGTAGCTATACATGGATTTTCAGGGTGGTACGCCGTTTGTTAAGCGTTGTTGCAGTGGTTACAAAATATGATTGGGTGTTCAAATACTTTATGTTTGGGGAAGACGCTTGTAGCAACAATAAATTGATGGCGGTCCATAGGTGCACGTGGCTATTCGAAATGTTAAGATAGTTGATGTCACTGGAATGGACAGGAATTATTTCACTACACATGGTCAGGCAGCACCTAAATTATTATGGTAAAACTGTATTGTGTAAAAAGATTTTGCCACTAAGGGCCGGTTTCACCAACGAAGATTAACTTTTCATAATATGGAGATAATTTTATCCAGATGAGAGGTTTAATTTCGATTTTAATCTCGATAATGTTCAGCGTGTTTCACCACGTTTAATCTCAGTAAAGAATAGCTAGTTAAAATTATCTCTATATTCTGACTTAATCCCGATTTTCTCTTGGTAAACATAGAGATTTTGCTTTGAGCTGGTATGGCGAGTCGGGAAATGCCTTCGATTGTGGTGGTAAGGAATCCGCGAAACCGAACTTTTTCATTCCATGAAAACGCAATTTGTTAGAATTAGTTACAGAACATTTCAACAACATTGAAAATAAACGAACTGATGGTGTGATACAACAAAATAAGGCGGAACAGTGGCGAACGATTGCGAATAGTTTCAATTGTACATATCGTGATCACTACAGGACAGCAGACAACTTGAAGGTGGTGTGGGATAACCTATAAAACCATACGCGAAAAATATATGTAGACGAACGTGTCTATGCTAAGGGGTTCTGCCCTCAAAATAGCCATCCAAGATCACTGTATACTGCCACTAGTAAAGCCAGTGGAATGTCATTCCAGTAGAGACTCGGTTGTCATAAACACAGCTCAGATGAGTAACCCTGCAAATACTTAAGATAACTATGCCTCGACTGGTTCCGATGCTTGGAGGACAGTCTCTGCCAGCCATGTGAGAAACTGCATGGCAACATCTTCCTGGACTAGTAAACGATGACCAGCAATGCACTCAAACAAAAAAAAGCTGAAGTAAGTGCCTGGCATACAGCAAAAATTGAGTTAACAAAAAATTTGCAATTAAAGAAAACAAGGCAATGAGATTCGTCAACTAAAGTCAGCAGGAACAAGAAAACTGAACAGGAGAAGCTTCAAACAGATCTTTGCAGATCCTAAAATTAAAGACATAACTAATGTATCTGTTTTTGAGGATGGTATATTCAAAGACATTTTCAATTAAAAACAACTGGTGTTTGTCACATTCTTGATTCCAGTTAGACTTACAAAAGTAACTTTTTTATTTTACATTTATACCTAATGTTAATGCAGAATAGTTGTCGTAGAGGAAAATAATAAAACAATGTAGTCTTTTGACTTGTGCATTTGATGTAAGGCGAAAGTGCTTTTTAACCTCTTCATCATAAATTTCCAAATAATTTATTCTTTCATGCAAACATCGCGGACGACAAACAATGAAATCCTCCTCATGTTACTCTGTAAAAATTAAATTGTACATTGTCTGAGCCATTTTCTCTTTATTCTCGATGAAATAACTTTGCCCTCTCGTCACAGTGCCAAAAGATTTTTTTATATTCTACGGTTTAATGCAGATAATGTGACTTATCAGGATATTCAGAGAAAATCGAGATTGTGTGTGCTGAAACGCAGAATACAGATAATGGAGATTTTTTGTAAGTTAATCTTGATAAACTATCATTATCTCGCGTGGTGGAAACCAGCCCTTAGAGCTTATTGCAAGTGAACTTTCTGAGGTTTCCTGTTTATATATTTGTGAACATTGGTGTAGCGAAGAGGAATTATTATTAGTGTGTGTAAATAACTACACTATTGGAAGTTATTTTTGTAGAGCTACATTTAAATGTGGTGGGGCTTGTATATTTGTTAAAAATAACTCTGAATTCAAAAGAAGATCTGACTTGGCGTGTTAATCTGTGGAAAAAATATTTGAAGTTGCTGCTGTTGAGATTGTTGATGTCTATAACAATGTGTATGTAGTAATTTGTGTTATTAGATTCCTTAATGCTGCCATATCTCTTTTTAAATAATTTGGATGAAATACCTTTGAAAGTTTCCTAAATTGGGCAAGAAAGTAGTTTTATGTGGTGACTTTGACATCGTCGGGGAGACACGAGACGAACAATGACACAAATACTCACTGGTAATATGGGCACCAGCGGTGCTTCCCAATCACCACACTATTGAGACTCAGGGTTCTCTGGGATGTTGTGGGTTCTGTGTGTCAAGTCTCACCCGTGCGTACTTATAGGCCGTTCACGGTAAAGTGAGCACTTTTTGAAGCTGTTTCACCAGACATAATAATCAAATACATTTTGTTGCGGCCTGACTTTTGGGTTTGGCTATGGTGAATGTATACACTGTGTTAATTACTCACATGGCAGGGTTTACATTAACAAGTGGTGGGAGGATATAAATTGGTTGAAAGAAAAAAGTAACTAGGGCTTCAAAATTGCTCACTTTACCATGAACGGCCCATACAAATACATAGGCAATACTAAAATTTTTACTAAACATCGCTGGAAATAAACATTTAATAAAATATATGTAGCCAGGACACGGTCACTACTGTATAAAAGAGTTAAGTTCACTGTAGACTTGTTTTTATTGTTATTATGCATACACATCAATGTGTCAATGAAATTATGATAATCTCGGTCATGACTAGCCAATTCTGCTTGGGTGCTCCCTAGCCCACAATTACTCTAGCGCACGCCTAGATGGATGATCTCACCGAGGTGCGTGAAAGTACAGCCTTCACAAGGGAAGAGGGCAGACAGCCACTAGGGTGAACTGATGGTTTTTCTCTGAAGACAGGACACTGTGAATTATGAATGAAACCCTTAATACATATTAAACGTGTGATTACTCAGCATCACTAATGCAAACTCGTTGGGGCTCGCCCTCCAGCACGTGGGTAGTGTGCTGAACGACCTAATACAGAGCTGACTAAGATGGGAATAATTGCACCGCACACTAATTATAATATTACATAAACCCTTGAATGATACATGAAACAAGATGGGACACGAGATGAATATTCACAAATACACACACGTGTGAAAACAAGCTTAGATGGCACGGATGCCGCTGGATGAAGTTCATAGCATACCACTTGGTACAGGTGAAATTGCAATATTTGTGTGTGGAAACGGCAAACTAAATTCAGACAATATTGTAGCTGAGAAAATAATTCTCTTTACGATTGCATTGGTTACAGGCTTGTAACATTCCTGATGGTGGTAAAATTAAACAATGTGACAGCGTGGTCATGTACAAAAAGCATCAATTTACATGAAAAATACATTGAACCCTAAATAAAATTGACATATAACCCTGAAATAAATTATTGCACATACAATGTTATATAAATAAGTTCTCAAATGCAACGATGGCATATAGAGAGACTTGCGTTGGTCGGCCACGCGGTTATACGTAATGTTGCAGTAAAATATTCGAACACGAAAATTATCCTCCAATACATACATAAAAATAAAGCCCTTAAAATTGTGTGTAGCAATAATGCAGAAGTTACCATGAAATGACAGGCGGATGACACCGGATTCAAATTGCCCGGGTCGCCTCTCAGACATATTTTGCCTCCTTCTCCTCGGTTAAGTTAAAAATGCCACAAGGGTGCAAGAATTAATAAAGCGGAAGCATAATGCTGGGGAAAATGTCTGGCAAAACGTATGCAAGCGGAGGTTAACCGGTAAACTAATTCGACTATGGAAACCTAAATCAGTGAATAAAAGTTGTAGCATGTACGTGACAGTGTCTTACCTCGCTAGCTCTCCTCTACAGATTGTCCAGAGACAAGTGTCGCATGGACCTACCATGGCCGCCTATGGGCCTCCTCGTATAATCATGTGTGACTTTGTAGTGCAGATGGTTCGGTATCTGTCTAGAAACAGAAGGTAAGTGAGTTGGAGTTCAAGGCCACTCCTCTCCAAAAAAATCTTCCCTTTTTTAAATTACGAGAAATTTCGTAATATAAACATATTTACGATAGTTTACAATGTATTTCACATAATTATTTGACTAGATTCAATAACAATATTTAATTTGTAGGTCTAGTTGGCTTTCACGTATTCAATCAGTAAAATTGTTTCACGTCACTAATTCATTCAATCAGTGAAATTTTTTTCACTGAAACATTCTGTGGTTTTCCAGTTATTGTAAGTGGAGCCATTTTCACCTATTAAAGTAGTGGAATTTTCCTTTTAACACAACATAAAGACCATACATACAAGACTTTACCATAGATTCAATGTGAACTTATATTCATGCGAACATGTAAAGAGCTTTGGCATACCTTCTGTAAGAGTGAATAAGGTACACATTTAATTCTATTTACACAACATGCGTTTCTTTATTTTTTTTGTATTCTATACCAGATTGTATTATTGTACTATGTAAATAAAACAGTCATAAAGAATGTAACACCTAGAATTGTATACTGCACATGCGCCAGGGATAGAGGTTCTTTTGGGAATGATTGAAACAAAGATGTTAGAAGAGTGGGTTGAAACAGTAACCTCTTATAAAAATAACACTTTACTGGAATGTGTTACCAACTTGGAACTGGAACTTTGGAACACAGTTACTTAAAAGTAACTGTTTAGCCCATCCCTACAGTTGTGTAATGTGATTTGCCCAATCCCTACAAAATACTAAGCCGAGCCCAATAAATTTCAATAAATCTAATAAATAGTAAGTAGGCCTAGCTATACATAGAAATATGAGCGGAGTAAATGTTACGGTAGTCTTATTTGTTGTGCATGTTCACAGCTATCTTTTAAGTTTGTATTAAAAAAAAGTGACAAGTTGCATGCTTTAATTTAATGTGTCTTTTTCGTTGGACTGGCTGTTCCTTCGTTTTAATATTTATTCCAACTGAAGGCTGTCCTCTTAAAGAAATAACCCAACACATATCAATAAAAAAAAAAGTTAAATACTACAGTTCTTTACATCACAGTTGTAACTGTTGAACACAGTCGCTGCAAAATATTAATGAGCATTACGTGTACTGTGCTATGTCATGGAAAACAAATATGTTAACATTGTAAAATAACCGTAAGTACTATAGTCAATTCAGTCATTTTAAAAACATTATAAAGCTGACCTAAATAGTGTTATAGACCCAAACTGTGAATATTTGTATGGAATGGTTTTTGGAATATGATAGAATTATTTGAAAAGCTGTAAACACTAAACAACACATTTGATAGGTATAAAAGTAGAAGTCACTTTTCAATGTTTATGTTTAGGTGTAGCTAAAGCATACAAATACATGTACACACACACACACAATGGAATGTAAACAATGATTTTGATAGACTGCATGGCAGTCACATGGGAATGTTTATTTAGATTTGGCGGAAGGATATGAAACTGGCCTGCAAGTAGATATTTAGCAGGGCTCTGAAAAAGTCTGTTCCAGTCGTGAATGGACTATAGACAAAAAACATTTTCTATGGTTTAAATTGTGTGTGAATACTAATGATGTGACTTTGTGACAACCACAAAATTCCGGTCACCTACGCCCCAACAATTAATAAATGTGTGCTACTTTGTAAACACAGTTATTTAACAATAGTTATCTGGTCTAGGGCAACTGGATTATGATGATGTTATAATGAGCAACTCACTTAAATAACAATAACAGGTCTTTTTTCTCTCTTCATGAAAGTATGATGAACTTTACATACACGTATTTTGAGGTTAAATTTCACAATGGCTCCATAGAGGAAGGTTCTGAAAATCATACACAGTAACAGCAACATACAGGACTTAAATTGTGACCACAGAACATCTGAAAAATCTTGCATTAGAAGGAAATAAAATTAAAGAAAAAAAAGTGTCCTGTGGCACAAAGTGTTTACGGTACTTGGCATGTTTCAAAAATATTTTTGTTGTGAGAGAAAAGAATAAAGTTTGCTGTTAAAACCTTTAATTTATTTTTGACTTTGAAAAACTTTTGTTTTATCTTTTATTTTCTAGTATCTGCTTGTGTTTGTTGTAGTGTTGGTGTCTACAAGAATGGAAGGGTGGAGATTATTGCTAACGACCAAGGCAACCGCATTACCCCATCTTATGTGGCATTCACCCCTGATGGAGAGAGGTTGATTGGTGATGCCGCCAAGAACCAGTTGACTACAAACCCAGAGAATACGGTGTTTGATGCCAAGCGACTTATTGGGCGAGAATGGTCAGATGCTGCTGTGCAGCACGATATAAAGTTCTTCCCATTTAAGGTATATACTTTGTGGTAAGGTGAACCTTGATTGGGTGGTGGTTGGATGAATGGGCTTTTCACATTTAACATCCTTTGGACTAGCAGTGTGATTTTGGTTTACCGCATTCCAGGGAACATTTTGCATTGGTTTTCTTGGTTCTTTCCAGTTTGTTTCTGTTAACTGTATACATTACCATCGATAATGCAATTGTAATTTGGAGGGCAGCAGTCTCCCAATTATCAGTTGCTATACCTTGTACACACATATAATGCCATTCAGTTGGGCACTATCAAATATGTTTACACTGATGATATTATGTGTATTGTAAGTACATATTGCTGCATGTGTATTTTTTCAAATAAATACATATACTAACAAATAGGTTTAAAGTGTAAGTACCAATGCGTGAACTGTTAAGGACCAAAAATATTTTTCCATGTGTGAGGAGAAAGAAAGTGGGTTGTGAGTAGGACAAGAGGTGGAGAGGGAACAGAAATGCGGTAAAATACATACAGTAAAATTTCTTGTCTTTTGAAAGGACAATGCCATCAGTGTGATTTGCTGAAAGAAATCAGAACATAAATACAGATTAGAAAATAAAACAAAATTATGTTTCAATAATATTTATTGATTACTGAAAACAAAAATAAAATGTTTAATACTGCCCTTTAATTTACTATTAGATTCTCATTCTATGTTCAAATAATTTGAGGGACATTTATAATCTTTAATAGCAATACTTCATTTACCCTTTGGAAATGATCTGATGGTGGGTTTTATAAACAAAATCTCACAAATGGGTGATTGCCGAAGTTCAAATAAAACCATATAAGAAAAATCCTGAATTATGTCCATCATAGCTTATTTCTGATGTTGGCATGAAACTAATGGACTTCTGGGTCTGACTGATCACCAATATATTACATAAATTTTTAAAATTTATTCGAAAATTTGTAGTTCATTGCACATAAACAAAATTATACATGCATATATGCGGCCAATGGTTAAACTAGGTAGGTGTTCCAATGATGGTGTCATCGTTGCCATAGCCTGGACACACTTCATAGCACTACAAAATTAATATGTCAATTTAAATAAAAAATTCAGCATTTGGGGATCTCTTCAGTTCACACCCCTGCCAGAAAACAATTAAGTTTGGTCTTACAAAATTTTGAATTCTGCATTACCCTAAACTTACACTGAGCTGAACATGGCAAAGATTCCAAAGCTTCTCTTCTACAAGAAGAAGGAACTGGAATTCTTTTTGAAGTCGCAGGTAACTGAGCCTAATGACTGAACATAGTAAGACACGTACGTCAAAATTGCTGCCTAAGAACATATGAAAACTAGTACTCCTTGGGGACATACAAGGAGAACACTGCATTGCAAGGAAGAAACACAAAAATATACATTTTCATAAACTTGGATGGTAAAAAAAACATAATTATACTGTAATTAATGCAATTTAAATTACTTGAATAAAAATACCTAGGCGGAAATTATATGTATACAAGAGGTTAGAATCAAAACATTAATATTTACATCAAAATAATAAATACCCACTGGAATATGACTATTATAACCTACAGTGCTGATTTTCATAGTGTGCTTTACTGAAATTTTAGAAAGAATATATATGTACTGTACTGTTGTAAATAAATAGGAGGGCTGTAGTCTGAATGATTATCTTTACAGGTGATAGAAAAGAACAGCAAACCACACATTGTGGTAGCAACATCCCAGGGTGATAAGACATTTGCTCCTGAAGAAATTTCTGCCATGGTTCTGGGGAAAATGAAGGAAACTGCAGAAGCTTACTTGGGCAAGAAGGTGGGTTTTACGATTCTTTACTTTTATTCTCTCTTTGGAATATAATTCATCAGATAGTAGTTTCTGGCAGCCTGAAAATTTGTCTTGAACCATGGAGAGTTCTGGTATCTTAACGGTTGTAGGACCTGCTGTATGTAAATAGACATAAATTATGGAATTTTTGTGTGGACTTAGATTGTTTTTGGGTGAATTTTTAAAATTTCCTGATAATAGTATTCTCCCCTCCACGCAAAAAAAATTTTCTGGGTACATTTTTATGTTGTAATATTTGCATAAGTGCAGATATTTTGGCATAAAATTTCAAGCTACTTGCTTACATTGATGCAGAGCATATTGTCGCATGCAAACACAGGTAACTCATGCCGTGGTGACTGTGCCTGCATACTTCAATGATGCCCAACGCCAGGCCACCAAAGACGCAGGAACGATAGCTGGACTCGTCGTCATGAGGATCATAAACGAACCCACAGCTGCTGCCATTGCCTATGGTCTGGACAAGAGAGAGGGAGAGAAGAATGTTCTGGTGTTCGACCTGGGTGGAGGCACTTTTGATGTGTCTCTGCTCACCATTGATAATGGAGTGTTTGAGGTGAGTGGTCGTATAAAATTTAGATAGTTTACATCCTTACAGGCTTTAACTTATGTTTAGTAATTTTTTATTAATTTTATACATGATAGCAGCAGTTTATTTTTTATTATAGTTTGTGAAAGTAAAAGATTGCAATTTGATTTTGGAAGCTACATTAACAGAAAAGGGAAAATAATTTTCAAAATTTTAGTAAGCACGGTATGGGATGGTTTTTTCTGCAAACAAAGGAATTTGTTGGGCAGTTACTGATAGGCCATAGTATTTGGCCATGCTTGTATGTTGCCATTAATTTCAGACATTTGCGTCATATTTGTGATTAAAATTAGTAAATCGTATTTACCATGTTTGTTTGTTGCTTAAAATAGTTGCACCTAACAGCACTATTATTGAAAAACTAATGGTTTCACCTGAAAATGTTACGCAAAACATTTTGACGAGGAATTATTATTTGTAAAGATGTTTTCTTTTGTGATTAAAGGTGGTTTTTTCCGGTAGAGGTGGTGTTTTATTGCATATGGTGTCAAATTAACGTGATTTTAAAACTTAATCTTTAATTAACTCAAGGGGCAGCATCTTCACAAATAGAATTATATGCCAAGAAGCATATACTTGAACTCCTTGTCACCAAAAATTGTTTGAACATGGAGCTACTTGTATTACAAGTATAAAATTAATTTTCAATAACTTCTGTGGGGAAATTGGAAGATTTATATTAATTTATTTCATTAAACTCGAATCTTTTGAGTAAACTGGTACAATGTAAGGACCTATTCGATACCTTTTGTCATCTAATAATGGGTACGTAAGTACAGAGCTAAGTGCAGTGTAACTTAAGCACTGTAAATCAGAGGATGTGGTTTTGAATAATTAAAGAAATTTGTTATAATCACCTTATTTATTTATGTCTCACAATTACAAGTTTTCTTTTCATTATAATATAATTAATTACTTTAGACATTTGTCACACGTGCAAGGTGTCTGCATTTGGCAACAAGTAGTGGCATGGAGTGGTAATCCTCCCACCAAACCTCAGCCGCCCGGAACACACTGCCCGATCGATAACTTCTCCGTGTGCTCTTAGCTGAAAGAGTGCCTGCAGCACGTTCAAACTTTGACTTTCATTCGGTGTCATATTTTTCATTTTTAGAAGGTTTGAATGTTTTAGATCAGCTTGCATTTGGTGTCGGATTACAATACATTATATACAGTATTTTGAGACTTTTTTAAAATTTAAACAAGTTTAGGTTAAATGTTTTTATTAAATAATTTACAATCGTATTATTTTTAAATTCCCATTTTTGTGTTTATTAGCTAATTAGTTAAACTGTATTCACAGATAATGTACAGGACTCAACATAAAGTTTTATAGGGTTAGAAGTTGTATTTAATTGATGTACATGTCGGAAATTGCATCTACTAAAATCCTGCATGTATGAACTTTTTTGGCAGTCCCCTGAATGGTGGATCGAGAGTCAACTGCAGTAACAATTTTGAAATAGGACCATTTATAGAACATGCAAACTTACTGTTTGTAATACTAATTTTATCTCCTGATAAAGCAACTTTTTTTGCTGAATTGTTAAGTTTTTCCTTAATAAACCAATTTTTAACTTGGAAACTTAATTTTTGTGGTCCTTTGAGACATTAACTGAAAATGCCAAATTGAGCTATTTTACAAAGTGGCTTCTGCACACAAATACTACATTTTACTGAAGAATATGTACTGAAAAGGCACCTAAAATCAAGTATACTTAACGAAAGAAACTATATAAATAACTGCTTTTAACATTTGGATATTCTCAGATACAGGCACATTTACAAGGCAGTCGGTCAGCACTCTTGCTCTTGGGTTGCAGGGCACAGTGTTTCTTTTGTGTGTGTGTGTGTGTGCATGCATGTGCACATGTATGTGTGCATGTGCACGTGTGCGTGCATGAAAGCTAGGTGTGGCGAGACAAAACACAGTATAGATTGGGCTGGGTGCACATGCAGCTCTGCTCTTGAAGAGGGAGGAGGGGGTAAGCTTAGCCTCCTTCCCCTCACCCTTCACGTTGGCAAGAATGCTTGGTCACATTCTACTAACACAGCTTGTCCAGAGTTAACAGAGAATGGAGCCATGCTTATTGCAACTGCATTAGGAAACTTTCCTGTATGACGCCAGTAAAAATGTCCCAGCTCACTCTAGCTAAAAGCTGTTGGCAGTTTTGTGTTTATGCTTGTTTTTTTGCGTAATGGCGGGGGGGGGGGGGGGGACATCGTCCGTCTAAGATATAATTTATCTTGGAAGACTAAAGGTATTGAAATAATTTAATATTTCATAAAATTGTGTAATATTTTTTTTTTTTTCCCTAGAATTAATTTACTACACAATTTTTATTGTTTGGGGGCCAAAGTCAATCAGAACAGTCAAATTTGATATTACAAGTGCCTAGATTTTGAGGCAATTCACAAGAACCATTAAAATTATTTAGCAAATATAACTGGGTTAATTTTGCTACTAAAACCATGCCACAATGGCATAAGTAAAATTGTTATACAGTTTTCATATAGGGGTGGGAATGGGTCAGAATCTGTCCAAATTAAAATGGCTCCTACAAGTAACTACCATTTTTCTGGTAACCGTGGAAGGTTATAATTTAGATAGTTGACTGTATAAGAATTTTTACACTTTGAGAAACTGACTGCAAGTTTAATAGTGCATTTGTGGCAGTGTGTGTTAACGAGAGGTGTGTTGCACAGGTGGTTTCCACGAATGGCGACACTCACCTGGGTGGTGAGGACTTTGATCAGAGAGTGATGGACCACTTCATCAAGCTGTACAAGAAGAAGAAAGGGAAGGACATTCGCAAGGACAACAGGGCTGTCCAGAAGTTGCGCAGGGAGGTGGAGAAGGCCAAGCGTGCTCTGTCTGCCAGCCATCAAGTCAGGATTGAAATAGAGAGCTTCTTTGAGGGTGAAGACTTCTCTGAAACACTCACCAGAGCCAAATTCGAAGAGTTGAACATGGTTAGTTTTATTTGTAAGATTATATTCCCATTGATCTTTTGTACATTCTTAGTAGTTACATGTAATTTGTGTACTGATATCACTAGTCACAGTTCATTTAATGATAGTATGCTTTCCCTTTTTAATTCTTCATTCCAGAACTTGAGTGGGTATTTTTGAACAGCAGTTCACCCTCATGTAATAAGGTGGACTTTGAGGTGGTCTGAATAATCATTTTGTACCATAAAAAACCCTGTTTGCATTAGGATCTGAGATCACAGGTTCTTGAGATCAAGTAAAGACCAAGTTGGTTTTTTTTAATTGTTTGTAAATTTCACTATTTTGTAGTCTAGACAGTGTAGCTGAAAATAAATCAATAATACACTACCGTATTTACCGGAATGCAAGATGAGCCCTACTTTTGTGTACTCACAATTATTTTTTTTTAAGGTTTTGAAAGTTCCGTAAGCCAGTTATATACATAAGCAAGCAAAAATTCATCAAAAGAACAAACTGAGACACTTTTAACAGCTTAGTCTTGTCACTATTAGATGAACCTACCTTACTGCTGTTGTCACTGCTGTCATTCATGGCACCAGTTTCATTTTCTTCGCAGTGTTCCCACAGAATATCATCTTAAGAACCATCAAGAGAGTTCAATATGCAGAACTTTTGGAAACCTCTTACATTGGAGATTGACAAGATGCTATTTTATTGTCAGTAACCAATCTCCCAGCTTAGCAACAGAGTTTCTCTTCAACTTACCAGTGGGTATCCCCTGATATCCATTCTGAATACTGTCTGCGTAAACAGTCAAACCGTTGATAACATCTATCATCTGGAGTTGGTCATTCCTCCAGGTATGATGACAAGGTCTGTATGTTCATCTTCCAGTACCTTGGAGTAAGGTGTCTTCTGAAAGCATCGAGCACTAACATACCACTTTGCCTCAAAAGAGCACCAGGCCTGTGGTTCCACATAACTTTCACCCAGTCCATTACCAACTCATTTGTCATCCATCCCTTTTCTAGACATCTAAATATGAATGGAGAGTTTTCTTTCATCTACCAACACTGCTAGCATTACAGTTATGCAATTTTTTATCTCCTATTTTCACCACCACAGATTTTGTACCTTTATCTGCCGCAGTTGTATTTGTGAGTATATCAAAGAACACTGGTGTCTGGTCTGCATTGTCAATGTGACCAAGAAGATAAGAATGCTGTTTCAAGCCGATCACATGCCTTTGAAATTAAATCTATTTCTCATTGAAGTCTGAAGGCAGTTTCTGTGCTAAAGATGTTCTACAGCATAGAGCTAACCCAGAACACTGCATCATTCACATGCACCAATCTGTGCTGGCCTAGAAATGTTGAGACGTGCCTTCATTTTAATAGTCTCGATGATGAAAATTCATTCCCTTCATTAAGTTTTTCACGTACAAAGTCTGTTCAGCTTTCTTGGTGTCGCTGAAACAACCTTTTTTAGGCCCACTGAATGCTTTACAAGTAGAGTTTCCATTTTTCAACTTCTCTTTGGAACCATGCCATCGTCACACGTTCACTTCTGATATCCCAAAGTTGTTTTTATGGTGCAAAGCTTGAAGCAGCATTATTTGCATGTGAACCAGGGATTTCTGGTAGACTATTGAATGCTTTGGCTACTATATCACATTGCTTGTTTAAGTCAGTTTGGGTGGAGCAGATTCATTTAGCTCTGGTGGCAAGACTGTAAGCAGTGATTTATTGGCATGGAATAGATAATAGCTTTAAAAATGTAGGTACTGAAAGTGGTTGCTTTTGCATATTTTACAACAATGAGCTTAAAATTAGCGTCATGCCCTACAGTTAATAATTGAACTTGACTTTACGCTTTTCTCAACACTATCCATTTAGAGCCCAATTTTAGGGTTCTACGAAGTTTCGAATAACTAATTGAATCTGTCATAAAAAGATTTGTTTACCAAATCACAGTTATTCTGCATGGGTAATCATATTTTACTTCCTACATCACATAATTTAAACAACATACTGTATTTACCCAAAAGGAAGACAAGGTTTTTTGTCAGAAAAAGGAATAGAAAAAATGAGGGCTCATCTACAGTTCCGGAATTGTCTTAAATTTAAATACTGTGTGCCCTATGGTATTACATATTTTTGTAGGGTTGAGACTACCTGTTCTGTAAAGAGGAAGTGCTTTGCTGGGAAGCAAAATGGCCCAAGACACGAATAGGTATATAACACCCACAAAAGTTTTACAGTGTAAGAAATATGTTGCTACCATACAGTCAGGTTACACACCTATTTCATTGTGATTATCTTTTCTTTAAAAGTAAATCAAATATATCATATTATTCATATACAGTAGAACCTCTCTATTAAAACCTCTCACGGTTCCCGAGAATAGGGTTGTAATAAAAAATTTGGAAAATTTTGGGTAGATTTTGACCTACCCCTAACTCACCAAACTTGCCATTTTTTGCATGAAGTTCATGTTCAATCATCTCCAGAGCATAAAAGACCACTTTTTAAATTAAATATAAGTACATATGTATATTTAGCTGGACGTCTCCTGATTAATTTGATACCCAAAAAAGGCATATTGGAACATCCCTTGAAAAAAAGGCCTAAACATAGTATAAAGTTATTATTAAAGATTTATTATGCAGGTCTCGTGGGTCATACAAAGCTATGAGGCACGTAGCGATCAGAAAGTTCAGGTGGCATTGCGCAATGCGTGTGCCGTGCTGTTGCTTTGGTCTGGCCATTTCCATCGCTAGAAAATCGGACGTATTACGCACAAAGCAGTAACTAAAAACACTGTTAGAGATGCCTTTAACACCACACTTTATTTATTGATAAGAGATATGAAGATACATTATTTAGATTAAATCACTTGTGTGCTGCAGCTAGCAGCGAATACATTGTTGTTGTGTACGTAACTGGGCGAGTGCCTAGATCTTCTGCAGCGCGCAGCCGCTTGCTGCTGTCGCTCAGGCCTAGATCGTCTGACTGGGCTGTGAAGTAGGCGGCCCTGGCACGAGCGTCACGCTCATGCCAGGTCGCCCGAATGCCACTCAGCTGTTGCTCATACCGGGGCCGACTGCCTCACGCAGCTGTCGATCGATCGCTACAAGATTACTCGTGGGCAGCAGCTAGCCAGCACCACTGCTGTCGTTACTGCTGGTGTTGGGAAAACATGCTGATAGATGCTATTCATGTCAATGTGTTGAATTTCTACGAAATAGGCAGTGTGTTGGTCTCTACTGGTACAGTGAGGCCCAGCAACGTTTACAGGAATACAAAAATTTAGTGCGGCCTACTTGAAATATTAATTAACACAAATTTTTCATGAAAAAATTCTGACGTGGCATATACATGCACACAACCTAGCTTGCCAAAATTAATTGCTCAGCATAAATTATCACCTTATGTAGGTATGGGCGGAGGAGGGTTGACAGAAGTAAAAAATGAGGGGAGGGATAAGGCAGAGGCGGTGGTACGATACAGTAAGTGACTAGACAAAGAATTCTCAACCTGGCCTGCAAACCCCCCCTCCTCCCCCCATTCCAAATACCACATACCCCTTCTGACTTGAAGTACTTCATTGCTTCACGCTGCTTGGAACAATTGTCAAAGTTTTGAGAAATGGGTGACCGCCAACATCAGTAAAGGCCAGTTTTCCATAGACTGAAAACCGTGGATAATAGAAACTTGTACAGTCATTGAACAATAGGTCTACAAAAACAAATCCGTGCATAACTAAAACTGCGTTTGAAGATAGCGTGGTTGGTGAGGGATGACTGTATCTATATTTAGATGTGACTCGTATTTTCGACCGAAACGTTTCACGGTTCCTCGGGATTGGGTCCTAATAGAATCACACTTTCTCGTCTGTGAAAAGACAGCAGGTGACGTGTTGCCCTATACTGGTGTACAGCCATGTGCTGTGTCTGCCAACAAACTGCAGTATCTCTATCCCAGTACTCTGTGTCGGAACGGTGTGGGTATTGAGAGTCAGGTTTCACTTGCGGACAGTCCCAGTAAGTAGGTGAGTGCCCCAGGAGGAACAGTTTTCCCCAACTCAAAGAACACTAACTCCGGCACCAGGAGCACAGTGGAGAGAGTAGCCATTGAGCAGGCAAGCTGACCTCAAGTAAATGAGAATGTAGTGTCGGGGCTCTACCTTTCAGTACACCGCAGTGCACAGAAAGGGTGGCCATTCACTGTGCGTGTGGGTACTCTATTTGTGTACTGTATTGCTGTTTTGAGTTACGTCCCCGGTCACCTGCAATCCCTTGGACAGGCATGAAGTCCGCTGGAAGAGGAATTACTGCTATGGGAAAGATACACTTGAGTTGGTTAAAACTTCTGTTCATTCCGTTGACGGAAGTAAACAGGGTGGTGTCGCCCTACCTCCTAACGTCAGGCTCGTAAAAGGATATTTCCATAAACTAATTACAGTGGAGGCCAAGGAGCGGAGGTTCAGAGCAGGCTGGAAATAAGCGGCAGGCTGGTCAAGATCTCCGGCATAATATGTGGTGGAGAAAATTAAGACTGCTCATGAGCAGGCGAGTGACCTGCTATGTATACTCTCGCTGGTGTTACCTCTTCAGTCAGCTGAAGAGGGGATAACTGTAGCATAGCTTCCTCTAAGCGTGATGTCACCAGCTGGCTTGGATATTGAGATGTGGGGGAACATACTGGTAGAGCCATCTGGCGGCGTGCTATGGTACTCAATGCCTTGGATGCATAGCCTCAGTGGCTTGGCCGGTGAACAGTACAATCTTCGGGCTGCAACGTCCATTCGTGCCATCGGTGGACAGTACAATCAGGCATGTCGTGATGCGTGGTAACAATGAAAACTCCATTAGAATAGACTGGCAAGGTTTGCTCACAGATCAGGCAAAGTCGTTATATCGTTGAAAAGATGTGCAACATAGTATAATGCATTAAGCAATTATCAAAAACACCCCAAACTTGTATCATGTAACATTTGCTGCAAAACTTTTTTTATAAAGTATGTTTAAAATATAACTTAGGTCATTTTTATTCAAGGTACACACACGTCTGCGATGAGAAATAAATTCTTTGTTATTTTCAAAACAGTTTCACTAAGAATTTCGCAAAATTCAGAAAACTAAAAATCAGTAACATTAACCTCCTCGTTTCATAAACCTGGCAATGTATTTTCCAGCACTGAATACTTTTACTTTTTCCTAATGCATCTAGAAGGTAGAATTTTCTAAGACTCTGCAACCCCCATCTGAAGTATATTTCTAGAACAAACAGTGGGCATCCAGACATCTTATCCATAATTATTTTAATTTGTGGCATCTCTAAGCAATCGTAAAGTAGTTCAGCTGGACACAAATGGATAGCACTGGCAACACAGGCACTGTGTATAATTATGTGCTAGGTAGCAGCACAGTTCGCCATTTTGTGGGATGTGTTCTAACAGTTTATACTTCCTGAAACTTATGAGAAACGTGATTGATGTCTTACAAACTGCAGCACGTTATAATTTGTACAGTGAAGCCCTGTACGTACTAGAGTTCATAAAAGTGTGAAAAACTGACTTAATTACGAGTACTCGTAACATCAGATTCATCACAAAATAATTGAGTATTAATTTTATGGAAAACTTATTGTGACTCGGCTGATATAAACATGGCGGGAATTACAAATATAGCTAGATTATGTGCGCTATCACTTATATAGTAATAAATAAGTGTCTGAATTCATGATCCATAATTAAAACATGATTTTAATGTTAAAATATGTACTTATGAAATTTATATTCAGATGTGATAGCGGGGGATATCATTACAGCAGTAAAAATTATTCGCAAAAAGTTATTACTCTATTCCGTATTATCTAGCATTATTCTCGCACCATTTTTCCAGAATTTTTTAGTCCAAAAAATTAGGGTGTGTGAATTATACAAGGAATCGCCAAGACTCAACCAAGACACGTGCATGTAAACATTAAATTGAGGTCTACTGTACTTGCATGTTGTGGCCGATTGCTAGCTGCTTCCTCTACATCTTCAGTTGAAAAAAATTACAGGAACAAAATAAATAAATAAAGGACAGTCGTTAGTATTGCTGCACATTGGTTTTATTTTACAGTGCAGCTAAATGTAGAAAAAGGCATGTGTAATCATCTGTAATGGCAGTGCAACTGTTTTCAACATGGCGGCTTAGTAGTAAAAAAAAATATATATTTAAGCTACGTACATTGCAAAACATCCCGCAAGACCAAAATATAACAATGTCTGTGTTTATGTAAATATTATTAGTAGACACCTGAAAAAGTAGGTGTTATTTTTTAAAAATTATATGTTATTTTCTTTGGAAAAAAGGTGTTATTTTTGTCAAAAATTGCTATTATTTTCTTGCTACAAAAACGCAAGTTTCTGCATGAGAATTGCTCCAATTTTTTATGTGCTCCTTATAAAGACATACATAATTTGAGATATGTCACTATTCATAAAACCTGAATTTGCAACGTTATTCGTATTGATACGCAGTGTTTTCTATCTATTGTTATTTCCGTGCAAAAATCCTTAACTCCCAGAGAAATAGACAGTTATGGTTTTAATACAGACAATGGTTTATCAACAGACAACATTGAAAAAAAGTTCAGATTTTACTTAAGATTTTGTATTCTGCCAATTACCTGGAACAACAAATGGTTGCAATGCACTGGCAAGGGCATACTGTTTCATGAAAAGAATAATGTAAACAAGTTGTATACATCTATAAAAGCACTGTTTAAAAAAAGTAATAAAAAGTGCCTTGTACAAAAAAAAATGGAGAAATTTGCCTATACGTTTTTGAAATATTGAAACTTTCAAAAAGAGATTTTTTCGTTAGGCCCACTGACACAACTTTAGTTTCTTCAAAACGTCTCAGTTTTTACATCATATATTTACAGGAAATATGTGTGATAAAAATACAGTTTACTGGATGAATACAAGTTTAAAATACGTGATAAATTGATTTTCAAATATATTCTAAGTAAGTAAATGCATATAAACACATTTTTCACAACTGCACTGCATGCTTTGTAAAAAATAAAGAATTGTTGGTTAAAACGTGACGATGATGCAACAGAAATGTAAACAAGGTGTGAATTCCATAGATTACATTGTGCTTGGTGGAGGTGACCACTACAATGGTGTGTTTTCCTGATGAACAAACTTTTGCAGGGCTGCAAGTAGAATGTTCACTCAAAGTGACGCATCATCACTTGCGCTCATGTTATCTATGGTCGTAAATACATGTGATGGAAAGTACAGTAAACATGTTTTTACGTTTAAGGTGATAAATTGAAGAAATCTACTTGCTAACTTATGCATGCATTTGTATTAGAATATCCAAAAACACATAAAATACATAATAAGAAGCAACTATGCGACTTAAAACAATAATTACCAAAAAATACTACAGGATTTTGTACAATTTATGAATTACAGCTGAAATTCTTAAAAGTCGCAATTTTTCATTTTTCATGTCAAAATTTGCGTTATTTTTTTCTTTATCGCATTTGCTAATTTTTCAGGTCTCTAATTAGTAGCAAATTTAACTCTATACATAAACCAGCAATTTATAAACTTTTATCGATAACGAAACCTGAGCTGCACGTTGCAGTATGTTCAACCAATCATCTGCTCGCGCTCGTATTGATCCAGTGCCTCTGTTCTAACTAAATGCCAGTGCCCCTGTTACACTGGCCATCTTGTGAAACCTAAACCACACGCTGCAGATTCTTCCACATATTTTCAACCAATCATCTGCTCGCGCTCTTATTGATTCTGTGTGTTCTAACTAAATGCCTTGACAAAGCGTGCGGTGTTGCAAGCACTGCAGCGTTGCCACTTCTGATGGAGTGTAGCTTATACACTTTTACGAGAATAATTATACTAAATGCACAATTTAAGCAATTTCAATTCACCACAATTGTTAGAAAAGTTAAATACAATCAATCGAAATGCATTCAAATCGCTTATGAAAACTGAAATAAACCCTCACTTGCTGTAACCAGAAAATTTAAACTTGGTAGTACAGTATTATAAAACTGCTGTAAGTACGGAATCCTCGTAATAGGCCAGACTCGTAGGTACGGAATTTCACTGTAACTCAATTTCCACACATGTTGCTGTTTACTGCAAAATCTTCAGTTTGTGTACCGCCCGGTAATAGAAACTTATTTTATCAGTGTCGCGCAGTTCCGAAATATGTGAAACACTAGACATTCTTTGCCGACCAGCTACAATGCCTTGTGTAATATTCTTTGCAGTTACATATCCTACGTTTGAGTATGGGTTCTAGAGAAGGCTGCTAGAATGCTTTGTCAAAATTAATATATAGAAAGGTCACTTTTAAAATTGTTTTGGCTGCAGCGAAAGTTGTGATACTTCGATTCAGTCTACTAGACATGGCGACTATTTATTATGAATCAATCACAGTAAAACTGAATATTTTGCACATTTTTTCAGATTATCATTACATTTTTATTTTTGTGAGGCAATGTAGATTTAATTTTAATTTTTTTTTATTTGCTGTGCAAAAAAATAATTGTATGGTATGTGCAGCAGCCATAATTAATAATATACTTCCATAATGTACATTTTAAGTTATTAAATTAGAAAGATGTTGTTTTAAAATACAACTAAAATCATATCTTGCACAGAAACAAATGCGAATAGTTACAGTTAATGTACAAAATGTTTGATACACATCGCCATTAGGAATTATGTGCATTTCAAATTGAAACTGAGAATCAAATTGATTACATAGAATTGGTGGAATCAAAGAATTGAGGAATCGAATCTACCCATCCCTAGAAAATATATGCTAATTCCATGCTAGAAAATATATGCTAATTCCATGAATCCATCAATAAAAATTTATTACTTTTGACAACCTAAATAAATCCATGGAAAATATGACCACCACAGAGGAATGAATATTAGATTAATTCAACAGGAATGCTAGGACTTGTGTGCCAGTCAATGTAAGAGTATAACATTTAGCTCAATATTTCAGCTGTACATCTCTGAATGGTACAAGTAGCAGATTACCGTAATTTTTTTTCCTGCAGCAACTTCATGCTTATATTTTTACCTTCTAAACAGCTGAGGAAAATTCATTATCTGCTTTGATCGCATGTCTTCAAAGTAATTAAGCGCTCTGTTACTTAAAACTGTGGATGCTACAGGCGAGAAGTTTAATACTTGAGATTGCAAGACATTTATTTGCTGCAGCATAATACGACGTAACACAATACAGTGAATGTTATTCATCTTTAAGCTTCTCAAATCAGCACATTGTAACAAATTACTTTAACTGTACGTAAACCTAAGACTTTAATACTTTAACAATAGCTGCACTTTAACAACACACGGCAAAGGTTTTTCGCTTCACAGGAGCTTTTCTTTAACCTAGCATCAGTCTTGATATTTTACAATATCTCGGCCTCAAAGTAACATAAAATGAGCAATTTTATTGTTTTAACGTCTTGGCTTTCTTGTAAGGAAGGCTGATTTATGTTGACTCTAGCTGAGTGATGGGTTGATGGTATTGCCATAACTGAGTTATGTTGTATTTCCCAACAGGAGTTCCTTCTGAGTGACAATTCATAACGATTGTTATTAACTATTGCAAGTACCTTGTACTGCACTTCTAAATTCAAACAACTTTTTAGTTGCATTATCCCAAAATGAGCTAAGTGTGTTAGTGCATTTCAATATATAACTTCCCAAATTGAATTTATTTTGTCTTGGCAAATTCTGATACCTTGTACGGCTCTCAGCTGTGGTGAACAATCTGGCTTTCACCAATTTCTCCCTTTCTGCTTTCAACTTTTCTGGATCTTCCTCTGGTAAAATCAAATCACTTTCACAGACAGGCAACAGGTCTTGTGCGATGGTCTGAGTGCTTATTTGGTTTAACTTAGATGTGAAAATGTGTTGATTTCCCCTCTGCTGTTCTGAAACAGGCTGTTTTGTGGTAGAATAAATAAATGAGGGTGCAAGTGGATTTAGTGGTCATTCAATAAAAAATAACCCTGTAGTTGCTACTCTTGTGGTACTTGGTCTCAATGTCCAGTGTTAGTTTGTCGGCCAAGCCATGCTCAATCTGTCAGTTAAAATTACCACAACTTATTAATTTGCGACAATTTTTGTCAATCATTACTTGTAGTCATTTTCAAACCTTTACAATTCCAACCAAACCCACAGCCGTAAGTTCCCTATAAGAAAGGCACCTGTCAAAATACCACCTTGGTCATAACCTCATTCAAAATTTCGTTTACAATAACAAGATCATAGATAATTGAATGGTGTTAGTATGACAATGAGAACGAATAACATTACCCGAGTCCAGTAAATTCATAAAAGGAATGAGAATAAAATATGTTTTCTCATGGTCTTCAACCTACGAATGCAGCAAGATTTTAGAAGAATAATAGTCAACAGAACATGAAAAACAGTTGCGCAATATAAAACTATATTATTGAAAACACCACGTGTCGATTATCCATGTTGACGTGTGCCGCTTATACATAGAATCTAATACGATTACGACTCATCGCCAAGAATACCTCTTTCATCACTACAGACATGGGCGACACGTTGCCTAACCTACAGGCAACAGGAACTTATGAGTGAATCTTTCTTACCTAAAGGATACGCAACCCGGCAGGCACGTCGGCCCCCCTACCCCGTGCTGAGAGCCTACAAGCTGCCCAGACCTTGGGCATGGCCGAGTGCCTCCGATGAGGCATGAAGCAGAATCGCTGACTAGTGTTCCCATGCCTATGAGGGCAGGAGGATGTCGCACCTCCCCCGCACCCTGCGCTGGCAGCCTACAAGCTCCACTATATAGTCCGGATGCTGACGAGTTCGAGAGTTATTCTTTTGCATCTTTAGTAACCTCCCACAGCACTGAGTCAGTGCTTGGGGTCTTCGGAGAATCTTGTTACTTTCAGGTACGCCCCAGCGGCTACTTACTATGTACGTCGCCGACCAGCGAACACGATTACTTCACTTTGTCTCCTCTATAGACAACTTTTACTTAGCAGTTTAACTTTAACTAATTTGTATTTGTCTAGAACCAGCTTTTCCCTTATACTTAGAACCAAGTTGCCTACGCCTACAACTGTAGTTACCTTCAGCTCTCCATGATTTGGTAGGGATGAGCACAGGTGATATCTGCACGTAAGAAGACATACATACATATTAGACGGCTACCTGTTTCTTCCCAGTCTCACATCATCATTAACTCAGTGCTCATGGGGGAGAAACAACGATGCCACAACCCCTAGAAACACCTTCACACCGGGAGGCACGACAGACTCAGGTTGCTTCTCACCATTCACATTGTTAGTGCCCGGTGACTGTAGCCTGCAATTTTGCCATTTGTCCTAGTGCGAATGCACAAACAGTAGAGGCTTGGCAGCCCTCACAGCTCCACGTCCCTGATCACCCCGCATACTGTGGGGGTTCAGTGGGGACTCTTGTTGAGCTCGTGCTGGTTAGTCACTATTAGATTACACTGTTAACGTTCCTGCTAAGTGCATCGCGTAGACTATAGAACTGTTTGCCCTATGCCTCATGAACGTAGGAGTGGTAGAAAATGCAGGGAACGATGTCTGCCTTACTCTGTGCTCAGGCCGTGGATAGCATTACCACGCCCTATGCAGGAGAGGCAGGTGGAACGGGACTGCGTCACCAAACTTAGTTAGACATCAAGCAGTCACGCCTGCTCCGGTTCTGGTAATTGACCCCCCCCCCCCCCCGCATATCCGCATACATCCTACATGTTATGTGGAGATTAAAAAAATAATTTGTAAGCATCTTTCTTTGAAAAGTGAGAAAAACATTTCTAATCCATTTTCTTTGTAAAGTGGACTACAAATAATTCTAATCTTCTTTCTTTGAAATGTAAAAAATTCAATAATAAGCATGATTTTCAAGCTGTAATTGCAGGCAGCATAAGTAGACTAGTATTTTTATTTAAGCAGAACAATAAAGGCTTGGCTTGAGGTTTTGACATGGACACCTTGCTTTAATTGCTTTATCTCTCATTGTCAAGACTAAAATTTTGGAGAAGAAAAATTATGAAGGCATTGTGCACCTTGCAGTAGAGTAATGAAATGGATAGTTTATAAAATGTGGGAGCAACATGATGCAAGTTACCGAGTAGTAGCAGTTGGGTATTAGGAGGGGGGGGGGGGGGGCAAACAGATAGCAATTTTAGTGTTTCTGTAATTGATGATGAAATCCACAGGAGGTGCGATGACATTCACAAGTCTTGTGCTAAGCACATGATAATGTTCTGCATGTGACATCTTCTTAATCTAATAACCTGTTTGGTAGTGGTATGTACTGTCTGTATAGTGTGTGAAATTGAGGTTAATGGGGTGTGTGCAGGACTTGTTCAGATCGACGATGAAGCCAGTGCAAAAAGTGTTGGAGGATGCAGACATGAACAAGAAAGATGTGGACGAGATAGTTTTAGTGGGAGGCAGCACGCGCATCCCCAAGGTACAGCAGCTGGTGAAGGAGTTCTTTGGGGGCAAGGAACCATCCCGGGGCATCAACCCCGATGAAGCTGTGGCATATGGGGCTGCGGTGCAGGCCGGTGTGCTGTCCGGGGAGCAGGACACGGATGCCATTGTGCTTCTAGATGTCAACCCACTTACCCTGGGTATTGAGACTGTGGGCGGAGTAATGACAAAGCTCATCCCACGCAACACTGTCATCCCCACCAAGAAGTCCCAGATCTTCTCTACTGCCTCAGACAATCAGCATACAGTTACCATTCAGGTATCGCTCTTTATGCTATTCATAATGTGCAACCCATTCTTGTATCTGTCTCTGCAGATGATTATTTTACTTTTATTGAGAATTACTTTAGTAAAGTTCTTGGTTTTCAGGTTTATTTTGTATTTATTTGCTTTTGTTATAATAAAGTATTTTTAACCATTTAATTCTGGTTAATTTTCAGTAGTTGACATTTACATACTTGACCTCGACTATGTATACCAGTATCTTAAATGCTTATTGTGTGTCACAGGTGTATGAAGGAGAACGTCCCATGACCAAGGACAATCACTTGCTTGGCAAGTTTGACCTCACAGGAATACCTCCAGCACCCAGGGGGGTCCCACAGATTGAGGTTACGTTTGAGATTGATGCGAATGGTATCCTCCAGGTAAGAATCGGTGATGCCTTTTTATGTTTAGTTGTGATAGCATCTGGCAACTATTAGATTTAGTTGTGGCAAATATATTTATTGTGGGGGGGGGTCTTAACAAAACATTCATCATTGTTGAAGTTAATCCAGGGTTATCAACAGCTTCAATAATATAACCATGTTTTGAGATTTCTACTCTAGAAAACTGAAATGGAAAGAAGTTTGAACAAACATCAATATTGTCTTCTTTTGCATATTTTGCTGCCATACCATCTGCTCCAACCTTATCTCTTTTTAGTAAATGAAATTGCTCATAAACGTTAGCATCATTTGGAAAAGAAAAGCCATCTTATATAGGAATATCAAACTAAATTATATTATTGTAAACATAAATTCCCCTCAGTTTGATTAGTTGGGGGGAAAAGTTAGCCTCTCAAAACTCTCAATACTTAAATAACTCATTTAAAAGAAAAAAAATTATATAAATGAAAGAATCGAAGCTTGAGTTAAATTACTTATCGAGAATGTGTAGTATGAAAGAAATAAAAACAAAGAGCTGCCATTGATCGATGAATTACCAAATATCGGCAAAAAAAAAGCAGGACGAGTAAGTGAAGAGAACAAAAATTTAATAAACACACTTGTTCCTGTTGCAGCAAGAAATTTATATTATCCGCCAACTCCGGAAGAAACAACATTTGAAAGAGAATTATTCCCGAAATCACCTAATTAGTATGTTAATCCATTAAAACATTTGCCACCTATGTCACGTGTTTCTACTATAAATCTCTGCATAGAAATTTAATGTTATTAATGAAAAATAGGTTTATGTGGAATTGGGGAAGATTTTTACATTGGTGATACAAAAGTAACGTGAAATAAAGATACACTATTTGTTAAGGATAAAGAATATAATTTAACACCAGGACTTTGTAATTTGCTAACAACAAAAACACAATCAGATCTTGAGGGTAAATACATTACTAATGACCTTGAAAATTATGCATAAATTGTTTTATTAACCAATGCTGTATTTCATAATTATATTCCCAATGAGAAAAGGAATAATCAAAGTTCAAGTATTGGTTGGACTAATTTTATTATTCCACTTCCAATTTATAATAACTATATAAAACCTCAGTCAGCATCATGCACACGGATTTGAGGATTTTAAATTTGGAGGTTGCATAAAAAAATACAATAGTTTGCCAAAAGAATATTTTTGGATGGATAATGTTAGAAAATGAATTGATAGATTGTTAGTTATTCATGGTGAAGAAGCTGCTGGAAATAAAAATTATCACAATGAAAAAGTAAACATTATGATGAATATGTTGAACAATAAATTGTCTGATTTTGTTGTTAATAACCAGAAAGGGATTTCATATCTTATTAGAGTTTTAAATGTAATTCCACATTCATTTTAGAACTCTGAACACAATGGTAGAGGTATTATAAATTGGGCATTAAACAATTTAAATTTACCCAAAATGCATTTGCCTGGTTGTAATTATTGTGGTCCATTTACAAAATTAAACAAAAGATTAGAAAGAGGAGACTCAAGAATGAATAAATAAATTAGACGAAGCTTGCAAATATCACGATGTTGCTTGCAGAGATCATAAAGATTTATAATTTAGGCATGGAGCTGATAACATTTTGCATTGGGTTGGGGCATTAAAATGTGTAAATTAATAATTATTTTTTACTTATTCAATATTTTTTTCCATATAAATGAAGATAAAAAACTTTCGATGTACCCATTGCTCAATTAAGAGACTTGGGTATAGATAAATTTTTAACTAAAGATCAACTTGAGTGAAAAAAAATAAAAAGGTTTCTTGCTAACCTTGTAATTGCCAATACAAAAAAAAAACAGGAAGTGGTTTACATCATGGAGGATTTTTACCGATTTTATTTGCAGCTTTAGGTACACTTGGTGCTTTAGCAGGAGGAGCTAATGCAGTTTATAATTCTGTTGTACAAACTAAAAAAAAAAAAAAAAAAAAGTAAAAATAAAAAAGAATTAATTGCTAATGGAAAATAATGCAGGAAGTGGTTTAGTTGCAAAAAAAGAAGGGAAGACCAAAAAAATTTTTGAATATATAGCCACTGTCTAATATCAATATAAAAAAAAAATTTTTTTTTTAGAAATGTTTATATGATTGACGAACTACCAAAAATTATGCTCAAAAATGAATGTGCTGTGGTTAATGTTGACATTTTAACAAATTCTGGTACTCATTGGGTTTGCTATTTTAAAAATAATGATGAAATTTACTATTTTGATTCATTTGGAGGCAATATTCCCACTAATATAACTAATTATTTCAAGAACATAAATGTTTATTACAATGATGTAAGAATTCAGAGTTTTAATTCAGTTATGTGTGGACATCTATGTTGAGTTGTTGTACACCCTTTTACGAATGGTTCCAAGTTTAACTCTATAGTTTCTATGTTGTGCTTTAAAATCATATGTAGATTCACACTGCAATTCCAGTGTTTCTTCTATACAAAGCGAACTATCAAACTGTTTTGATTACACAAAAATGTAGGCTTCTTTTCTAGGACGTAGAATTATTAATATAGGTGAACCAACCTATAGATAATAAAGATGCGGTCAATAAAAGATATTTCAAAATATATATAGCAGATTGTTTTAAAAAAGGATGTAGATTCGAAATATAAAACTATTGTTTCTGATCATGCTCAAAAAGGCAACACTCCTGCAAGAACCTCAACACAGTGCCGTCTCACGAAAAACTAAAGCCCTTCACTCTGTTGCTGTTTCCTTCTTTCCCTCGAAATAAAAGAAACAGAACCCCAGGAAAAAATAAAACAGGTTGGAGTCCGAACGTAGCTATAATTTCCTACATTAATTACTGGATGGAAGTTTGCTAACGTCAGACTTTCAGTGCTTGCCATGAGGGGGAACACTAGGAAAGAGGAAAATGCAAGTGTGCATTGGACTCACATTTGTTTACAAACATCTTTTTCTTCGGTGAAAAACAGTTGTGGTGGAAGGATACATTGTGGCCGTGCTACTTTTCTGGAACTACCATAATTTATCCCTCATTTCTTAATGTTTTCTTAAATTAATTAATTGTTTCTTGTATTTAATAATTACGTTTCAATTTTTTATTCAGACACTGAGCATGTGCATTAATTTTTTGCAAGTCATTCCAATTTACCAAATTTTTTTAATTTTCAGACACAGAAATTTGGTATATTTTTAATATGAATCGAAAGAAATTCAATGTTTTTTTTTTTTAAAAACAAGTTACAGAAATTTAGCATCACTTTAATTTTAAACACAAAAATTAACATTGCTTTAATTTTAGTTAATTTTGTGTTAAATGTGAAACAGGTTTTGTAAGCAAGCGCTAATTGGTGGAAAAGATAACACATGGGAAACAAATCACAACAAACTACAACACCATAATCAGCCTGTCATGATCGGTATTCAGCATTGGCCCAGCTGTAATTTCATCAATAAAGATATTTGTCCTGTCACATACGTGTGAACATGACTTTATGTACCAAGTTAAAACATGCTGTTTGAGCACAATTTTCACATTTGGGGAGGAGTGTTGCATGTGTAGAAATTAGTCTGTTTTGTTTTGTATGGATAACTGTCATACAGGTGAATTTGGGGAATCATGAGTGTGTGTAAAATAGATGTTAGACTGTAAATAGTATAGTATGTACAAAGAATAGAAAAATAAAAGAATATCAAAAGTACAGAGCCATTAAGTCACAAAATCATGGAAACATTTACACTAAAAAACAAGCATGTGTAGTGATGATGACATGCCACTATGGGTTGTTTTATGTATTGAGATTAAATATTGCTTATATTTAAAGAAGTATGCATACTGTCTACAGGAATCCGGAAGGAATTTTACGAAAGCGGTCGCTAAGAAAAAAAAAAAACTATGCAGAAACAAGCATTTGAAGTTAATAGTTTTGAAAGGATCATTTATCATATGTATGCCTTATCTTTTAAAATATTAACTCATTTTTAAATCACAAATTTTGATAATTGTAGAAAAAACTAACTAAAAATATACGGAAATCACTATTGGGAAATATTCACTGAAAATAGATGTATGTAACTGTTATTTAAAAATGATTAAAATTTGTCATTGCTTCCCAGCAGGTTATTTCTTCCCCAAGTAATGCTGCGTGCTGCATTTATGTATTTGATGTTATTTACATATCGTGGAATTTTTTGAGGGTGTTGGGTAGGAAGATGTGATTTTTGGCTGGATAAATTTATTTACACAAGTTTTTAGTGAAAAAGAGTACAATTGTTTAATGCAACAGAAAATTCAAAGTGGTAGTTGTTAACAGTGGACTAAAGCTATTGTTTGTTTAGGTGTCGGCTGAGGACAAGGGAACTGGCAATAGGGAGAAGATTGTCATCACAAATGACCAGAACAGACTCACTCCAGAGGATATTGAGAGGATGATAAAGGATGCTGAGAAGTTTGCAGATGACGATAAGAAGTTAAAGGAGCGTGTTGAAGCTCGTAATGAGTTAGAATCATATGCTTACTCACTCAAGAACCAGCTTGGTGATAAGGAGAAGCTTGGTGCAAAGGTTGGTGTGTTTCCAAATTACTAGAGCATGAATCTGCCGCATGTTCTAAAATTATTCTGTGTGCTTACTCACTCAAGAACCAACTTGGAAATAAGGAGAAGCTCGGTGTGTTTCAAAATTGCCAAATTGCTAAAGCATGAATCTGCCACATGTTCTAAAATAATTATGTGTGTTGAAGTTCTTGGAAACTGTTCAAAATTGTTTTCTCTATTTTGTTTAACGAAGTGTAATGCAGTGCAGATATGAAAACTATTTGCATGGTTATAATGTTATGGACTATAAAACTTAACTAAATTGTACGTCAAGAACAGTTGATTGTTGGAAGACTATTGTTGCAAATATGTTTAAATATGTATCAACCCAAATCACTATGGTGCACGTTCATGGGTAAAATCATGCCTAACTTGTATTTTATGAATAACGAATATCTCTAATCAAATATGTCGGTGATATGATAAAAATAATTATTACGTGTACAGAACATTAGGGCTTAGTGAAGTTTTTTTGTTGGCTGTAATTACGCACTAAACATTCGCGTGGTATTTGTAAACACTGCTGCTGACTTTGCTCATCTTCAGAGTTTTGTCGGTAATTTCTTGACAACTAGCAAATACAGCATTTGTAATTATTGAGTAATTACAGCGCAAAAATTGCTCAAAGATGCCAAAAATAGTTATGGTTTTATATTGTCCTGAGGAGTTTGATAGTGAGGGTTTTTCATTTTATAAACTGACCAAAGTGTAACGCTGCAATGTAAACATAGAGTGGGCGGGAATAGAGACGTGTTTAAATACTGCTGTGCTGTATGGTCAGTGATTTAGTGTTAGTGGAGGACAAA
Organism: Dryococelus australis; assembly: GCA_029891345.1. Taxonomy (NCBI): domain Eukaryota; kingdom Metazoa; phylum Arthropoda; class Insecta; order Phasmatodea; family Phasmatidae; genus Dryococelus; species Dryococelus australis. The sequence goes on from CM056994.1 coordinate 221,944,635, forward strand.
AAAAATAACTGCATAGGAAGGAAATTTGTGTAATTTTCTTATTTCCAAGAAAATAAAATACTATTTACTTAATAGTAGTAAAACCCACTTAATAAGCACACATTTTCCAGTATTTTTCTGAAACTGTATTTTGTAATTAGGTTGCAGTGGATTTGTGTTGGAGTAATATTGAACTGAACGGAATTTAATTAAAATCTGGGTGATGTTAAAATCTTGTAATTCTCAAATACAAGTGTGTCTTCTTAATGAGTTTTAAATGTCTACAAAGTAAAAGATTGATCGCACAAAAATTACTGTGACGTGATGTGTGTTGCATGATAAGTGTGCTCTCAGAAGGTTGTCTTTTTATCTTTATTGTTAAATACTTTGAATATTTTCCACTTTAATGTTCGTTTTCATGCACCCTTTTTTTTCAATGCATTACTTACTTTTTGCGAATGTGTTTCCCACAATGTACGTACGTAATCACTGCACTACTTTATGCATTTCATCCCAAGAAGCTGTGATACCTCAATAAAATTAAGCTGAAGTATATCTGCGATGTTTCGTTTGCCGGTTAATTGTGTAAACAAGAAATTTTAGCAACAAATTCGATGTGGCTACGTGCATATTATTTCTATTTTTTTTTTTCGTATGCCTGTTCCATAATTGAATTAACTCGTGCCACAAAAAATACTAACCAAAGCAGATTCCAGTTTGTTTACATCTTTGAATGTAAATGTAAACGTGATGCGCTTGTCCAGCGATCGATAAGGGGAAAGTGTTGCCAGCTTTGTACAGTGCCAGCATACACTGCAGTGCTGCCATATTGAAATGTCATGGCATTAATGTGTTCGTTTAACTAGCAATGGGTAACTAACGTGCAGTCTCTTGCATAATTGATAAAATAAATACATTGCTACGTGCACATTAAAATTAACATGCTGTAGTAACTGAAAAATATTTGACTACAATTTTTACCCATGATCAGATCTTCGTGTATGTCTTCGGGGAAAAAAAGTCAAAGTACATATATGACAATAGATTCTATTTGAGCAAGTAGGAAACTTGTCATAAATACGTTTATCGTATAGACTACAAAAACATAAGGGAAAGATTTGTGGGTTATGGAATTTGCTGTTTACATTTAAATAGCATTTATTCCAAGAAACAATCTATCTTCTAATATTTTCTCCCGGTTGAATTCCAAGCTCAAAATGTCAGAGAAAGGTCTTAAAATCTCTTGGAACGTTTCGATAAGCATATCGACATGCAGGTTTCCCTTGCCCAGGAATTAAAAATTTCTACTTCAACTTTAAACACAGTTTTGAAAACCCATAAAAACCATAGAAGAAAAGTCAATTTTGTGGGGTAGCAACCTAAAATAAAACATAAGTACACCAGAACCTCGAATTATGCAAAGCTTGAAGAGCCTTTGAAAACTTGGTTCATTGAAGTACATTAAACTGCTTTAACGTTGTCCCCCCCCCCCCCCCCCATTACTTTCTACAGGTTCCTGCTTTGGTCCCTTAAAATATGTAAAGAAAGGGGGTTCTACTGTATACTTCTTGAATTGAAGAATAACAAATTCAATTTAGTTTAGTTGAGATTGTTACAAAATAACAGATACATGGTCCAATAATAACGCATTATTTTTTTTTTTTTGCTATAAAATTTGATGAAATTAATTTTTTTTTTTTTTTACTAAATGGTGGAATTTTAATGACAAAATTAGTTCAGTTTATTTACTGTAAAAGTGGGGCCCTACGGGTTTCGTTAAAAAGTAATTGAAGGTTTCAAAGTATGGAAGTTTATTGCTGCCTTGCAGCGGACAATGGAGATTTAAGTTTTAACAAAAAAAATCAGCCCCACATCAGCTGGTCATATCTGCAGTGCCTTGTTTTTCAAGTGTAAAATACAAATATACGATAGTATTCCCAGAGGTTTATATTTTCCGTGAGCTCTACATATACTTTTAACGTAACATATTTCCGTGTGCAGTAATCCTGCTTTCTAATGTAGATTTTGCATGCAATCACAGAGCTTTTGCAAGTCCCTTCTACTCCAGCTACAAGGCAAAAATAAATGTTTATTGAAACCATCACTTTGCAATAGAATTTGTCTGCAGCAAATAATATTAGTTAACATAATGTATTGTGATCCAGGTGGGCTCACTACTGTGCATAAATTAAAAATAGCCTCATTGCATGCACAAAACTTATGTAATTGTGGTTTATGTGCACTAGCAGTTCAGATGTAAATTGTTAGACAGGGAGTTTCACTGCAAGTCATTATGCACAGAAAATGTTGAGCGTTCCGAGCATGCCTAAAATATTTCACTTTGTTACAGTAATACTGTCAGACATCACCACAGATAGAAAACGAAGAGATGTTTATGATTTACAGATTAGGCAACTACAGTACATTATATTTGCAAGATTTTAGTAGGCATTGACTTGTGAATAAAATGTCTTTTTGTGAATGGAGATACTGTTGGCAACCAATTATCATACAGTGGTCATGTCATCTTGGTTTTGGTGATAAAAATGTTAGTAAATTAAACTATTATCATGCAGCATAGGCCTATGCTTTGTTTGACTAAATTTGCCAATTTGATATGTGCTCCAAACCAACATGTCATTTAATCACACAATTAATTTTTGAAACTGCAAATTATTAGGACGTTAAAATACAGGTTGTTAGAGAACTATTGTTGTGTTTATAGTCACATACTTGTATATGGTTGTAGGTACTATGTATTATTTTTGTTCATGGCAACAACTTCTGTGGAATAGCAAATGTGTTGACTTAAAAATCATGGTGCATTCATAACCTTTTAAAACGGGCAGGTTATGACCATAACACACAGAAACTTTGCTACTTAAAAATATTTATTGATATTTTATACAACAAAAAGTAGCAATGAGTATGACATTCATTATTTGGAATTTTAAAATGTCATGATGATAACATAACTCAAGAGAATGAGTTGAGAGATTGGAATGGCTCTAAGTGAAACTTGCATTACATTGTTTGCCCAGTTTGGGGGGGGGGGGGGGGGGAGAGAATCATTTTCTTTATAGTTATACCTATTATAACTGGGGAGATTTGGTTATTGATTCTTCCTTCTATCCCTCCCTGCTGTATGGACACGCAATTTTTTCCACTCCTGTTAACATATGTAAAACAAAATAATTTTACCATAGTAACAGTTTGCAATATTGTGGGAAACCTATAAAAATAGAGTAGTCAAATTTTTTTTTGGATTCGTTGAACTCTAATGTACAACATCCCCGAAGTACTTTTCGTGCAGGTATATTACCTTTCGTGCAGGTATATTACCAATGCCTTAGTTGACACAAATTTAGATTGTACTACAATTCATATTATTAGAAGTTTGAAAGTAAAGATGATGGTACTTGATAACATGTTTTACCCTTCCAAATAAATTGTGCACACAAGTTTCACTTTCTGAAACTAAGAAACTGCGTAAAGTTTGCCAGTTGCTGTGTTGGCAACTGTACTTTTTTTTTTGCCATTTGTTAAAACAAAAAAATATTTAATGTATTGGACAAAGTATTGTGTGATTTAGAATGTAATGGTTTGATGCAAAGCAGTGGTATGTGAAAATATTACAGTAAACTCTTTATTTCAAGACCTTTCATAATTCTCAGGTAAAAGGTTGTTATTTCAATTTTTTTTTTCTCCATGGTTCTCGAAACTTATTTCATGAGGGTTTCTATTCCAGGGGTCTTAGAAACCGAGTTGACTGTAATAAAATTTTTGATGTCACTTATTCTAGGCAGAGGTTACATTTTAAAGTTAATTTTTGTAGCCAAAAACCTTATCATCTATTCAGGTAACTATAGTACTTAACTGCTGTTTGATGTACCTGTGATGATGCACTGTTCAGGTGAGTGACTCTGACAAGACTAAGATGGAGGAAGCAATTGATGAGAAGATTAAGTGGCTCGAGGAGAACCAGGATGTAGACACGGAGGAATACAAGTCCCAGAAGAAGGAGCTGGAGGATATTGTGCAGCCAATCATTGCGAAGCTGTACCAAGGAGCAGGTGGGGCTCCACCCCCACCTGGTGGCAGTGATGAAGACTTCAAAGACGAGCTGTGAGCGTGACCACAAGACTGAAACTGTCCAGGACAGAATGTGTACATTTCCATCACTTGTGAACTGTCAGTTCTGCATTCACTTGTTTTGTTTTTCGTTTCATACAGGTGCATTTATGGCAGATCTTTGAAGTGCGGTATTAGCGTAACATTTGGACAAGAATTGTAGCTGAGCGTTTCTCTGAAAGCTAAACTACTGAGGTTATTTATTTTTTGTGGGTTGAAGTATTGTCTTTTCATTTTAGAAGAGACATTTATACTGTTGTCACTGTTTAGTGACATGTATGTTGTAATAAAATCTTTTCATAACACTTTGTGTTCAGATTAGTTGTATTACTGAATTGAAGCAGACCCACTATTGTTAAGTGCTTCACAGGGAAAATGTACCAAAAATTGATGCAATATTAATCACTAAAAGACAACACTACAGCCCATCTACGGTTTCAGAATCCTTTGCTTCAACCACCTTTTGCACTTGTAAGAAGATTGTGTATGGGAGGCACCCACTGCCAGTTGCTGGGGGTGACTCGCGTGTGTCATATATCCACTCCTGAAGAGGCTGTGAAGGCTGGAGTTGGGCACAGCGGCGGTAACCTAGTCTTGCATCGTTCTCTAGACTGTGAAGAATGAGGGACTCTGACTTAGGATCAGCAGTCCTACACATGTACTGCCTACCACGACGACAACACTCTCCGAGAGGCTGTCTTCAGCAGCGCCTCCAGTCATCGGCCTCGAGCACCTCCTTAACCTTGCCTTGCCCTGGCCACACATTGTGAGGTCCCTTCTGGACATTCTCCGTATAGTTCAGCCACATTCCACGACTAATTATCTTTAAATTTAATCAATCCACCAAGCAATTGATTTAACATAAATGTAACAGGTTGCCTTTACCTGATTTTCATTGAACTCCTCAGGCGTGGTGGTGGCGGCGGCCCTGTGATTTACATTGCAACCAAACAGTGCTCTACTTACACAACTGCAAAGCAAATTGCCACCACATTTTGCTAAAACGGCTATTTAATATGGCTTGGTACACAAGTTAACTCTGAACCCGTTAATTACTGTTAACAGGTTTCTGGAAGTCAGATCAGAAAAATAAAGGGCAACCTTAAATAAAAGTTTCTGGCTCTTTTGTGAGCAAATAATTTGATGGACAGATACATTACTTTAGTGCTATATCTTATGCCGCACTGACGTATGAAAATTTACGGCGTAAGAAATAGTTTGACAGTAATGCATCAGATTAGGAAAATATTTGCTCTCAAAGTTGGAGTAAAGTAATATTTAGGGTTGCAGTTTCGTACTTTCCCTACATTTGCTTCCAAAAAACCTGTAAATATTTATCTGGCGGTGTGGTACACAAATCAACACTGAACAATCTTAGAGCACTTGGATGTGGAGATTGGTGGTGATGCTGTTATTGCATTAAACAAAATTGTGAAGCATTATGTGCTCATAGAACAAGTCTAAACATACACCACATAGCCCTTGGCTCAGTGGTGGCCCCGTGATGAACACTGCACTACACACACATGGAACGAAGCATTTCACCCATCCATCAGCTGTAGTTTTTAAGGGATTGTGTCGATGCACACCTACCCACACCACACATCAAAACAACTCACTTCATCATACCACAACACCAAAACTAAGATTTAATCACATTTTGTAGTAATGTTACATATCACTTTCCTCTTCTGTTAAATGTGTGGAATACTAACAATTTTTTCTGTGTTCCAAAGGGATGGCTGCCGTCTATCGGGCAGGTGTTTGTTCCATCTCCCACCACCAGGGCCACACAACTATGATGCGACCATAGTTATATTCCAGTAACTGCCTGACTCATATCACCCTTCATTCAAATCGCAAAAAAATCTACCTTTGAATATGTACTAACATTCACCCTACATGACTGATGCACACATTTTCTCAGCACCCTCTTCACAATGCGCTGGTTTACTGTGCCCGACATAGCCATAACACCACACTACCCTGCTCAACCACTATACATGCAACCTTTCGTATATAACTCTGACCTAAGGTGTATAAGGCTTACCATGAGACACATCCTATTCTACAACCAAACTTGGCTACTAACATGCATGCTGGAGAGTCCACAGAACTGTGAAGGGGCTCAATGATAGCATAGCAAAATTCAAGGGCGTGCAAAAAAAAAAAACTTCAAAAGCATAAGCTTCAATACACCATCAAAGAAAACCACAAAAAATACTGCTGTGTGCCATTATACCACTAATCAACTATGATTATGAAGTATACCCATACTTCAACCTATGTAAGAGTTGTCTACTTCAACCACCCAGGAGAGAGTTGTGCATGCACATGAATTCTCGGCCACTTAAATCTCCCGGGTGGCCGAGCACGCTGCCACAAAGTTACGCAACCAGCTAACACTCCGCTTCCCCCCCCCCCCACACTGAGGGCTGCCAAAGATCCACGAATGAAGGAATTCTGACGAGGGTTTATGGCAGGGCGGCATCATGCACCTTCCCCGCACCGGCAGCCTAGACTTCACACTAGATAAGTTGGTGCACAGTAGGGCTCCAGCAGTCATTTGTATTCTTCTCTTGAGTTCACCCCAAGTACTCCTCAGTGCTGGGGCCTCCAGCGAAACCTCGAGTCTTCTGTAGCCATCGCTGCAACCCTCTGACATCAGTCTTCTTCACCAACAAACATGAGTATACCTGTTACTCAAACTTTTAACTTCTTTTGTCTCCCACAGACACCCACGTTAGACAACTTTAGTTGAGTAGTTCAATATTCAGTTTTCTAGATCACTTTTCCTCCAGCTTAGAACTAGATCGGATACCGTAGTTTTTCCTTCAGTACTCAAGTCTGCTCTATAGGAGATAATAAACGTAGTGACTCTTGCGGAGTCCTCAATAAATAGTTTGTTCTCTATCCTAACGTTTTCATTTCTAGAGTATGTCTACTTCGCTTGCTAGGAATATGTTGCATTGTGCACTGCCGACAGAAACTGGTACTTTCGTAAATTCGAACTAGCTTGACTGTAGGCCCCTCTGGGGACTTAATAGTCTGGAACACACCTATTAGACGGCCACCTGTTGCTTCCTATTACCCCCCTCCCCCCCCCAAGCCCCAAGGTGATGGGAGGAAGAAACAGAGGAGCCACGACCACTAGGAAAAACCTTCCACCAAGGAAAGACAGCAAATTTAGCCTGTATCACCTACCAGAGCACCTAGGTGGTGGGGGTGCTATTGGCCTGGGTGTTGTGGCCTGGCCTTGGCTGAGGACTCACATCCAGTAGTAGTATTGGTGGCCCACATGGCTCAACGTCTCTGATCCACCTGCAGATGTGGGGGATCAGTGGAGACTCTTGCAGAGTTTGTGCCATGAATCCGCTACTGGACCTACACTATCATAGGGTATAGTTTCTCGTCTGAAGTGTACACCGTATCTTGTTCAGCAGCACCCTAACTATGACTTAAAAATAAGACATGGCTGAAGGCGTAGGGAGTACCTTAGCCCCTCCTACACAGGAAAGACAGGCGGAACAGGACCATGCTGCCTCACTAAGATGACAGGCAGTCTTGTTTGTCCACCTGATACGTTGTATTTATTTTCCACCACTCGTCCACCCAGCCCCTACTATCACCCGGTAGTAACGGGTTTAGTCTATCAGACTGAAGCTAGACATGGTCTAGCCAACCCGAACTCAAGAAGCAGTCAGGTTTCTAACACCTCCCGTCAGCTACCTATAACCACGCACTTGGTCTAGAACATAAAATCTCTACGACTGTGCCAAACATTCAATAGCTGGGCACAAGTCAATACAAAGAAACCAACAATATATATACCCACAGAAAACAAAACAGACGTGGAAACAACTAAGATACAACAAAACCCAACAACATAAATCAATAGAAACAACTAGGGGTACAACAGATATTATCCATTTGGAACCAACAAAAATCACCAAGATCCATTAAGATTAACAACAGAAACCAACAGAATGTGGAAACAATATACATGCACCTAAAAACAATTACAACCAAAAAAGACCTACAAAAAGTAGAGGACTTCAAGGAAATACTGGAGGAAACTAGCGTTGAAATTCCAAAACACATCAAAATTCTGTTTGGAGATTCAATGCCCAAGTAGGCCTAGAAAAGAAATAACTACGTAGGGCTCTACCCTAAGAACGAACTAAAATGGAGAAAGACTGGTAAGTTTTTGTAGGAATTTTGATATTAAATCAACGCTGACCCATTTCAGGACACTACAGCATAAGAAAATGACCTGGATATCCCCAGACCTTCTTTTAGAGGAATTTCAAATAGACCATGTAGCCATTTCCAAGAAAGAGGTAATTGACTCTGATCCCTGCTTATGTTCGACCCAAAATACCCGAACCCGGAACTGCCAAAAAACCCACGAATAGATCCATACTTTCTTAGCCGAAACTCAAGACACTTTGCGGCAAACATTTACAAACACACTTCTTCCACCTGTCTAGGATGCAAAGAGACATTCTTGAAAGTTGCCAAAGCATTAGCCACCCCCCCCCCCCCCTTCCGGGAACCACAGGCATAAAACCTGGTGAAGCTGGAATTCCCATAAAACTGAACAAAATTGGCATGCATTCACCTAAATCCGAAAACAAACAATTATTAGATCTGAATGTACATATGATCAGAACAGTCCGACAGAAATTGAACAAGACTTCACAAAAATAACTAAAATTTATACAAAACTTGCAGAGAAGAAACTTACCAGGTACCTCGTCTCTCTGTTTGAAACGTCTGGATGAGACCCTGAAAACTAACAAGGAAAATTGTAAACTACTAACTAGAAAATCACTTAAAAGACCTTTTAAATTGTGAATCCTGGAAAGAACAACACGTTTGAAAAACCCACGCCAAATCCAGACTCAGAACCCTCAACTAGGCACAATTCAAAGAAATAAACAGTAAACTTAAAAATAACAAGCATCAGGGGGAATAGGCAGCAAGAGCCTAGCCCAGGCCTGCTGTTTTAATGGATTTTTAACTCTAAGAAAATTTTTGTGAAATAATTCTAATTTAAACCACTGAGGTATACAAAATTATTTCTTGCGACATTTTATCTCTCTATTATGTTGTATATGAGGCACCATAACTAATGTTAAAATAACATGTAAAAGTCTCTCTATAAACAATTATTACATGTAACAAAACTATACGCCCAAAGCTCTTGAAGAGTAGTACGATCACTGTATATTTACCTCCATTTACCCAAAGATATTAAGTTCGGAACTGTGAAACTTTTATCTCCCCAACAAATACCCATGTCTGTTGTTAATGCATAAATCACCCAAGTGTCATCTACACGTTTCATCAAATGTCACTTCAAAATAGTGATATGTTGATAAACGTAAAAAGTATACAAACTTCTTTTTTCCATGTGCTAAGGGTATTGTGTGCGCACACAGTATTTTACTCAAAATGGCTGCTGCATACATGCGACAATAGCACCCGCTGCATGTGTGTCACAGTTTCACAGGTGAGTTTATTTAAAAGATTCTTGCAACTGAGGTGCATAATTAATGCATGCTATTGCTTCAATAGCGTATGTCCAAGATATTTGGCTTAATCATTCACTGGTGCAGGTATACATTTATCTACACATTTCTGTTCCTGGCTGTATAATCACATTTAAGGCAAAGTCCATTATTGAAAAGAACCTTTGCCGTTTTTGCACACACAATCCTAATTTCGCGACAGTGTTTTGCATTTGGCATTGATATCATAGAGTGAGTGGAGAAAATAATTCCCATGGTTTGTACATTTCAAAACAAAAACAATTACATAAAATAGGTACACATTCTTCATATATGCTTATTTTCTCTAATTTGCCAATTTTATTAATTCCAAGGATTTTACAGAATTTTTATGTACAAGAACCAGGATTTCAGCTTCAGGACAAGTGGCAGCCCTGGCCTAGCCACGAAAATTCACACAGTTCTTGAAGATGATTGGACAACAGAACAAATCCCTGAAGATTGGAAATGCATGCTAATTCGGGGGGGGGGGGGGGGGGGCAAGACGGACATCAATAACTACCAAGGGATTTCCTTACTAGCGGTTACCTACAAAATTCTGGCCTAAGCATTACTCAGAAGACATAAGACATCCAAACCACCTAACTGGCAAACACCAGGAAGGATTCACAAAGGTCAGATCTTGTGCAGAAATAATTCTACATCTTCATAAAAGCAGAGAAAAAGTGATCATCTATGTGGAATTTAAAAAGGCATATGACTCTGTAGATACAAAAGCACTTTTCTATACACTAGATGAATTCAAAATGGATAGGAAAACAAGATAATTGATTAGACAAACATAGACCACTTCAAAAGTTAAATTCTTGGGTGAGGTGTCTGAACCTTTTGGTATTAACACAGGAGTCTGACAATGAGATTAACTATCCCCATTGTTCTTCAATATTGAACTATAAAAATTATCAAGACCTGGGTAAAAAAAAATTCAAGGAATAACCATTAGCAAGCTAATCAAAGACAAAGTTCATTTACTGTGTTTGGCCCTTGCAGATGACTTAGCAGTTCTATCCAACAATAGGTAAAAAGCAATTCACTCTCTTGAAAAACTCCATGAAAGTACAACTAAAACAGAAATACAAATTTCATATGACAAACCCCAGTACATGAAAGATCTTCTCGGTATCTAAATAGACAACATATGAAAACTAAATTTGGTAAGATTTCTCAGGTAAATAAATTTAAACACCTAGGAGAAATCATTCGAACTTCAGAATTGTAAATCAAATAAAGAAAAATTTTTCCAATTTACAAAATCCTATTGAATCACATGGACCAGATATAACAAAAAAATCAACATCCTGAAATACAAAACTAAGCCATTAAAAAACAGTAATCAAACCTGAAACAATACACACATAGGAAACCTTGACTATTAGAGGCAGATCACTTAAAGATATAGAAAAATAAGGAAGAAAATTCTGAGGATAATTTTTGGCCAAATTTGTTGCGTTTTGAACACGGTGAAAACAATAAATACTCACTCCTAAGTTATGGTTTAATGTCTTCTTTATTTTCTTGATCTTCCTTTTATTTACATAGAACATATTATACTTAAACAGCAATATTGACAAACTTTTATCTGCAATAACAACACACAAATTCTTTTCATCATCTCCTTTGTATATATATCAACAGGAACTGGAATTGATCATAAATATAACAAACATTACACTTTCGGCAACCTTCATAACTTAACACAATTTGCACAGATGGAATATGGATGAAGAGAAAATCTCATGAACTATAAACAACATTCTGAAAAAATCTCAAGACACTTTCACAAAAAAAAGACTACTGAAATTCTATTATCACATTCTCAGAATCAACAATGATAGACTGACTAAACAAATTCTAGTCTTGTCCTATCATACAAAGTCAAGACTTATCTACATTAAGAACAGTAATTGATAAACATCAATTAGTGGAAAAACCTAAAACCTGGACAGAAGAAGACAAGACAAACCACAGCGAAAGATTTTGGAAGAAGATTGCACAAATATCTGCTAATTATAATCATTTGTGCTCCTTAGTTGGGCATAACAGGGGGGGGGGGGGAGCACATTTCCTCTCAACTGCAGTTTTTTTGCTTTGATTATATCTACAATATGTGTGAAAACAGAGGTGACTGGAAATATTAACCAACTAGTAACCATTTACTCCGTTTATACAAAAAAAAAAAGTGTAAAAACAATAGGTGGTATGATGGAACATGAAAGAAAATGAAAATAAAACCATATGTGCATGCACATACAAACACAAAAAATCAAGTAAAATCATGTAAAAACTCAAAAATATATTTTTAAAACACATATTTGAAAATGTGGTACTTTAAAAACTAAGCGTGTAAGTAGAGCTTCTAGTACAAAACAATTTACATATTTGCTATAAAAAGAACTCCATGCAGCATCATATAATTGGTTCAAGCCACAGTGTAACATTTCATAATCAGTTCAGGTACACTAAGCAGCAACCTTGTGCACCTATAACAAAACAAAAAACTAAATTAAAATACAGTATACAAAACAACACACATGTCTTTCAGCCAATTTATAAGTGTCCCCCCTGCTTTGCTCCAAATATTATTCACAGTGCATCATGATTACTAACACATATAAAGGGGATTACCCATATAATTTCTTGAATCATTTTTGCTCAGAAACAGTTTAGCATGGATTGTAGGTGTTCATCTGTGCACTTGTAGACAATGCAAACACTTTTTGGCCAGTCTCCAAAGAGAAAAAAATATTGATGCATGCCACTCGGCTTGGGAAGAATGACGTTAAGGTAGAAACAGGTTTTTATAGTGCAGGCTAATCACACTGGGTAAAAGTGGCGAGTACAGAATTACTTGGTCACAGGGGCCCGACCTGTATAAAGTGTAGGCAGAGTCACCTGCCTGCTGGGTATAAAGTCTGTGTTGGGCTTGGCTATTGGCTGAGCGGTATGACCCGAGGTCGGTGGCTTACTCATTCCAACGCTGGGGCGGCTGGGTGGTGCTGCTGGTCAGAGTACGGCTGCTCGGCGCGCTGGATTGCCTCCAGGGGCTGCTGGCCCGGTTAGGGCTGGGGTAGTGGAGAATGCTGAACCAAAGACAAGCTAGTCCTAAGGGCATCTTCTCTCCTCGGCATATAGCGGACAATACTAGATGCAACATCCCTGGTACTTTCTGGGTAGCTGAGAACAGAGGAGGGGAGGGAGCTGGGGGGTGATGCCCCACCAACTTGCAGGCGTATTGAGATTTTTTTCAGGGATTACCTTGGTAGAGTGCCTTATTAGTTAGGGTGGAGCTCCAGGTAGATTCGAAGGTAGTGGTTGATTTCCTTTCCTGCAAGTCTTTCCCCCCCCTTTTGGTATAAGACATGAGGGTACTAATCCTTTCCTTGGCAGAGGGGAGCTCAGTCAATGCCGAGCCGAACCATTACTCCAGCGGACAACACAAACTGTGTGTGATTGGAGAGCAGGTTTTCTCTGAGTTGTTCCAACAACAACGGGTATAGTCCTAGGGCACACAGACCCAACCCAGAGCTGGCCAAACACTCCCTCCGGCAACTCATGTGGTGGTGCGGTGGAAGGAGTGCAAGCTAGTCTGGTGATCTCTCCTCCATAGCGGAGTATGGTTAATGGTCGTGGATCTACCATTTAAGGCACTGGGTGCACAGAACGGCTGACTGTCGAATGTATGTGTGTACTCTGATGTACAAACCCATGAGGGGAAGCCAGCAGTCCTACACTAGGCGGTAAAATAGTGAGTTCAATTCCTGGTCCCCTGTTCCATTCTGGTGGGGCATGGTGTCTACTACATATCTCGAAGAAATCATTGTGGATTAGGAACATGTTTATTCTAAGAGGAAGAGAACATGATGGCTCATACTACCTCCTGACTACTTTGAGCTGACCAGAAGTAATAGGATACGCAATAATCCAGGTGAAGGAGGCCTGGTTATGAACTAAAGGGTGGCAGTTTTGACAAAGGTAGCTAAGTAACTTTCCCTATCTATGCTGTTTCCATATGCTGAAGGGTCTTAAGAGTGAGCAGGAGTCAGCTAAAATCCAGTGATTCTACCTGTGAAAAGTAACAGGATAGAAAGGTAGGTGATACGATGTTGCACTAAAGTACCCCATTGCTGACGACACAAGATTAGCATCTCGGACCTTTTATCACTGGCAAAAGAAAAATTGTGGCCTGAATAGGATGGGGGGGGGGGGGGGGGAGGGAGAACCACCAGAATTACCTGTTTCCATTCACGACTGGTGATCTTGTGGCGTCTTTTTCCCTTTCAGAAATTTAAGTTTATTTGCAAATCTTATGGAAACAGTGGTTTGTGCAGTTTAAAAGTTGCCCAATATTGGCTGGTGACACTCACGTAAAGGAAATGGACATGGTCTTCTATTGAGCTGCAAACCGAAGAAACGGAAGCTTAGACATCTACAGGACTACTTTGCCAGAAAAAGGTACATTCCAGGAATTTTATACTAAACTTACATCATCTAAGCATAGTATTAAATTTTATTGTCCAGATTATATAATATAGTCAGACTGTGTGTGTAATGTGCAATTTTTTATTTTATATATAGACCCTATTTCAAAGTTTTTCCAACTGAGGGATGGTGGAGTAGAGATAGTTGGGCGGATATTAACAGATAAAGGGACACATGAAGTGGATATGGAGCGGCGCCTAGAATAAAGAGTGGGGGAAAATGGGGATCCCCAAGGAAATCTGTCAACCAACGGCATCGTCCGAGTAAGATTCCCACAAGCCAAAATCCGAGTGACCCCGCTAGGAATCAAGCCCATATCGCCTTGGTGGGAGCCAAATGTTCTAGCAGTTCGACCGCTGCCATGTATCATGTTATCAGTTAATGGCTTATGATAGGTATGAATCGAGATGACATTAATATGTAAACTTTATATGCCCTTATGCTAATTGGGCTATTTTTCACGTGTAATACATTTTTGAGCCACTGTGTATATTCTCATCTGAACTACAATAGGCAATGCCGTGTTTTATATTACTTATGTACCTGAGGAACAAAATCTCACAAGCTATAAATACAATTAAATTAAATGTTTGTGCTTACCAGTTATGAGGTAATTTCATACAAAGGTCGGCGTTGTATGTACATAGAAAAGGACAATATGTGAACATTTTTGTAATTATGTTCTTAAATTAATTTAGCCTCTTTACTTGCATTTTATTGTACATTAATCCGTCAGTCTTTTAACATGAGTGAACCAAAGCTAAGCGAGTTGAGACATCTAAGGTCTTCAGAGCCGATAAGAAAAAAAAATGAGGTGAGTTTGGAGCAGCACTGAAATGGGAAAGGTTGGGAAAACTTGAGACCCCTGAGAAAACCCGCCAACCAGCGGCATTGCCCGGCACGATTCTCTAATGCTAATATTCAGGAGTGACCCCACAGGGGAACCAAAGCTAAGTAATAATGCTGTGTCTTTTCATTTACTCAGTAAAGTTTAGAGGTCTACTATTATTTATTACTTTTTCTAAATAATTACATGAAATTTATCATTTTCAATAACCATGATAAAAAAAAAATGAATGCACATAATTCAATTTAATAAAGTTTACAAATTGAATGTTTGAATGTGGGACTACTTATTTATTTTTATTTCAATTCGTAACAAGAAAACATTTTTAATTAAATTATATTTACTAAAGTATGTCACATTATCTTATTTCATTTACAATTATTTATTAATAATATGTTTGAAAGCTGAAACCTTTTTATACATGTAGTATTGCTCAAAGCCCATTCTGTGGGGAACTTGTGGGTCACTTACTGTTTTCACCTTTTCTGCATCTGCATACATCCAATTATGATTATTACTAATTAATTAGTCATGCACTGAAGATGGGGTAGTTTTTTTCAGCAGTAGGAATTCGTTTATGTGGTACATTATTATTTTTTAAACTCATGTAAACTAGTGCCTTATTTTCTGGACCAGGCACAACTTCTTAAAACCTATTTATTTTTCACATGGATGTACCCCCAATGACAGGAATGGTGTTTGGTAATGTGGCTACACTAATCATCTGTCATGTGTTCCAATTTCACTTTACAGGGACAATTTCCTTTGTCACTATATTTAAATACTTAGTGTAGTGTAGAGTAGGGCTTCAAAATCTTTAAAATATTTGTAAATTTTAAACGTTTGAGAATCGGACTATACATTCATATGTTATTTTTTGTTGGTTTTCGACCCTACTACCACCTGCCTCTGTTTGGATGTCTATTCTCGGAACATCCTATATATAAGGTGGTAATGAACTCTATCGACAATCTTCGGCAGGTGATTGCTCATAAAAAAAGAGGTCAAAAATATACATGACTTTATAGGCTAAGGCTGTTCCTAAGCAGTGTAACCACCCTTGAAAGTGTAATTGCAGCAGAGGAGTTTTGCTAGTGACACTGCCAAAAGAAACTATAAATTTCTATACTGCAATTTTAAACGACATAATAAAAACCATGACAAATCTGGGTTCGGGTGTGAACCCATCACATGAAAACAGACTTATTGGAATCCCATTTAAGCATAACACAATTGTCCTATATTTTTGGTTGTTTTCTGCAGATTAGTATTCTACCGTACACGGTAAACAAAAAAATCTGTTTTGTGTTTTTACACTATGTACCACTGTTTTTGAGAAATGCATTGTTATGTGCCAAATTATTCGATTCTATAGATAAGAATATGGATCAATTTATCGAGAACTATGGAGTGTTTTTTTCATGCACCAATACATTTCAGCAATTAGCGATTACTCTCTAAGCCAGCACTGATGAATTACCACCACTTGTTGAATGAAACTAAATAATGTTAAGGAATACTACAAATTAACCAGTTTATTGGGTACTCATAGCAATATACAGCTGACAGATATTTCCTGTTATTTCCATTTTTTATTTCTTGTTCTTTCTGTAAGAGTTGTTTATAATATTTTTATCTTCCACAGGAAGAAATTGGATTCACCGTGTGTTGAACTAAGTGTTTCAGTTGATGCACAATGGATAATGAAATATTATCCCAGACGGTTACACAAAAAACCAATATTTGACAGTCATCAACAAAAAATGAAAGGAAGACAAATAGTGGACATACATTTTTTAAATTTCTTCCTTAAAAGAGCTTGATAGTCACAGCCAAATGGGGTGCACTCAGAAAGATATGGACGTTGTCCGCGAAAAAACGATGTGGTTTGCGGAGTTGTTTTATATTTAAATGTTGAATGTGCAGTCGAAATGCCCGTGTGGAGTGAAAAAGATCCAGAGAAAATGGATGTGAATACAGCTGCAGTGAGTGGAACTTTTTCTTCGGGTGGCGGACACGTCCAACTTGAAGAAGTGTTCTCAGCAATGGATGTACCTGTCTTATCAAGTAAGGCTTTCCATAAATATCACAATATTGTGCGTGATGCTTGGGAAGCGAGAGCTTTAGAAGAAATGCAGACTACTGCTCCTGAAGAGGCTAGGCTTGAAAAGGAAAAGGGAGAAGTTTATTCTGACGGCATTCCAACGATAACGGTTGTTGATGATGATTGCTGGTCCAAACGTTCCTACAGAACCAACTACACTGCCTCATCTGGAGTGGTATGTACTTAATAGCACACGTATGCACAAGCATTTTTCATGCATGTTCTTAAAAAAAATTAAAAATGGCCAAGGCCAGATCTGGGTTTGAAAAGAGGGCACAGGATGCCCCAGCCGCTGGACTAGAGGAATCGTGGGATGGGGAGAAAGTTTTTAAACAACTAAAATAAAAATATTCTAAAGCGAATTAAACATATGTGAGTTTACCGTAGTGTTTTCAAGAGTGTAGAACACCATATAATTGTTTTAAATACAGTGCATAATTACTGGTTGCATAAATTTCAAATTAAAAATTTTACATAGAAATGCACACGGAGGCAAAACTAATTATGCGAGATACATATTTCTGGCAGGTTGGCGAGGAAAAAAGTGGAGGGAAAAAAAGGGGGGGGGGGGGGGGGGCACAAATTGCCATAGCTTCTGCTCCGGGCGAAAGGAAACGTAGATCCAGCCGTGGCAATAGTGGGATTTATTTTGTTTGCAGCTACGGCCAAAGTAAATAGAACTAAAAGAAAAGGTGCTTAAACTCACTGATGGTAGAGAAAATGATGTTTGTTGTTGATATCAGAGTATGGTTATTTTTTTTGCAATAAAAAAAAGCCATTTAGTATTAATTTTGAGGATATCTATTATAATACAACAAACCCAATTGAGTTGTTGCTTTGTATAAAAAAAAATTGGATATAAAGTCTTTTTTAATAATATTAAAGAGCTGAATAAAATACTACTAAATTCTATTTATAGAAAAAAATAAAATAAAAAGTTGTGGCGGTCTGTTAATCATTATTTACATTAGGAGATCTATGTTTTCATAACGATTTGAAAATTGATTTTCATTTGTTGAAACTTTGTCTTTACATTTGTGTTAGGTATTGGTGACGACTTTAATGAAAACCTAAAGTCAAATGTAGAAGAATTCAATTATGTAACCACATTTAGGAATAAATGATGTGTTTCACCATTAGTTTTTAATTGAAGTGTTATAATATTAGAGCATAAGTTATGTAATATTGCCCCTAAAATGACCAAAAACATTTACTGTTAACGTTACTATTATAACTGTTTACAAGCAGCGATCATAGGTACATTGGCATCAAAAACAAATACTCCTGCACTTGTCATAAAGCAACTTTAGAGAAGAAAAATCCACATGAACACTATTGCTGCAAGAATTGGGGCCGTGAACAAAGTTCAACTAGTATGAAAGCAGCTGTGATAATAGAAGGATTTTGCAAACGTCAAGACATGTATGGTCTTAAGTACACAAAACTGATTGCTGATGGAGACAGCAGTGTCTATAAGAAGATTCTTGTCGCACAACCATACAAGAACACCACAGTCGAAAAAATTAAATGCACGAACCATCTACTTCAAAATTTTTTATCATAAGCTGAAAGCTATTGCAACAACCTGCAACAAGACTCAGAACACTGTCCTCATGAGAAAAAAAATTGGGGATAACATACTTCGGTTTAGAGCTGCTGTCAATAAAGCCATTGACTACAGAAGAAAAGAAGATACATCATTTTATAAGAAGGTAAAGAAACTATGGAAATATATACTCAACAGTGCAAGTTATATTTTCGGTGAACACAAGCAGTGCAAGGAGAGAAATTACTTTTGCAAATCTGAAAAAAGTGAAGATTATGTACCAGCGCTTCAGAAATGCGGCCTGTTTCAAAAAGTGCAGAACGCTGTTAGATATATGAGTAACCAGAGTAGAAGCTTTATTCACAAAGTTAACAGCAACAGAGTGGAGCACTACAATGCAGCTGTAGCAAAATTTGTCTGCAGAAAACGAGTTAATTATTCTGCAGGCCGGTCATAGAAAGGAAGATGTTCTGAAGCAGTTGTTAGCCACACCACTGGAATGCCACTGTACAAAAAACACAAATTTATGTACAAGAAAAGTCCAGGTGTCTTTTGTAAGAATGCAAACAAGAAAAAAAAAACAGTCAGTGCAACAAGTTGTTCAGTAGAACTGAGGCAGACAAAGATTATGGCCCTAATGTTGAGCAACCAGATCTTGATTCAGAAACATTCAGGCGAGAATGTGACAAATTTCTAAACAAACTGCACCTCACAGAAAGTGAAAGACATGCAGACATGGAGAGAATAACTGTCTTACAAAGAGAGAGTGGAGAATGGAGAGAACAAAGAAGAAACATTCTCACTGCATCTAATTTTGGAAGGGTTTGCAGAATGCTGCCGCACACAAGTTGTGCATCAACTATGAAGACTATGCTATGTAACCACGTGGAATGTGAATCGCTTGCATACGGCAGAGAAAATGAAATCAGAGCTACTGTTGAAATTGAAAGTAAACTTAATTTGAAAATACATGAATGTGGACTTTTTATTGATTCAGAAATACAGTACCTTGGTGCTACTCCAGATGCATTAGTAGGGGCAGATGGCATAGTCGAAATAAAATGTCCATTTTCAGCTTCAAGAATGATGCCTCACAAGGTCATTGTAAAGAAAAAAGTGACATGCTGGTGTATTGACAAACATGGCAAAATTCTTAGCTTAACGAGGAAACATCCATATCATTATCAGGTACAAGGCCAGATCCACATTTCAAAGAGAAAATGTTATCTATTTTGTGTTTGGAAACCACTGGGGATTGAAATTCAGAGAATTGAACGAGATGATGAATTTTGGAGGATTAAAATACTCGCGAAGTTGGTTAAATTTTACCATCACTGCGTGTTACCTGAACTTGTTGACCCCCAGGCACGCCAGGTCCATACCAATCCGAGACCCGGAATATATTATTGAGGCACAGAGAAAATAACAACAAAAAAAGAAAATTAAATTAATTTCTTTCAACATTGTCAAAACTTCTCTCGCAAAACTTGAACTATCCCATTTTTGATGAGAGACAAATTATTGGTATTATCCCTCTAACTTAACCCAATGGATTTTATAATGAACAGGCAAGTTAACATACTTTGAAATTTTTAAATTCACATTTATATGTTTGGATTATGCACAGTCACATTTATTTTGTATAAGAGCTATTTTTAAGATGACTGCATTTTCTACATTGTTACACTGAAAACAAAAGAAGAGTGTAGATTTTAAAATTTAGTTGATTCAAAATGTTCTTTATGTATTATATCATAGTTAAAATTTTAGCATATTTTTACAGATGACATGAAAGCGATGATGATGGGACTGTGAAGTACTACAGTTGTAACATACCTATATATTGTTTTATAAATCTTTACGTAACTCTGGAACTGTACCATATGCATATTATATATATATATATATATATATATATATATGGAATGTCTGTATTTTATCATTTTTCATTTTAATATGCTAATATGATGTTTGTTTGCACATGTGATTGTGTCCAGTGACATTCGGTAAGATTTCGCACCTGTGAACACATGATTATCACACATGATAATTGATTGATTTACATTGTTTGCTTACGTTAAATAATTTGATTTATCTTCAAGGAAATATGTTTGATATTATTGTATAATATGAAATATTTGTATTTGGACATTATTATTTGTATATGGGGAATGGTGTTGCGTGTATATTATCATGGCTGCATTGTAAGTAATAAACTGTTGACACTATGCACAACTTGTATAAACATTAAATACATAATTATATTTGATTTGTATAAATGTAGAGAACTAAAACTTAAATATTGTTTTATAATGTTATTTGTTTTTAAATTCTTTAAAATTTGTTGTCTAACAATATAAAACAGATTTAGTTTGATATTTATCAGAATAAGTAATAAATAAAAATAAGTTGCGATTAAATACGTGTTTTATCTTGAAGTTAATGTATGACACAATCAACATTCAACCTAACATCTAAAGTACAGCAACTTGTGAAGTCATGATGCTTGTTCGGTTATTCTATTTTTTAAACACTGCATTTAGTTCCAGTTTTAATTATAAGACTATGGTTTAAATCTGTATGTGCGTTTTCCTCTATGATAAATTTACTTAAATTTGAAGTATTGGCTTACCCTAAATTCAATCACATTCAATAATAATCAGAAGTCTGCTACATTAAACGTGTAGAGAGAGAAACAGAGGTAGTTTTAATGAAAGTGTGTGCGAGATAAAATTATGCAATTAAAATTATTTGAACTATATGGAACATATTTCCTTAATCATGATTTTTTTCCCACAATTGAGTCATTGGGTTGCTAATGCAGCAACATTTTATCACGGAACATATACAGAAGAGCTTGAGATTTGCAGTTTTTTGAAATAAACGAACAAGTGTTAGTAAACAGGTATGAGAGAGATTTCTGGACAGTAAGCTTCCCCTTGAAAGAATTGTCACCCCTTCCACACCTCCCCATCCAGGCTTGTTGTGGTCGCAAGTGATGGGAACAATTGATAACGTCTGCAGGTAAGATGCCCCGGCTTGGTTCAAAAATACACTATCTCCAGAAGCTACTGAAATAGCTAATATTTAAATTAAAAATTAGATAACTTCGGGGAAACTGTTAATAGTACCAATTTGTGATACACCACAAAAAAAAAAACCCACAGTGTAGTATTCTTGATAACAGTTTAAAAAAAATTGCTAATATGCTTACTACAAGAGGCAGCTGAGCATGATTTCTTATACCATATCACAATAATTACCAATCATCAAAATTGTTTATTTATTATAAAATTATGTAACATTAAAATTTATATTTAGACAACATAGTTCTGTTCTCTGCATCAAATGAGACAAAATAATGTAACTCTGATTAAATTTGTACATTTAGAAATCCTGAAAAAGTCCAGTTAAAATTAACATTGCTTCTTATGGCTCTCATTTTATGTACGGCTCACTCTTAAGAGGCCCACTTCCTGAAGGGAATGTGAGGTAGCCATTGCCAGGGGAAATCGACTGGGAGGATTGACATCTTCTAGGTCTGCAGGGGGAGAGCATCTGGAAGGTCCAGATGTTGGCGGCGATGATGCTCAAGGGTCTCTGGGTTTCTAGGCAATGAAGAGGTCAAAGACCTCCAGTGCATGAGGCGATGGAGTAAACTGCCGGGTTGATGTGGCTCTCAGAAGAACCAGACAACAACTGACGAATCCGGCTGATGCACAAGTAAATATACTACCGGCAGAGCCCTCGTTGGGGCTTGGAGTGGGGAGGCGGCAGGCACTTGTCTGTGGGCGGAGCTAAGGGCTGTCTGCTGGCGGCCATTGCTGTGCTGGAGCACGGGTGGCCCCCATCCCTTGGTGTGCCCTTAAACTACCTGCTCGCTCGGGGGTGGCAGTGGTGACTCGCCCGCTCGTTCACTCAAACTTGACGGCTTGGAATTGCTTACTGACCACGTTGATGAAAAGTATAATTCTGTCACATCTATAATGTACCCCATGACCAGTGAATATCCTGTAGCCGCTCTGGTAGTAATTATATAGTTCGGACCCCGTCCGGTGCACTTAGCAAAATGCGCATTGTTGAAGCGAAGTAGTTTTATTCTGGGTCAGTAAGCATCACGCATCAATGTTTCAATATTTCTTAATAGCCTACTACTGTGGAACCTTGATGCATCACTGCTGTTTCTATAGTTTCCACTATCAGTTATTCTTTTTGCATGATCCTGACAAACTTCCCTTTAAAAAATGTTTGTAAAACAATGGATCCGAATAGACTGTATTTAACGGGCACATTTCTGTCAAACTGCAATTTTATGTTTGGAAACCAAAAAATTATAACTAAATTCTTAAAACAAAATTATAATGCATGAAATGTGACATGTTTTTGATCCCACCATTGCTCTAGATCACAAGACAAACAATTCATCATGTACTGAAACGTAATGTGGTACATACAGGTGGTTTGTGATTAACTGAGTATTTTCAACAGTCCTACTTAGGATATACTTTTCTGACCCTTCCGCCCTACATAAATTAACAATGTCATGAACTTCATCTCTCTATCCATGCACTACCCAAATGTAAATGAGAAATTGATAGAAACGTACAGTGCCCGTCAGCCGGCTGAGCTGGCGGATGGCAAGTAATCCAAATGATATTACTTCTGCATAGTAATAGTATATCTCCAGTTAGAACGACTGTTGAACTTGGGACCTGTGTTTTAATTTAAGAGTATACTAATTTTTGTGCCATTGTTTGAATTCTTGGAATATGACACAATGAGGAGGCCCAATGGCAGTAAAACTGTCGTCAGCCTCCACCCAGAGCAATAAGAAATTAGCTGCGCTGCCCGCTACCCTGAGATAATCTACCCCTGTAGTGAGAGGCTTGGACCACCTACACCCCTGGGAGAGCCAAAAAGCTAAGATTTTGACTATATACGGAATCCTGCAAATGCTCTTGCCAGAGTTTGTAGGCCTGCCAACCGCAGAGATTTGGGGTGGGGGGGAAGGGGCTCTCCTGGGCCTGGACAAGACCTCCTCCTCTCCCAGCCTGAAGAAGGCCAGCCATCCAGCTACAACAGCTTGAAAAGGCTCATCCATCTCCAACAGCCCCAGCTCCGGCAGCTTGAGAAGGCTCTCCGGAGTTAACTTCATCGTCCGTAACTTCAGACCAGGATCACCTTCACCTGGTGCAAAATTAATTATTAATTTATACTAAATTATTTAGTTTGTACAACAACTGGATTAGCCAGTGTTTTTACTAGCGGCAATAAAACGCTGCGTTAAACTTTAAACAAGTTGACGTTACCATCATTCATTTAACCTATAAATAAAAAGTGTTTTCAATTGGGCTTAATAACATAAATAATTCCTCACTGCGGAATAAGTGTGAGTGGGTCGAACCTCTCAGAATCACAGCGCCTGAAAAAGGCTATAGTCTGAAAAGACATACTGGGATTCCTGGGAGTGTCCGGAACATCCGCGCCCGTCCGCGGGAGCATCCCATCTCTAAACTGCCATTTTATATAGACAGTGTCTCGGGAGTGATCGCAGAAGACACTCCTACGAAAACCATCCTCCGGTGGCTAGGGGAGGAGTGAGTTTAATTAGTCAATATATATGAGAAGAGCCCCACTTGGAGAAAGGATAAAATTTACCAATAGACCAATTAATCAGGTACTGTCAATTTAAACCTTCCAAGGACTAGGAATGGAGGGGGATTACTCAGTAGGAATCGTAGTCGAGTTCAACGGGCTATGGAGAGAGAACTGTCACAGCCTGAGAGTGCACCGGTAGTCGACTCTCCTCACAACGCTGCACCCCCGTCCCTCATACCTGAAGACATTGCTCCAGCACCACATCCAATTTCGCAGGTTATAGTGTGTAAACATGAATCGGAGATAGATTTCGAGCTAGGTATATGCTGGCCGTGGCCCACCATGAGTACGTAAGTTTTTCCCGTCCATCTAAATCCATACCGGTTACAAGGCCTCCTACTCCTCCCCCAGTTATCGACTTCTTGAAGGCTCCAGCAATGTGCACAATCCATATGGCAGCCGGGAATGTGATTAAAATCACCATACCTCCCAAAACCACCCCGAAAGTCCGGATAGCTTCTCCTCCGCATAATTTCGTCCCCCCTCGTAATCGTACGAGGCCAGCTCCCTTCCGACATCCAGGTCGCGAATGGGACCCTGAGTGGGATCTATCCGAAGTAGACGACTCATTTCCATTCCATTATCATATACACCACCGGTCACGGTATCTTAGCAAATTATTCATTTATTGGGACAGCTGTCATCCAGTTTTTTTTGGCAACTATCACAGTGTGTAAGGTTGCACTCCCTGGGAGGGAGATGTTCGCAATAAAGCTCACCCCAGGGTTTGTTTCCCCTCCAAACCATTATATAGCTTCCACTAAGCGGTATCCCAGAAACAACCCCAATGTGGGAAATCCGCGACCCGCCGGGCCAAAGGAACATCGCTAGAAACAAATATGCTGCTGAAGGGCCCCAAATACCTCCCCCCCTACCCCAGGGGGCAATTAGCCCTCCTAACATTTAGTGCATGTGGGAAGTACCAAGGCAGGAGCCAGGTACGTCATCCTGCTACGCAGCCCAAAGAAGGGCGAGAGAATGCATCAATTGGTGCCCAAAGTGGGGCTCCAAGTAGCTCAGCCTTGGGAGCTAGTACCACGTCAGACACCCCTCCCCCATCACTCTCTAAGCCTCCTTGCAGAGGAGCACTTTACTTGACTTCGAGGAGTCAAAGTTAACACCCCGTGGTGCTCAACTTAAGTAAAATCATGTATAGCTCCAAGGAGAGTTTGCATGACTCACAGATTGAATTAGCAGAAGTTTATGTAGAAGAAACCGGAAACACTCATTGTCCCGTACAGGCATGTGTTGAAACAGGCACAAACCTCATACAGTGCACGTATTGTCACCGACAATATCATTATGCTTGTATAGGATGGGAGGACACGCCGAGACTTATGGGCGGCCTAGAGCATAGGTGTCAAACTTGTAGTCAGGCCCAGGTGAGGATATGCCAATGGCCTGAGTGCGACGGCTGAGGGTACCACATGGTACAGTGCATCCTCTGTAATAGGGAATACCACCATCAATATATTGGGTGGACAGACGAACACATGAGAAATCCGGGACAGGTATACCAAAGCGAGGTGTGCAGACGTGAACATACCCACCAACCCATGAACCCGGTATCACTAACCAGTTCGGTGACTTCCAGATTACCCATGGAACTAATATTGCCAGAGTTCCATAGTAGGCACTACGAAGACCCTGAGATCTTCGTTACTGAATGTGAAAAAGAACTGAGGGAACACCTCATACCAGTGAAGCGATGGGTAGGCAGAGCATGCCACCAACTGGGTGGTCAAGCCCTGAAATAGTGGGGAAAATACGGGGAATTTGTCGAGGGATGGCCCCAGTTTCGAATCCAGCTCTCACCACATTTCACAGGAGACAAAGTACTGTCCAGGCTAATTACATACTTCCATTCCACGACACAAACCCCTGACGAGGAAGTGGAACTCTTTATACGCATAGGGACGCATTACCACAGGGACTGCCCAACTGGGTGAGCTCCAGAAAGGGCAACCCCTCCTCTCCTCTCCCGATGCCAGAAGGTCGTGTTCCGCCTCCTCCTTCCTTCACTTCTCCCCCATCTTGCAGTGAATGCCAAGGAATGCACTACTACGAAGCTTGCCCTGCCCAGCAGGAAAGGAGGGAAGGAAGGGCAGACACATGGGCGCTGAGCACATCACCGCGTCCCTGTCCCTCTCAAAGACCGGCCCGGTCTAACGAAGCAGCGGCCAGATTACAGGTAATGGGCACGGAGAACCCTTCCCCGGGCATTTATAAGTTCGGCTAAATGATAAAACTGCTGTGGCGGTGCTGGATACAGCCACTGCCCGCAATTTTATTAGGAGTGATGTACTCACTCGTTGGCAGCAAGCCAGTCTGACTCCGACGAATCAGACAGTCAGAATGGCCCAGGACAACATCCACCTTCGTCTGTCCGGGGAAATATCACTGACCCTACGAGTCAACGATCAGACCATCCAGGTCCCTGTCCTAGTTACTCCCAACCTTGGAGAGCAAATCATTTTAGGGTGACCCTGGTTACAGTCGCAACAGTGTCCGATTGACTGTGGGCAATGGCGCACTATCCTGGGCAATAACAAGAGCATGATTGTTTATTGAGAAGGACACCCGATTCAGGCTACCCCTTCCCCTGCTCCAGTCCGCCTATTACGACTTCAGATCAACATCCTTCAGTTGCCCAGCACTCCCTTGAAGAAATATCCCACTCAGGCCCAACAAGTCTGGTGCCTTCGAGCCCGACAGCACAGGAGAAAACCCTCGCCCCCTATACAACCTGCCCCAAGTTTCGAGCCACCCAGCCCACTGGAACTCAAACCTCTGTCGGGCATCGTACTGAGGAACCTAATCCTGGTCCATGGCCAAAATAGCCTCGTGGAGGGTTTTCGAAACTGGACACTGCTCTCAACACCCATTCAAAAGTTTTCTGTAATGTCAGCCAAGTGCTGGGGAAAGCCTGTCGACTATGAGGTCATGATAGGAAGCCCTCCGGATAAAGACATCCCGTCAGCAGTTTCCGCAACCCTTAGTTTCGAAAAAGAGGTAAAGGTAGAGGTGTCGCACATATCCTCCTTGCTACCCCAAGGTCCACCTTGACGTGCTTCCACACAGGGGCATCACAAGGGGACACAGCTAATCGCAGAGGCGAGGGACCCCAACCCGCAACCCAGATGGCAAGTGCATTGGACACTGCTATCTAAAATGACAAACAACCAACACTGTTAAAGAGGCAAGCAAATCTCCAGCCACCTCTACCGTTGCAGACAGGTGGCCACAGATTCCCCTCGTTCCCCCCTTGCCTAACCACTGGCTGCCGAAATCCAGGAAGCTCGTGAGATGCCCCCGCCGAGTGGTGAACGCATCCCCCAGCCTTCGTTCCTGCACAGGAAGAAGTGCTATCCCCCCCCCCCCCCCTCCGGAGGCTAACTTGGACGAGGCAACATACCTGTTACCCCCAGGCTTGGTCCTGGCGACTCCACCCCCTGAGGGCGTGTGGATATGTTCAAGGATAGGGATACAAGGTCACGTGCCCTGTAACTCATCCCGTTCTTCCCAATCACCAGCAAGAAAGAAGATAAACGATAGTCTGGAGAGAGCCCACCGTGAACCGTGGAAACAGCTGGTACGTCGGTCAACCAGGCGACCGACGTAGATGGCCAAGCAAAAGTGGCTGGAGTGGTGACGAAATGGGTAATGCATGCGGTGTGAAGTATAAAAATGGTCCTCCAGGTGCCCGAGAGTGTCGGTGCTGCCGTAGTTCCTCCTCCATAAATTGGAGCGGAAAGTACCTGTGAATTTCGTGTATCACTCACCCATGCAGCTCAAGCTAGAACAAACCTATCTGCAGCTGTCACTTCGCAAGCAGACAGCCACAGCACCCAGGCCGCTGTTCCAGAGCCAACACCTGGAGCTGTCATCACCCCCTGAGTGGCTCCACTGCGTATGAGATGCACGAGTCACATCCCGGGGTGTTACAAGGTTACATTGTGGAGGTACCCACAACGTTACGATGGTCCGCCACTACCACGATACCAAAACACAGAGAATACGACCGTCGAAGCGACGCCTCAACAAGCGCCATTGACCCGCACCTGCATCACCCGAGTGAGTACCTGGTAGATGCCAAAGTTGACTACTACAACCCTCCCTAGGAAACTTACCTAGAGTAATGTTAGTAGGGAGTGATAGTGTAGACAAGGCGAAGTGTACGTATGAGAGTGCAAGCACTTGTACCAGCTAGTTTAGTAGGGAAGGTTAGGTGACTAGAAACGTCCTGAAAATATAAAATCCTAACCTGGCTAGTTAGGCAGTGTGACACGAGCAGTGTTTGTCCCAAAGAAACGAATATACAAAACCACATACTTTGTAAAAACGTGTAAATGAAGGTTAAGAATTTCTAAGGTTAGGAATTCAGATTGCATTGCCAGGAACAGAGGTCCTATACTAATACGTGCCATATTAAATGTATATTCCTCCAGACAATGGGCACCAGTAACATAACAATTTTTGCTAAAAGATATCACCTTGATCCCTTGCTTGCTAAAGAAGAGTGGAGGAATTAACGTAGCAGAATTCCCTAACAAACTGAAAAGTTGAAGTTTGATTAGCCCTACACCCCAAGAGTGCTCACGTAAAATATGTAAATAGTACAATGATGTAAAATTGATTGTGATAAAATACATTGCACGACACATTTAACGTAGAGGCATGCAATGCCATGAGCACAGATAGGAAGTGAGATACGTGTAAATGAAACCCATCAGCAGGACCATGAACACACGTAATTGACCCTCACCAACTCCTAACAATGCGACACTGGGCAACATTGTATTAGTAATCAATGTAATTTGCAGTAATAGTATGAGGTGAAAACTCACTGTGAGCGTGCCGTATCCGACGCCCAGGAAATTCCCAGCCTTACTAAAATTAAAATAGACTAATAACCAGGGTAATGTAATACAAACACAAGGGAGAAAAGTGATAAGGTACAATAACTGAGTGTACATACAAGTTAAGAAATAGAAGAAGGAAATATATGTTAAGGTAGAGAAATTGTGTGTAAATACATCCCAACAATAAGTTAGGACTAAGGATATTTAGAGTTCCCTGTAAAGTTGAACCTAGTAAGATAAGAGTAAGAAATGTCCCGTAGAAAAGGAGTGTGATGTGTTAATCTATGAGGTCTTGAAAATATGAACGTTAACGTATTCCCGTCGGTAGTACGGCAGAGATAACCTAAGGCTCAGACAAAATCAAGTAATCCCATATTAGCTATGTCACGAAACAAGTTATTCTCTCCCAGGTAGTTAAAGAAAAAAAATTGCATGTATATAATAGAGGATTAAGTAATTTTTGTGCACAGGTAAATGTAGAGTGAAATGAGTTTTCAGATTATAAATAAACCCAGTAAAAGAAGGACATATTAACTAAGAACTAAGTAAAGTAGAAGCATGTAACTAAGAAAGGAAACTAAGGTGCATTGTGTAAAATGGGTTTACTCAAATGTAGAGAGGGCAACGCAAACTATTAAGTAAGGTTTAGGAGATAGAAAATGTTTTGAAACTGTCACAGTAACAGTCTCACTAAGCTCATGAAACTCCACACAATGTAACTATGTACCTTCAGTGTATGGTAATTAAAGTCAGGCAATCGCCTAAGTTTGTACATAATTTTCATAAGAAGTATATGAAATTTAGAAAGTGCTGAATTAATTGTGTACCAAGTTAGAGGTTACGTATTTGAAACACGCAGTAGTCTACTTTAACGGACATGTAAAATGTAAAAACAAAATTTATCTAGTATAGCTTAAGAGTATCATGCCAAAAGAATGCCTACCCTTGAAAATAAGTAACTAACGTACAAACTGTACATCATTGTTCGTATGTCCAAATTGTTTATTATGTGACTGTTTGTGTGTGTTATGCAAGGGCTCATGTCTTCTTTGCTCTATCCTCTTAACATGTATGGTGAACCCCAGTGCCTTATGGGGTGTAATGATTTTTTTCGAGAATAAAGAATTCACATTTTTCATATGTAAAATGTTTACCGTGTGACAGCGTTGGCTAGTAACCAGACCAGTTAAAATCACCCCGCAGGGACCACAGTAAACTTCTTTTTTGCTAGTCGTTGCAAGTGGAAATTCTTTTTTTATTTTCCATTAGCTACACTTTTATCTTGAGGACAGAGATAAATAAATTGTAAAGCATTTCAAGTCTTACAAACCAATTACTGTATTACATGCTGTTTAACATAACTCAGTTTCATGGTATGTGAACTGTGCCTCGAACTAGGAAGGCTAGGGTTTGATACTGTAACGACTTGCTCCCATAAAACTCCTTCCTCAAACTCTCCTCCAGCTGTGAAAGAGAAGAATGAATGTCAGGCGGCAAACAAGTCGAGACACCACGCCGTCGCCAGCACATGACCGCAGCGGAAGAGGGGGAGAGAGGGGGCAAAAAGAGGAAGAGGGAGAGAGGTCGTTAACCCAGTGACATTGACCAGATGCTGCTCGGCTAGATACGGACCAACACAACTCCAGCGGGCCGTGCAAGTCAAAGAAAGAGGCTAGAGTCCAGAACAGCAACCAGAGAACTATGATTGGGGAGTCACCCCCACAACCTGAAGCAAAAGTGGTCTCGCTTGAGATGGGTGTACGTCGCTTCAGAGGGTGGCCGATTGACGCATGCCACACTGCTGCGCAGCGTGACTACGCACACTACGGGTCGACTTCACCCCATCAGCAAGCGCTGAGAGCCTCAGGGCAAGTACGAAGCGGCATACAAGATTCTAAGTGGCTACAGGGTTGATTCCATGTGCTGGATAACTATATACATGGAAAATAATTAATATGAATAATTATTTAAATTGTACTGCCCGCCCAGAATTCTGCATGCGGCTACCACACTCTCAATCAGAAATTGTTTTACCTGACAAGCCAAGGAGCAGCCGATATCAATAAGGAAGTTACAAGCATCACCACAGGATCACAGCACCCCTGCACCCAGTGACGTCAGAGCTGCACAGCCTCGAATATAGCCGATAAATCTGTCGTGAGCCTCCACCCAGGGCGATAAGAAAAACGCTGCACTGCCCGCTACCCTGAGATAATCTACCCCTGCAGTGAGAGGCTTGCAACACCTGCACCCCTGGGAGAGCCAAAAAGCTAAAACTTTGACTATATAAGGAATCCTGAAAACGCTCTTGCCAGAGTTTGTAGGCCTGCCGACCGCAGAGGTTGGGAGGCTTTCCTGGGCCTGAACAAGACCTCCTCCTCTCCCAGCCTGAAGAAGGCCAGCCATCCAGCTCCAGCAGCTTGAAAAGGCTTATCCATCTCCAGCAGCTTGAAAAGGCTTATCCATCTCCAACAGCCCCACCTCCGGCAGCTTGAGAAGGCTCCCCGGAGGTAACTTCATCGTCCGCACCCTGCACCCACATCTTTCCTTGACTCTGCGGTAGCAGTCGGTCGCGACGTTCCCTCTGGACAACCACCCGTGAGAAAATTAATTTGCTGTCAATTGCGACTTTTTTAGGAGTTTGTTGAGTTGGAGAAATTCAGACTAGGTTCACCTCCACCTGGTGAAAAATTAATAAATAATTTATACTAAATTATTTTGTTTGTACAAGAACAGGATTAACCGGTGTTTTCACTAGCGGCAATAAAATGCTACATTAAATTTAAAACTGGTTGAAGACGTTCATTGTTTACCATCATTCATTTAACCTATAAATAAAAAGTGTTTTCAATTGGGTTCAATAACACAAGTAATTCCTCACTGCGGAATAAGTGTGAGTAGGTCGAACCCCTCAGAATCGCAGCACCTGAAAAAGGCTATAGTCTGAAAAGACATACTGGGATTCCTGGGAGTGTCCGGAATACCCGCGCCCGTCCGCGGGAACATCCCATCTCTAGACTGCCATTTTATATAGACAGTGCCTCGGGAGTGACTGCAGAAGACACTCCCACGAAGACCGTCCTCTGGTGGCTAGGGGAGGAGTGAGTTTAATTAGTCAATATATGAGAAGAGCCCCACTTGGGGAAAGGATAAAATCTACCAATAGAACAATTAATCAGGTACTGTCAATTTAAACCTTCCAAGGACTAGGAATGGAGGGGGATTACTCAGTAGGAATCATAGTCGAGTTCAACGGGCTATGGAGAGAGAACTGTCACAGCCTGAGAGTGCACCGGTAGTCGACTCCCCTTGTGAAGCTGCACCCCCGTCCCTCATACTTGAAGTCATTGCTCCCACACCACGTCTAATTTTGCTGGTTATAGTTTGTGAACATGAATTGGAGCTAGATTCCGAGCTAGGTATCTGCTGGCTGTGGTTCAGCTATGAGTACGCAAATTTTTCCATTCCATCTAAACCGCACAGGGAACAAAGCCTCCTATCCCTCCCCTAGGTATTGATTCGAAGCCACCTGCAACGTGTACGATCCATACAGCTGCCGGGAAGGTAATCAAAATCACCATACCTCCCAAAACCACCCCGAAAGTCCGGATAGCTTCTCCTCTGCATAATTTCGCCCCCACTCGTAATCATACGAGGCCAGCTCCCTTCAGACATCCAGGTAGCGAATAGGACCCTGAGTAGGATCTATCCGAAGTAGATGACCCATTTCCATTCCACTATCATATACAATGCCGTTCATGGTATCTTAGCAAATTATTCATTTATTGGGACAGTAGTTGTCACTTTTTTTTTCCTTCACAGTGCACAGTGAGTAAGGTTGCACTACCTGGGAGGGAGATTTTCACAATCAAGCTCACCCTGGGGTTTGATTCCCCTCTGAACCATCATAACCCTTCCACTAGGCGGTATCCCAGAAACAATCCCAACATACGCAAACCCTGACCCCCCTGGGCAAAATGAACCCCACTAGAAACAAATATGCCACCAAATGGCCCCAAATAACACCCCCGGAGGGCAATCAGCACTCCTAATACTCAGCGCCATTCAGAAGTACTAAGGCAGGAGCCAGGTACATCCTCCCGCCACGAAGTCCAAAGAAGGGCAAGAGAGTGCGTCAAATATAACAGCCACTTCACATCTTTGAGCTGTGAGGTTTTTTGTTGTCAATATCTGAAAGAAACTCACAAGATTTTGCCAAACCTTGATTTCCCCACTACAACTAAGTAATTTGATGGTGGGTAATAGCACCTTAGGAGTGTGACATAACTACTGATGCTTGATTACCACTGCCTGATGACTGCCAAATATGGACTGTTGCCATGAATTTGTAATGAGTATTATCAATGTCATTGAAGGTGTCCAGTCGCCTGCTATGTTTCTCTTCATCACAGCCCACAACCTCTTCATATCTGGAGGCAATTTGAAGATGATAGTTTTCAAAACTAGTGTGAATGTGAGCCAAATTCCCACAGGTGGCCTCAAACAGGAGATGTTGTGTTGGGTGTGTTAAGGGTTTTTTCTGCTAGTGTTGCAGACCATTGCAATTGATTCTCTGCCTGCACCACACTTAGCTATATAGCACACCAATAGCTGTAAATGTCTTACTGTCCAATTTTCTCAGACATAAACTATTTGGCAACTTCCAGTTTCAAACTCCATGATGCCCGATGAATCACACATGAACGTGAACTTTCACTTGCCCAAGTTTGCCAATTTTACCAGTACTACTGTTTCTTGGCTCTGTCCTAAATTCTTTAACACTTCCTGATGATGATCAATGATTGCGACAGCACTTGTCATTTCTTATGGCGCAACAATCTGGCAGGGACAACTTGACTCAACTGATCAGAATATATTGGATGTGTTGCCACAATGTTGCTTTAAAATTACAAACTTGCGATCCCAAACCAATCCGGCCTGGCGGACCGAAACAATTACGTGGCAGAGTTTTGTTTTTTATTGGCAAACAAAATTGATTTCGCTATGCAAAAATGAGTGATACGTCCAATACGCCATCTTGAGTTCCATGACTGAACTTCACAGAATGTAGTTAAAAGTTTGAACATAGCTAGACCGACTATCACACACAACAAACACACCCGCATCCATCCTAATAAATATTTCCTGTCTATTTTTTATTTATTTTAGGTCTTATTTAGATTGGGTCATTGAACAAGTAACTGCTGCAAGTCATTATAAATATTCTCCTTCACTAAGGATTCTTGAACGTTACTTTTTGCATGTTATTTCATATTTTTCAAGCAATAAATGGTATAATTTGTTTCTTGTTTGATACAGGTGAAGGGAGAAAAAGTTCAGTATCTAAAAAAAATATATAAAAAACTTAACTAACTGTATAGAAGGAATTACCGTATTTCTGCGCATATAGGCCACATATTAAAAAAAAAGACTACAATGTGGGGAGCTGCTCATTTACGAAAACATGTTTATAAATTTGTCAACATACAGTACAATTTCATGTTTTAATTTACTTTCTAAGGTAGTAAAAAAAAAAAAAAAAAAAATCACATGAATAGCTTTTCACTCATGCAATAATTTACGTTCATAACAAAATAACCTTTATCCCACACGCATAAAATGTAAACATGTTGGAGCTTGGTCATAGATGTCGTACGTAAGAAAATAATTTTACTGCCGTACAAGAGATAGATATCTTACATAGTTTACACGCCCACCGCCATGCCACAAGCAAACATTGATGTATGCCATTTTGTGTAACATGTTGCAGTGATTTTGCTTTCTTAAGTCATGTTACCATTTGTGGAATAGTAATTGTGTGACATATATTTGTAAACATTGCAACATAATACAAATTTTGTCAAAAATATTTTATAGGGAAGAAATTAAGTCTGAATTTACTACGTTTGTGCGGAATTATGACTTAAGAATATTTACAGAAATACAAAAATTCAGTGCGGCCTGTACTTAAAATATTAATTATCTGTAATTTTTCATCAAAAACTTCTGGTGTGGCCTACACACACGCGCAGCCTATAAACTCCAAAATATGGTGTCAGTATTTTTGCTTGAGTACTTCTGTGGTATTTTCTGAACGTGACGGGGATCAGGTACCTATGTTCCCTTCCCAGTCAGACAATACATTAAACATTAATTTCTTTCAATATTCTTTGTGGTGAATTACTAATTGCATGTCAGAGTGAATGGCAACAGTTCACATATTCTTTGTGTTTCATGAAATATGGGAGAAAACTAAAACTACATGTAATATTCCTACATAAAGTCTCTTATTACAATCAATTACTTTGAGGCAGACATAGACACACAGCACTTTGCATGACAAAATTATAGCCGTCATTGCACAGCAACCACAAACACAATGTAGTTCTACTTTTTTACATTTTGCCAAATAACGAATGTTGGCAAATTACAGTACGCAAATCAGTAAACAAAAATTCACAGACATCATGTTACAAATCAGCATACATCACAATAATAACTACTAATTGAATTTATGTGAATTTAGATTAAAAAATTTTCCGAATGTTTTCTTGGCCAAAATTTAGATTTATTTTCTTGGAATTTGCTGGCTTTCCAAAATAGAAAGCACTGTATATTTTTCACTCATTTTTTGTTTGCCTCTGCATCTGCAAAATGGATACCAATGTTGGCCAGCATGTGTACATAAGTGTCGTCATAGAGCATGTGAGGTGTGCAACATGCACTCCTCGCTGCATCAACTTTTTTAGTCACCACTCTGCTAGTGGTCAGGACTCGGTTCTCCTTCCCCTCCTCTGTTTCTGCTTCCTCATTGTGGCTCCCCTCCCTTTGTGCATGCATGTTAGTCAGTTGTACACCCTATGGCAGTTTATTTAAACTCGTGTACAGCCTTCAGCTAGCACTCTCTTGTATACTTCTAGATCTCGTTTTTATCACCTTCTCCTTGTCACTTCTCCGGCTCAGCACCATTAATTTAGGTCGTGATTAATTAGGCGGACATGACCAAAGGCCTAAGGGCACTTAGCAGGTGGGTCTATGGAGATGTTTTTAGCCTTTTTGTAAAGAGTTGTTTTAATTGTAATGTGTTGGGCTAGTTCTAGTGTGGTATAGGGTAACAACTGTCTGCAGATTTCAAAATTCCTTTTGGTAGCCCTGTCTTAATTGTGTTTGGTTAAGTTGCTCGGTAGCAGTCGTGGCTCCCTTAATCATGTACCTTATTTCACATAATGAGTGTGTTTTAGTAATTTTATTGTTTTCTGTGGCTAGCCTTGTGACTGTTATTTGATGCATTAACGCGAGAGTTGACAAGGACCACACTTGCTTTCGTGTCGCTGGTTTTGAAATATGCTGTCATTGACCCATCTGTTTTCATTTTTAAATTTGTTTCATTATAATGCTCATATAACTTTGTTTTTGGTCTTTACCATTTTATTTAGTAATTTTAATATGTATTGTATTTAAATGCGAGGGGCTTTGGAAGGGTCCATCAGACTGACCTCTCTCTATGTTCATGTTTTATTGTAATTTTTAAAATTTTATTGTTTGTGTTATTGAGTAACAGAGACTTTGATTTAGCTCTTTCTGAGTGCTCACTGTTCCCCATTGTTAAATATTTTAGCATTCCTTTTAATGTAACTTTTATTTGAGCATGATTATAGCTGTGATTGTGAGATCTACCTCTGGTTTCACACATTTATTGTTGATTAATTTTGTGATGGTGATGATCAGTTTTGATATGATTAAAGTAAGTAATAATGAGTCAGTAGTTTGGTTTATGTATAACTTGTGACCTGCCACAAGTTAATCTAGATGACTCTGCTTTCTGCTAATACTGTGCAATTTTGTTTGTTTCGTGCACAATAGTTGAGGGAGTTGAATTCCTATACAGCCTTAAGAACAAAGAATTAGTCTTCTTTTTAACCGACTGCTAGGTGTCGTTCTCCCCAGAAGCTACTATGGCAGATTTGCGACGTACAGCTAACGCCTTCTGGAGGAACCACAGCCAGGAATTGAGCCACACCAGGGACAAGGCAGTCTCGGTGAGTAGAAGTCCTTTTGCAAATGAGTTTGACACATGCCAACATGCTGCGTAGCGCAGATACACACACTACTGGCAACTTCGCCCCATTTACAAGTGACCAGAACGTGGGGCAAGTCACTAACAGTGGCAAATGTAATTTCACATATCGAACAAGGAGACTCCACGTGCTGGACAGCAGACTATGTAAAAGTAATTAACGCACTTAATTACAAAATCTACACATAGCCCGAAATCCCACATGTAAGCACCACCCCCATGAATAACTGTAACATTTTTAATAATCCACTACTCCACTGTTAGCTATGGAAGAAGTTCCCACACATCAAAGAGACTGCAGCACCCCTGTAATCTTGTGACACCATAACCCACCAGCCTCTCCGGAAGAGGGGTTTAAATTTGTCGTCGCCTCCAAGCGGGGAGATGAGAAATGAGCGGCGCTTCTGAAACTCCCGATAACCTACCTGTGTGATGGAAGGCTACGCTACCCATCCCCGTAAGATCGCAGATCTGAAGATGTTTTGTATATAAGGAAGTCGGGAACCACGCTACGCCAGGCTCGCCGGCCGAGTAGGTATGCGAGTTCTCCCTGGTATGAAGAAGACTCTTTCCTTTCTCCTCAGCCTGAGAAATGGCTGCACCACCTCCAGAAGTCTGCAACAAGTCTTCAACCTGCCGCCACAGACTGCAAAGACTGCAACCTCCTGCAGATCGGATACGGCATGTCCACCACTGCACCCACTGACTGCGAGGGCAGCAATCCACGCCAGAGGTAATCCTACTCCCACACTCCACACCCTTTACCCCAGTCAACTTCTGTGACTCTGTGGTAGAAGGTCGTCGCGATATAGTTTACCTCCCTGGATAAACTCTAGAAAATCAGGTTACTCTGTGAACTGCATACTTTACCATATAGTTACCATAGATATATTTTCTGCATTTTCTTTTATTAATTATTTACCAGGCTTGCCTTCGCCTGTTGAGTGAGTTAAATAATTTAAATTAATATGTTAGTTAGTTATTTAATTTATCTGTAATTGATTAACCGGGGCTTTCCCTTTTCATTTATCCCGTAATAAATTTATGAGAACTTTTGATTTTGTCCGTTTATCATTATTTTTAGATTAGACCCTGTGTCATTAACATTTTTAAATTTCAGAGTGAAAATGTAACTTATTTTAGACTCGGTAATTAAATTCCACTGGAGACTAGCCATGCGGTGCACTGAACCCTACAGGAGACATGAGCTTACAGAAAGCATTAGTCCGCAAAACACACGCCAAAGCTCCTGGTTTCTGGTGTTCCAGCGTCTACCTCCAGTGACGTCCCAATACTGGACTGCACGTCTACAAGTCAGGGCCTTGTGTGTGCCTACATAAGCCACGCCCCCAGGACTGCATGTCGGCGGAAAGGATCACGGGACTAGACAGATGTACACTAAAAAGGGTGGCCTACAATGCCGTAACAGACATAGAGAACGTTGTACATTATAAAGGGAGCTTCAAGCACAAACTACTATTGCAATCACCAGTCAGGTAGAATCTCCAACATCAGAATCTGAGAATTTGCCCCTGGATTATTCAGTTATTCTACTGCATACTCAAGTGTCCTCACATGACCACTTACTACGTGTTTGCTGGTCACAAAGCGAGTCGAATCCACCACACCCTCATCAGCTCGATGTGCCCACACCAATACTAAGTGTAGCTGCTCCCCACGAAATTCCCGATAAGGACCTAATGAACACCTGCATAATAAAATTGGCATCCGGGAAACTCACACGGGTTCGTCACCCACCGGAGGAGGATCTGCCCAACTTGTGTGTAATCAAACTAGCATTGGGGAGAATGGTCCGAGTTCGACTCCCGCCAAAGGCAGCCCCTAAGTCACATGCGGGATCACTCCACACTAATTACATTCCCGCACATCAACCCACTCGGCCCATCCGTGTAGCCCCGATTCCCCAGCCAGGCCATCCACCTCCACCCCCACGATCGCTTAAACTGCATCGCCACCTCATACACTCAGTGTCAACTGGTGACCCGATTATTGGCAACCGTAGTAGTGAGGAAGATAGAACTCCCTGGTCGGGAAACTATCTAGTTCCGCCTCACTCTGGGGTTTGACTCCCCTCGATTCAAACGGTACCCTGCCATTAAGCGGCCACCCACGGAACTCAAACCCTCCACGACCCGTTGGACCAATAATATTAGCCAATCATGCTGCGGTAGGCTTACCTAAGATCTCGAGAGGGCAGTCAGCAGGTTACCACTTACCAATCGAGGTAGGGCAGATGTCAAGTTGTTTCAGTCCATTCAGACTATTCCAGTCCTATCCTTAGTAGAGCCCCGCATGGTTTTGCTTTTTTTTTTTATTGCAAACGCTAAGATTATTGACTCATGTATATGTGACGATAAAACCTTGTTGCATGCCTATCAGTTAAATGTGAGGGGTATACTTTAAAATTATTATTGAAGAGACTAATAGCGTGGGTGTTTTTTTTTTTTTTACCAGAAAGTTTTAGTACTCATTTTGCCTGTATGTATTAAACGTACTTGTGTGCATGACCTTGTACATCGTTTTTAGTACCGTATGTACCTTGTTGCCCATGCAATGAACAGTGTTTGAACTCAAGGCACTTGTGGTGGAATTAGAAGGATGGCTATTTGTTGCGGCGGAATATCGTTCAACTTTTCCTCCACCTTTAAATTCTATTCGCTTGCACATGTAGTCTGGTAAAGTGATGGTTGCAGGTGAACAAATGGACAATCACTGTTGCAGTAATTGTGCTACGCAAGGACATGTAAGCCATTCTTGTATACAGTCATGTGTTGCATTACAGCAGCGCAAGTGTTTTTGCTGCACCCAAATTGGAAACGCAGGCTAGATGTGCCCAGGCAGGAAAACGTATGACGGCGGGAATTTGTGCATTGTTTCCAGCTGTCATTCAAGTATGCAAAAAAATCTGCACATCCAAAAAAATGTACTGCACAGGTTACATGTGGTAGAGCATTGTAGCTGGCTTTAGTGGATACTGGCCCAATGCACTGTGTTGACAGATGGCGTTTCGTAAAATCTTTATTGCATGCTAAGGTGATTTCACTGTGTCTCTGAATTACGTTTGTGCATCATGAATGGTGACGTGCTGAAGGCTACTCATATTGTGGATTTGCATTTTAAAAATTTGTCTGTATCCAAAAATCATTGCATGCCAGTTTTATTGTTCTGTCAACATCAGAATATCATTCACCTGGCCTTTTGGTAAAAAAGTAGGACAGTGATAAATATAGGCTCGTTGGCAATCTTACCTTAGTAAACTGGAAAGTACACAAGGATCCTTTTCCCCCTTCTCATTGTGTATTGTGTGTTGCAGCATTTAGGTCGTGCAAAAGTGTATTCTGTTTTGGACATTAACAACAATTTTAATCAATGTTTATTGGACCCCTCATGTCTGATGTATGCTGCATTCAGTGCACCCTGGAACTAGTACGAGTTCACTAGAATTCCCATGTCCACAAATTTCGGGAGTCAAACATTATTGCATGTATTGGACCATGTGTTGTCCTATTTTAAATATAAATTTGTTTTAATTACGTCAATGACGTAATTATTTATAGTGAGGACATGGATTCGTATCTGATTCATTTGTATCAAGAGCTGGAATGGTTCAGAGAAGTTGATTTGATTGTGAATCCCGACAAGGTAACTTTGGCTGCAAATAGGGTCAAATTTCTGGGCTACGTCAACTGTGAAGGAAAGCTCTTGTTGGTTCTGGACCAAGTAGCCCTTAACGTCAACTTTCCGTGGCCCCATACTTTGAAAGGCATACAGAAGTTTTTGGGCCTAATGGGTTACTATGCAAGGCTTATCGATCATTACTTTGAGATTTCAAGCCCCGCTTAACCAGCTTAAAAGAAAAGGGGTTGAATTTAATTGGGGTCCAGAACAAGAGTAGGCCGGTTAGTTGCGACTCTGAAAAAGGTACTTAGCTCTTCACGCTGTTTCATGCAGCGTTTTGTGGTTCAGGTTGATGCATCTTCATTGGCATTGGGTGCTGTGCTGAGTCAGCATGTAGAAGAACATATTGCACCAGTAGCTTTCATAAATAGATATCTGATGAAGGCTGAATGTTCTTTAGGAATGTATAAAAAGGAGGTACTTGCTTGGTTTGGGCTGGAAAGTTTGTCTCGTACATTAAACACAACGAGCACGATTTATTCACAGACAATCAGGCATAGAGTGTTGGGTACTCAATCACCCGCATATACTGGGTAAACTAGGATGGTGGGTATTACACTTGTCGCATTTCAGGTTCAAGGTATATCATGTTCATTGGCATGGACAACCCTGTTGCTCATACCTTAACAGGGATGTTTGATCCAAACAATTTCGAGACAGTTGCTGCATAAGAATGGGCCTCCTTGAATATTAAACAGTGTTTTCCCGAATGTTTTGTCAAACTCCATCAGGCGCACGCTTCCAATGGGTGGTGTGGGCAAATAAAAGCTGATATTGTAACTGGGATCCCATGTTCGTATATTGAGAAGGAAGGTCTTATTTATTTAATGGGAAAGATAGGGTGGACCAAAAATTGATCGTGCAGGTGGTGTTGCAGACCATGGTATTAAAATAGTTTCATGATTCTTTGTGTGGGGGTCATTTGGGAATTCACAAAACCTTTTTGATAATCTCTTCACATTTTTGGACCCATGCTGAAGGTAGATGTCTCCCAGTATGTCTGTTCTTGTGATGAATGCCAACATTGTAAACAGGCTCTGCAAACTAATGATGGTCAGGTTAAAATTTAGATACCTAAATGCCCATGACATGTAGTGCACGTAGACATTTTTGGACCAATAGTTTGCTCCAAGAGTATATGTTTGTTAATTGTGTTAGATAAGTTTTCTAAGTTTGTAATGCTATTGCATTTCAGGAACATGAGAGCATCTAAGATTGTCAAGGCCTTTTCTGATCAGGTCTGGAAAATTTTTGGCACACCTGCAGAAATCATCACTGCTGGGGTCCTTACTTGCTCAAGGGCAATCAAGTATAAAACGCTTTATTAACAAAAACATTAATGCCTTTATAACAATCTTTTATAACCAGGATCATACTTTTTGGGAATGAGGCTAAGACTTTATTAACATTGGGCTTAACAGTGTGGTACACATTCTACCGGCACCCCTCCATCTTTGCCGTTCTTGGGCCATAACCTAAGCCATTCCTTCCTCAATCACTAACATTTCTGTGCCTCCCTCTTTGGATGCTGCTGCTTGAGATCGCCTTCTCAACGACGTGGCTCACATCTTGTATTTTTTTGCCCACGTCTGACACCTTGTTTTAGTTTCTTCCATGTTCCCGACTGCAGTGTCTAGTGTGGTTTCGCCAACCGCCTGCTGGATACTATCAGAGTAGGGCTGGCGCCTGCGACCTCATGAATGCAGGCCTCTTGTCACTGGTGCCTGAGAAGTTGCCAATGTGGCAATATGCATATCAGCACAGTAAATTTTGTGCTATTTTAGGGAAGTGGTTGGTAGTGCGGTAAAATAGTTTTTATTCTTGCTTTATTGTATTTTAATGGCCGGCCATATTTAATGTTAGCGTACTTTAGAAATGAGTTGGTAAATAATCAGGTGTGTTTTATATTTGTTTGTTGCCAATTTAAATTGCCACGGTAGTATAAGTTTGTAAGGAATACTGCCATGTGGTGCGAGAGGTGAGGTACATGAGGTCAGCTGGTCTGCACTTATGGTTGTCGCACAGACCAGGTGATAAGCGGCAGTCCGTTGGTATGAGTTGGTCAAGGTGGTCGGCGTGGGCAGTTAGTTTCCGAGCTGATTGTGGCGGCATGCACGCCATGTTACATCAGTGTAGTCAGCTCGGGCCACGAGGATGGTCATAATAGTAAACAGCATGCCAGGGAGTAATAGAGTGACGAGTACGCAATAAGTACAAGAAGGCATTTTTGATAAAGACCGGCAGTACGTGAATTAAATTTTTGTTACGGAATGTAATGCTTTACATTGAGCCCTACGTTAGGCATGTGGCAGCACGCTGCAAACAGTTAACTGCGTTTGATCGACGTGCAATAAACTAATGTTAGCAGATGTGTAAACCTTTGAAATGCATGCAGTGACAAAAGAAGTTTACGGCTCGCTGGATCTGAAAATGTGGTTGTGGATATCTGTTAAACTTTCAAGGGCGTTAGTGAAATTTTCATGTTAAGGCTGACAGCAATTTTTAATCACGCATGTGGCAACCGGAACACGCCAATCAATCTCGCTGTCGGACTTGCTATTTTAATGAATTTTCTACGCTCGCTGCTGGAACCTGTTAAAAGCCATCAGACATTTCGAGGTGGTTAACGTGCTGAACTCCCATTGTACTTTTCCGCACGCCAACGTAAAAAAGAAGAGAAAGCAGTGTTTCGCAACATGTAATCAGTGTGGAGGTCACTGGGAGGTTTGCGCGGTGGCAAGGGAGCAGTCAGCATGGAGGCGCCTGTATATGGAAGCGCGTTGGGGTACATACGATTGATCGCTGCAGCAGTCAGAGCGATGCCACAACGTCTTTTCTGGAGGTTGCCGAGGTGGTGATGTTTGTCGCAGTCGTCTCCGCTAAAGCTCTCAGAAGGGGTTGCTGCATACGTTTTATGTGGTTCGCCGTCCAGTGCCCAATCCGGCACGAAAAAACTTTATACCGTCCTAAAAATAAAACTCTGTCAACAGTAGTGAACTCGTCCCTTTCTCTACCCAGTGGTATTTTAAAGAGAAATCATGTACAATTTTTTATGGGTTGTAAAGGTCTTGGGTAACGCAGTAAAAGATGTGCAAAGTTGTCCAAAGACATAAGATCTCAATTTAAGGTGAAAAATATTGTTTTTAAGCACGGTGATCAAGGGCTGTGTACCATATTATATTACTAAGAGTTTGGAGCCCGTTTATAAACTTATGTGTGTAAATACATTTTACGTTGAAGTGATTATTAAATAGCCCAAAAGAAATCCTGTCTTTTCAGAACATTATTTTCTGACCCAAATCATATTAATTAATGATGAAAGCCCTCCTATTAAGCTGGTGGTTGTCAAGACATGACAAAATTGTAGCTCTACTTATTTTGTTGCAGCCAATGGGATTTTTAAGTCCAGTTTGTCCCTCTCCCCCTATGGGGGTTAGGAATACGTAGCGAGTGAGGCAAGTTCGAGATTTCCTGACATCCCCCTGGGGTAGAGGGCGGTCTCACTAGTCCGCTAAGCGTTGGGCTGCGCAGCATTCACCATGTCTCTTTTCGGCACTGTTGGTGCACTTTTTACTTTAGACTGCCCCGGGGACTAATTTCAAAAACTATGTTTTGGACTTTTGCCGTCATCAATTATCAAGTCTCTTCATACGTGGAAAATTGATGAATGGACAAGACACTATTTGTATTGTATCTGTGATGTTCATACAAAATTTTTGTTCATCGCCCCTACATGATTTGTCTGTCACTTGGAACTTTCCTTCATTCTTTTTCCCATTAAGTGTGAAATGTACTCCTGTTGTGTGCATGTAGTTTATTTTCTTGTTTCTACATGTAACGAAGACTGTGTTGGGATTTGTACTTGACAAACTGTGATCCAGAGCACTGTTTTTTTTTTAAGGT
Source organism: Dryococelus australis (assembly GCA_029891345.1). Classification (NCBI taxonomy): domain Eukaryota; kingdom Metazoa; phylum Arthropoda; class Insecta; order Phasmatodea; family Phasmatidae; genus Dryococelus; species Dryococelus australis. The sequence continues at coordinate 221,989,493 of CM056994.1, forward strand.
GGACGTTGCAATGTGCGCAGCGTGCACTCCTTGCAGTATGAACTTTTTTGGTCACTGCTATGATCATGGTCAGGACTCGGTTGCCCTTCCCTAGCTCCATTTTTGCTTCTTTGTTGTGGCTCCCCCCTCTCTCCGCATGCATGCTAGTCAGTTGTTGCACCTATTGCGGTTTATTTAAACTTCAGCACAGCCTTCAGCTCTTGTATACTTCTTGGTCTTGTCTGCATCGCCTTCTCCTTGTTACTTATCCAGCTCAGCATCTGTCATGATTGATTAGGTGGATGCAACCAAAGGCCTAAGAGCACCTAGAAGGTGGGTCTACAGAAATGTTTTTAGCCTTTTTTTAGAGCGGTTTTTAAATGTAATACGTTGGGCTAGTTCTAGTGTGGTATAGGGTAACTATCATCCGCAATATTAAAAATTTTCCTTTAGTAGCTCTGCCTAAATTGTTTTTGGATTAATTTGCTTAGCAGCAGCTGTGGACCCCTTAATCATGTACCTTAATTCATGTAATGAGTGTGTTATAGTGTTTGTATAAGTTTTCGTGGCTAGTCCCATGGCTGTTGTTTGATGCATTGATGCAAGAGTTGAAAGGGACCACACCCGCTTTCGCATTGTTGGTTGTGAAATATACACGTTTTCACTTTAAAATTTGTTTTATTGTAATGCTCACCTAAATTTGTTATTTGCCTTTGCCACTTTATTTTGTGATTTTAATGTATACTATATTTAAATTTCTTTGCAAGGGGCTTTGGAAAGTCCATCAGACCGACCACTCACTGTATTCATGTTGACACGTGCCCAGGGGAGTGAAAATTTAAACAACAATAACCTATTAAGGCTAGACGTTGAACAATGACTTCAGGTTAAATTATACGCAAACTCTAGTTACATAACTTTTAAGGGAGGATTTAGATGTCAAAGTCTCCTTGAAAGTTTTGACTCATGATGCCACAATCACAATTTTCATACAGATGTCTTAGGATTTAACTGATGCACGGCCATTGTACAGGACATGACTGATGGCCTGTCTGAGGGCACAAAGTCTAGAAGCACTATCACGGCAAAACGAGCTGGCTAACCCTTAATCACACTTTTACTTGGAGGTATGCTGTGCTGCAGCTGGTGTGGCCTCGGCTGAAGACTCTTACCCTGGCGATGTGAGGGCGGTTGGTCGCCTTGTGTGCTCATTGGCGGTGAAGCGTTCTGGCCCTGCAGAGTACTGCTTACTGCTGGAGACTGATGCTGGTGACTGCAAAACCAAGGGTTTGCGATCCCAAGAGGAGGTTCTTCACCTCTAATGAAGGTCTCAACCAAGGGATGGATGGTTCTTTCGAGCTTGACTAAGGGTGGAAATAGTGGTGTCTGCTGTTCTGAGAGGTGAAGCGTCTTGGTAGAGCAGGCGGTATGAACTCTGCCCTGCTTGGTGGATGTGCAAACTTGGTTCTTAGAATAGTAAGGCAAGCTAGTCTCAGGGACGCAAACTGCCCTTCTTAATTTTCTCTGTCTACCTCCCTTTCGGGTGTACGGCATAGGTACAAACTTAGCTTCGTGAAAGCAGAGCTGGTGCTGTAGTTCCCTATAGTGTACTTCTGAGTAATTAACTGTCTCCCAGGCAAGAACGGTTACCTTTTACTCCTTTTGCCCAGCGCCTTGAGTAGCGGTGGACAGAGCATTAGACGGTATCCACAGGGGATCAGATGGTCAGAGTTAATTCCAGCTCCCTTCCGGCCCTATAAAGAGTGGTGGCGGAGTATGGAATAACCTGATTCACTGATTCACCTGGTGGAGGAGTTTCTAGTGGTATAGGCTTTACCGAATTCTACCAGGCAGCAGAACTTGGATGGCCACTTAATGGGTGCGTATTTTGCTTAGTGTCTGGTGGTCTGCCTGCTTCACTTTAGTGGGCTTAAACCACATATGAAAATAACAGTGACACTCAAGAAATGAGCACACAGATAATAGTAAGTTTTCACATGTTATAATGAAGGAGTAATAATATCACGGCGACCCTCTACTACCTCCTAGACTAAATTACTTTGACACGAAAGTAATTTAATCAGCGCAATTTCAGGTGAAGGTGACCTGGTTCTAATCTGGCTGGGGAAAAGTATTTAATAGCTGCTAGGTTAAGTACTTTACAACTTGCCCTAACTATCACCAGTTGTTCTGAAGGAACAGAAGAGAGGGACAGCTACCAGAGCGGTGGTGTCGACAATGCCAGCACTGTCCAGTGGTTAAGGGAGGTCCAGAAGGGACTTAGTCATGACCTTTACTAGTTCTGGGGTCTATACCAGGAGGTGGTAAGGAAGGAGCTGAAGTCTTCGGGAGCCGTCAAATGGTCCCGTCTCCCAGAAGTAGAGGGTCTGCGGCTGTTGCAGAAGTGGTTTCTTGTAGGTGTTGTCGTTGACTGGTAGTGATTCCAGCCCAAGAAAAGCAGTGGGATCTGTGGACAAACTAGCACGCGCGAACCCAATGGCTACCTCCAGCCCTGTATGAGAACGGTGGAGGAGCAGACACTAAATACTCCGCCGATCATCATCACTGGGATGTTACTCCCTCTGTACGGGGGAGGTACAGGCACTTGTGAGGGCCCTTGTCCTCCCAGTTGTTCATCATTATAAAGCCCAGGTTGGGTACAGCTAACCTGCTCCGCCTGGCTATCTTCAATTGTTTTTGAACTGTGGAGTCCACATTAAAATTTCCCAGTGTTCCAGATTAGCACCTGGAACCTGTACCCATTACTGTATTTTACCCCCTTTTTCCATGCCTGAGGGGAGAAGAGAGGGTGGTGATATTAATTCTGCACAGTATTTTGAAATCATGCACCTTTTGTTCTATTGCGAGTCCCTGTCAGGAGACTAGCGACAGTTTGGTATTAGTAAAGCACACGTTAATAGCCAAACAAAGTTAAATTGAAAAATGGTTAAATAAAGTGCACTGACATAACTGGAGTGGTTTGGGAAGTGAGGTCTTATATTAAACATGTTAAAGTTACATGACTACTGTTACTGTGCTGAAAAAATATAAATGTTATATTAAAATAATTTGTTAAACTGTTACTGAAGGAAACTGTTACTTAACGGTGATTGAAAACATTAGCTATCTTAAAATAAAATAAAAATATGTTTGATTAAACTGTTTGAATACTGAATAATAACAAGTTATTAGTTACGTGTTGAGTTTGTGTGTGAATGCTACTCTGCTGAGCAACTGAAAAGTGGGAAGGAACTTTTAGATTTACAGCCATTTTGAGTATAAAATTACTCTGAAGGCATGTAATTTGCAGTTTAAAACACTTTAACAGTATATTTGCTTATGAAAGCCATGAAATTGTAAAAAGCTTGAAAAACGAGCTGAGAAAAGAAATTTTTAGTTTCACATGACCGGAGGGCTCTGACTGACTGACTGAGAGGTCTTACGGTAGGCAAGGTTACGTTCAGCTACTCAAGAGATGGTAGTCTTTTTACGTGAACAGATTTTGTACTTGAAAATATGCATCGGAAAAATTAAAAGTTAATAGTGAGGACTGTAAATGATCCTAAACGACTTCTTTTAATATATAATAAGTGGAGCAAAACTTTAATTTTTATCTGACCAATTTAAGCGGTAAAAAATTATTTAAAAATTCTGTGACTCTGAGATTATTCAAATTAGTTTGCAGTTAAACATACTAATTGATTTTGAAAAGTCGTGAAAGCATAAATATTGAATTGGTGGTCAGTAATATTAAGTTATGCTATAAGCAGTTATTAAGTAGTAAACAGTTATTTACTTGCAAAATTAAATAGAATTGCAAACAAAAGTGTTGCGATCAATTGGTTTAATTTATAATAATTCACGTTTATTGTCACTCGTCAAAGTTTGCTTGTCTGTTTAAGTAATTTGTGTTCCTTCCAGAGTAAGTGGGAGAGACAGGGTAATAGTTCCAGGTCATGTAGACACACTAAGCGACAACAAACATTGACATGGCCTTGAGAAGCAACATTCACTTTTCCTGCCTATCTGCGAGGTGTTTGACTTGGTGGATTAAAGGGCAGAAATGTGCCACGAGAAATAAAAAATTATACTCTTTAAGGAAATCTGAGAATTCACGGAAATCCTGCATAGTGCCTTTCATTCCTTCTCGCGAATTTTGCAGGAGAGGGAGAGAGTAATTTGCAGCAGTTGTGATTTTAACTGCGGTTTCTTGTGCTGGTGCTGTTGTGTGCAGGGACTCTACGCTTGCCTGCGCATACTACATCTGGCGTTGCGATTTTCTGGACTGGAAGGTTCTTACCAGGTTCCTGGACGGTGTAGTTGCTGGCTTGGAATATGTTAAATTTGCCTAGGCAGCTTGGCGTTTCTGCGCCAGTTCCAAGAACTTGGGGCAGGATTTAGAAAAAGAAGAATGATCTCCTGAACAATTGGGAGTTGTGGTATCTTGTTAGTAGGCACCCACAGGGTGTGGCCCGGTGCAGTGGGGGCAGACTATAGTCCATTCCCCATTGGAAGCAACTTTCTCGGAGCCCTGCTAAATATCTACTTGCAGGCCCGTTTCGTATCCTTCCACCAAATGTAAACAAAAATTGCCATGTGGCTTCCATGTAGCATCTGTCAAAATCAATGTTAACATTCCATTGAGTGTGTATATATGTTCGTATACTTTTGCTACACCTAAAAGTAAACACTGAAATATGACTTCTACTTTTATACCTGTAAAATGTGTTGTTTACTGTTTACAGCTTTTCAAAGAATTCTTGTCATATTCCAAAAACCATTCCGTACGAATATTCACAGTTTAGGCCTCTTAACATTACTTAGGTCAACTTTATGACGTTTAAAAAATGCCTGAATTGAAGACAGTTCTTATGGTTATTTTACATTAACATATTTGTTTTCCGAGACATAGCTCAATACATGTAATGCACGCTAGTTTTTGCTGTGACTGTGTTTAAAACTGTTACAACTGCGAGGTAAAGGGCTGTACTAATTGAAATTATCCTATTGTTTTTTATGTGTGTTGGGTCATTTCTCTAAAAGGACGGCCTCAGTTGGAATAAATATTAAAAAGGAAGCAACAACCAGTGAAAAAGGCACATTAAATTCAAGCACGCAACTAGTGTTGCTCATTTTTGTCATACAAACTTTAAAAGATAGCGGTGAACATGCACACAAATAAGCCTACGATAACTTTTATTCCGCTCATATTTCTATGTATTGCTACTTACTGTTTATTACGTTTATTGAAATTTATTGGGCTGGACTTCGTATTTTTCTTCTGGGATTGTGGCAAATTATGTTACATGACTGTGTTTCAAACCCCTTAGGGCAAAGGTACAATGTTGTGCAAAATAGACGTGGATGTAAATAAATAACTTCATCATAAAAACAGTTCACATTTAAAACGTATAAATAGTGTAAATCAAATATTTGAAATCATGCACACACAGGGTCAGTGTATCGACAACGATGCACAAAGGCATGCCATTTCACAGACGCAATGATTAACGAAAAACACGTCACAGTGTATTTATTACTGCCGTGGAAACACACATTTACACATCGTAACTTGCCTACGTAAGTTTAAAAAACACGTCTACAAACGTGATGTGGTAATTTGAAATATTTTTCGGAGTACGAATAATTTATGTTTTGTTGACAAAAAGCAACACACCATGTCATGGCTCGCCCTGTCTGCCAACTTCATTTGGTAACTGCCCCGCCATCATATCTAAATATATTAAAATTAGTATCCAAACATTAAAATCTCTTTTCAGTTGTAAATTAAAAAATCATTATTTTACTGTAATAAGTAAGAAATATGCTACAATTGAAAACATCTATAAAGGTTCTGGCTTACTAGCGAAGTGAAATTTCCCAAGTGTGAAAGAGACAAAGAAAGAGAAAGAGGGCGACAAGCCTCGCCAGCAGACAGTTTTTCAAATGCTTTCTCGCTCGATAAAACAACACCGTACCATTACGGCCTACTCACAATATTTTCCGGTGTTATTTTAAACTGTAAAAATGAGATATGTTACCACTTAAATATTTCAATAGGTACCGTTTAATTTAAAAATAGTATACTAAAAAACTTGGTCAAAATAATATTTTAACTGAGAACTATTTCTTATGGTTGTTGCCAACACGTCGCTGCACTCGCTGTTGTTAGTTCATATTTAAAAAATAGATATTACGGTAAAGGTTAATTTATTCAATAATACAGTACTCTAAAGTTAACCACAGTGTTATACATTTGTGGAATACAGGTTATTGAAAAAACAGGTGACATGTTATGCCTAGAGTGTTTTTTCCAAGGTTGATTTTCATAAGTTGCTTCCAATTGGGAATGGACTATAGTGGCATGGAATAAAAGTTTCGGATATGTCCCAAGGCGAGACAGTTCTTACACTGTGCCATGTCTTGCGGTCGCTTCTGGTATTTTGACCCAAGTGATCTTATGCAGAGGGGGAAGATCTGGGTTCTGTGTGGCCATTAAATGGAAAAATCGTTGGGGCTTTAACATGAATTTGTTGGGGTCGGTGCTATCTGCAATTCTCTTTTGAAACTGGTATATGTGTTGGACCTGGTAGCCGCTGCTTTGAAGGTCTTGCCTGATATTCTCAATGTCAGTTGTTGGCGTGAAGACAAAAACGGCCTTTCGAGATTGTTCCGAGACCTGGCTGAAGGTAAAAAAGTGGATGTAGTTTGCTGAAAGCATTGTACGAGCTGCCTGGTGGCATTGAAGGTTGGTGGTAAGGTTTGAATTCCCTTGTTTGAGGAGAGGAGTGAAAAAACATCCCTATTGATTTCTCAGTTTTGAACTAACAGGTTTACTTTGTTGTATCTGGTACCACAATGCAGAGTCGTTTTTTGCTGTGGTGGTTTGATGTTCGCAGACAGCTAATTGCGGGTGGGGGGTTGTCCTGAGATACCTGAGGCTGAAACTACTGAGGCCTCATCTCCAACTTCCTGCAAAGAGGAATATCGGTTTGAGACCGGAATGGTGATGTTCGCCTCTAATGACGGGCGGAGATTATTGTTCTCCTTGTTATAGTTTTCAGTTAAGACGAGAGAAGGCGTAGTGGTGAAAGTGTTCATGGTGGTTGTGGTTAGAGCCCATTTGTTTGAGGTAGACTCCTTCAGAATGTTCCTGGAGTAATTTGGCAAGGTGTGGAATTTGCCGCAGTAAGGCCTTATTGTCTGCAGTTACTTTCACAAGGCCACGCGAGCCACAAGCTAGACCACCCCCCGTCCGTCTCCATAACCCGTGAGGGAGGTGGGGGTGTCTGGTATGACGCACGAGGTGTTGTATGTGGATCCGCAAAAAATGTTGTATTCTTAACATACTGCAGTGCACCCTGACCACTGACCCTTGTGGGCTAGGCTCAAGATGATCTGGCAACAAGCTTACCAGACCGGCCAGAGAGCACAGGTGTAGTGCCGTGAGAACTAGGTGTCGTGTATTCCGAAGAGGCAAGAACCACGCTCTGCGGACGGAGGCAAGGCCAAGAGTTGCTGTGAGACTAAAGATTGCTGGTCACGCCAGTCCTTTTATACTAGTCTCGTACAGGGTTTTCGGGGTACGAGGTAGGGGGAGGATGATGGGGAGCGATAGCCTCGGCAGCAAGGGTTCACAATTCAAAAGTGCTGAGGCGGCGTTATCATCCCTTATATCTGCCACAGGGTACTGGTAGAAAGGGACTGCCCTTTATCGGATTGCCAAGAACTATGTGGCCTTGGTTGGAGGGATCGGTGGCTCAGTCAGGCAGTACAATTTTACATCAGGAGGTGTTGACTTGACGTTTCTTGGAGAATATTGGTGAACAGTACACACTGAAGTCATGACAATCGCACCCAACATTGTACTGGTGTATCCTTTAGGCACGTGCTCAGCCTCTTCAGCTGAGGAGTAATGACCTGTCCGAAGGGTTGAACATTGTGTCCAAGATGGAGCTAAGTTGAAAGTAGAGTGCACATCAAAGATGCAGAAATACATCATGAGTCAATGTTATATTGTAATTCTTAAAACGTTATTGTTTCCGTTATTGAGTAACCGAGACTTTTATTTGGCTCTTTCTCTGAGTGCTCATTGTTCCATTGTTAACTATTTTATAAATATTTTAACATTCCTTTTAATGTAACTTTAAATTGAGCATGATTGTGAGATATACCTCTGGCTTCATGCATTTACTGTTAATTAATTTTGTGATAGTTGATTCTTGATGATCAGTTTTGATATTAATAAACTTGTGACCTGTCACAAGCATTTGTTTTTTTCTCCCCACTATTCCTCCCACACTTGTTCTGTTATCATTCACTGGCCGGGACAGTCTATACTCAGATAACATATGAACACATCTTCCACTAAACCACAATGGTTATTATGCCTGAAAAAACTATCACAACACCATAACTATAACCACACCATACAACATAACTATTTAAAAACTTACTCTCATCAACCAACCACATGTAAAAGCAGTGAATACTTTGCATAAAATACACCACATTTAATAACTGCAATTTACCTCTCTATATCATCCTTTGCCTGCATTATCTGGAAATGAATTTTGCACATTTTTTCAGCAGTACAAGATTTCAAACACCGCGAATCTTGCAATACACCATCATCCAAAGTCTTCATTAACTCAGTAAGCTGAAAATGGACTTTTTCTGAAACACAATTATATCATAATGTTAACATGTAAACATTTTTTTAACGAAGGCAATCTCTGTTTTGCTAGAAAATAACTCGTCAAAAATTTTAATGAACACAGAGGAACAGAATCGAAATAGACTTTGCATCTATACATTTACTACTTCATTAGTTCCCCAACCAAATTTAGTTTCAGTAGAATAAAACAGCTAAATTACAACTACAACTCCTTACCAACAGAATCTCCAGAGAACTTCATACTCTTGAATTGCAAAAAATTCACTTTTTGCTCCAAATAATCTTGCAGTTGACTCAGAGACTGCACAAGTTTGCACACATCAGACCCTAGGCAGACAGCAAAGTACATTCAAGTGACAGGTGCAGACTCATGATTACTAAACTACTATAGAAATACAAGCTTTCACAAATAATATGCCATACCAAATACATATTGACAGTAGTATTAAAATTATAATTTTATGATGTATTTACATGGGAGATGACTCAAACATAAGAACACCACAACCATAAAGTTTATGCTATAAGCAGTAACAGTATGCACACGTACAAGAAAAAAATAAGCACATTTTAATCTCAACTACTACTGCTTTCATAGGCCACTTGCTAACGTGACTGATCTTGGGGCATACGACGACTTTCATTTAAAGTTTAACAAGATTATATTTCAATATTTTTACTTCTAAATTATTTCAATTCTTCTCTAATCTATGATGTCAAGGTTATCTAAAGCAGATAAAGGAAGTACCATCAGGGCTCCAATATGACTATGTACTGCATGGATGCCCAGGGGCTTTTGGAGGCTTGGGGCAAAGCTCTTTTTAGGACCCCCTATTTGACATGACACAGGATACTTTCAGTATTACTTGTATTTACTATTCTATGTTACTAATAGAACATATGTTGCTTGAAAACAGCTTTACCATTTGTCGTGTAGCTAACAAATATTGATGTTTTATAATAAAAATACTGTAGTATATTGCTCACATTAAAGATGTTTTATAATAAAAATAGTATATTGTTCACATTAAACTATTTTACTATCACAATCAATAATATACATTTTCACTGTCAATAAATTGTTAGCAAAAGTTTTCACATCCAAAATCTTTCCGATATACATTGTAAAACAATGATAATGTCAAGGGAATAGAAAATTGCTACTGTAATAAAGTAAATTTAACTGGCACAATAACTGAATTTGCAACTTTTGGAAATATCCTTAATCAATGGCAACAGTAAGAAAAAGACATCTGGTGACAGTGAAGGTACATGTTTTCAAATTGGGCATACCACTTCAGCAAGAACAACATCTGTTGCTCCTCGTCTAGTGCCTTTTACAGCATTGTGATGGCACACAAGATATTCTGCGCACAGTTTATTATTGTTAGACTGGTTGGAAAATGCTAACAAGTATATTTCAAGAGGACTGTACAGGACATGCAGATCCAGTTGGTTTCCCGTTTTAAATAAAATGCTGATGCTAAACTTACACTGACTAATGCTTTGCATCATCGTATGACAATGACAGTGAATTAAGAAGGGGAAACTCTAGGTCTAAAAGGGTGGAGAGGCAAAAATTGTGCGCAGTTTATGTAGAAAGCGAGGGTTAATGTAGATAGTACATAGCTCTTAAAAAAAACCCATGGTCGTAAAAAAGTGTTGTGTTGTTGTGCCACAGCTGCATCACACCATGCCCTGATTGGGCAATTAAAGACTGGAAATGGAAAATGCTGTAAGTGCCACAAATTCAAAAATCACATTTTTGATGGCAAAATTTTCTCTGTGCCATGCCTAACAATATAAAAAATGCAAGAAATGCCTCCAATAGTACAAAACCGCAACAACATGTGCCACAGTGATGAATGTACCAAGTGGTGTGATGATGTGCAGAACGCTGTAAGTGCACAGCCGATAAGAGCAGTGGCAGCCATTACGTTACCTACTTCCTGTGTATTTGATTGTGTTCGAGTGTTATGCAATCATGTGCAATGTTGTGTACCAGAATTGTATCAGTTCTTTAGAAGAATCATGTCTGTAACGAACGACTAGCAAGTTAAAATTTCAAAAGTGAAAGAAGCCAGATTAGGCAGATGGGCAAACAGTACACTATCTCCTCAAGGATAAACATTGCGGGTAAATGACCTTCTCCTCCTAACGTCATGTGCAAGTGTAAGTACGCCTGTAGAACACTGACACAAACATATAGAGAAACTCTGTTTTTTTGCAGTATTATGCATTGTCTGAAAAAGACCAAGGAATGTACATTTAGAACAGATTAGAGCTAGGACCAGTACAATGACAAAGGCATGGGAAATATTATGTGCCTAGTAACAATAGGCGGCAATCAACATTCTTATATACTGTCCCAAATGGGAAAAGAGAGCATGTTCATATGTATTGTACAATATTCAGAAGTATTTTCGATTTATCTGGTAGGTGTTTATAAACTCTGCAACATCGAAAGAAGGAAGGCACACTTATATTTAATGACCTGAGGGGAAATAGTGAAGGTGACAACTCACACAAAACAAAATTTTCAGATGACGACGACTGAGAGTAAGTTGTAAAACTCCTTCCCCAGGAAAGTCCACCATTATTCTTGAAAGAAGTCTCAGAAGGATTACCTTAATCCCGACCTCGATTACTCACGATTATAGGCAGCATTAAAAAAGGATCACCCAGACAGCGCAGTTTTTCAGAAATATTACACATCCGTTTTCAAGAAGGATTGTTCACAATTGAAATTTACCCGTCTTCGGTCAGATCCTAATGCTTACTCATTCTTGCATGTTCTACTCTCACCAACTTCATGCTACAATCTTTGTATCCATGGCATAATGAATAATGGCAACTATACGAATATGTGACGCAAGGGTATCGTTGGTCATGGAGGGAGTGAAATAGCCTCCTGCTTGTTCAAAATAATGACAATCAGGGCAACAAGTACCAGATGAGTTGTGATATGGACAGACAACTGCATGCAACAAAATAAAAATAGGAGGGTGTTAGGTGTTTGCAATGTTGTACCTGGTAGCAAAAAACTATTTTGATGAAATCACACTGAAATTTTAATTTTTGTCACACATCACAGTTTCATGCAGTGAGACTGTGACTTCGGTAAAATCGAAAAAAGAAAGAAGAAGAATGAAAACTATGAAACCTTCAGATTTAGATGGCTTCATTCTAAGTTCTCAACCATTGAAGCTATTTACAATTATTCACATGGGAAAAGATGGTTTTGTTGATTTCACTGACTTGTTCATGAACATTTCAAAACTCAACATTTCCAAAGTCCCACAGATAAAGGTGACTAATGATGATGCTTCCAGCATTGAAACAGTCTCTGCCCTCTAGCCTTGGAAAAGACATCCAATTTTCAAGAAAAATAAGAAGTCTACTTACGTTCCAAGGGAACGTCTGTTTCCACGTTTAACTACAACAAAGGATATCAGTGAGGTTAAGAAGAATGAGCTTCTACATATGTGCAAATTACTTGACAAAAGAAGAAGCTTGGGAGTTCTATAGAAAGTTGTGCGATCACAATAGTGCTTTCACTCAATGAAAATACACGTTTTGTTTTCGTTACATAATGTAGATGTATTACATAATTTTTTTCACACACAACGAATTCTGCTGGTTTGAAGTGTGTGTATAAATCGACAACAAGAGTGGTCCGGCCGTCTACTTGCAGCGTGCAATCCGGTTTTGCCATCCTTATGGTATGGGTTTGTGAGCGGAGTGATGTCCTTTGTTTGGCTGTAAGGATGTCGCTTTGCACAAAAATTTCCAGTGGCGGCTGAATCTAGTAAGACAAGTACTTTTCTTCCATTAATTCCGGCTTCGATTTGGGGAGATTCTGACGGTTCCACTTCTTCATCTAGGAGTTATATGATGGGCCTTTGTTGTCCAGTGGGGTCGGCCCGCTTCAATCAACACATCTTGTTCTGCTAAATACACATGAAGCTTCAGAAGAGTTACCTGTCTTGCAACAAATTTCATTATGGCCCAAACATAGGCAAACATAATGCATACAGCACATTTGAAAAGAGACCTGCAGAAGTGAAACTCTGACCATTGTGAAACTGGAGCAAGCCGTTACTTTTGTGTAACAATGAATTTAGCATATACATTTTCTGGAAATTTTGTTCGATACGCCTACAACACTTGGCCCGTTTTGGATCATCATGGTGTGCTCAGGGCAGGCAGTAGATTGTCAAATGTCCTGAAGTTGAGAAACCCTATTTGTTTCAACAAAATTACAACTGGGTTTTAATCCAGCCAAGAGAAACACTCAAGTCAGTCCAAGCCTGAACGGCAGTGACATTCAAGTACTCAATCAGAAAAGTATGGAGGTAGAGAATAGTTTCCTAGCAGGTGATCACCACAAAGCTCTAGTTGAAGGAAACACTTGTTTCAGCAGCGCTACTCGTGACTTGGCCATTACAAGATGTACACACCCACTCCACCTCAAATAAACAGAAGCCGCATACACATGCTCAGAACCATTCCAGAAGCCATGAATTTTCACCATAGTTAGGATTAACTATTTGAAAAAATTAACTATTAAAATTAATCGTTTAAAAAGCGATCCCCGAGAAAACCCGCTGACAAGCAGCATTGTCTGGCACGATTCCCACATGCGAAAATCCCAGAGCAACCCCACAATGTCCCCACTCAGTGATGAACTCGCCATATTTGTTCCATCATTCGAGGGTCTTTCATTTAAGTTTCACCTGTGCCCTGCTTTACCCATATACAGTTTGCAATCATTCTGATAGTTCTGAAGGTCAACTTTACAAGCTTTTTACAATGTCTGAAACAATTGACTGACTTTTTTTTTTTTACAATCGCATAGGTTTTGGTCCGACCACAAGCATATTTTTCCCCTATTTTTGAGTTGGGAAACATTACCTTAAACAAAGGTTTTAAGTGGTCTGCTGCAGATAGCGGGAGGTTGTGCTAAACTAGAAAACGTGTGTTGTAACATTCTGCTCTAATAACACTTTGATCATCTTTTGGTATGAAATATGTGGTAAGTGTTTTGTACCTACCTTTGACGTTCCCGTATTCTTCGTGTTTCTTAGATTGCACTTGTCGACAATCATCCTGCCCTTCGTATTTTACAGAAAAATCACAATTACAAGTGTTGCAACACACATAATATGGCATCACTTTTGACGGTTGTAGGCACGGAAATTCTTCTGTATAACTTCTTCTGTACTGCTGATTTGGAGCGACTTTCTTTTTCATAACACTTTCCTTTCGTTTTCTAGACATTATTATTAGTAAACCTACCAACATCAACACTAAGCAGCTATGTTACCACAGAGCACTTGATAAATAACAGAACAGCATAGCTTGCACCTAGCTAGTGTAATGTGCTGCTACCTGTGATTTTGACTACACACTTCTTTGCCAACTACATTGCATGTCGTGTTACATAAAAAAACACTTAATTGAAAGAAATATAACGAGGCCGCGAATCGCAAAAATTAAAAATTCATAGTTTATTACTTATAACCAATATAATCATAGTAACTATGGAAAATTCGTACCAGTTGGCATCTCTGGGTATACTAAACTTGGTCTGGTTACCCTCTCTTCAGGCCATCCAATACAACTGTGGTCGTAGGGTTCGGAAAATATAATGCAGCAGACTATGTTGATCCAGTGTTCTGGGTATGTTATCCATATGCAAAAAAATGTCTGCAGACTTGCCAACTTTTAAAGTTTTCAATCAGTAAAATGGATAAAAACTATTAAAACATGTGTAAACTGCCCATGGCAATTTCACATACACTAATATTCTTAACATTCACACTTAATTTTCAGTAATAAAATTTCCATAAATTCACAATAAAAATTTAATATAATCTAAAATTTGTTCAGTGTTTCAGCTAAAAACGTAGCATGGCCACAACATATCCTTGTGAACAGCTGCTCTGTCTATGAAGAAAACAATGAGTGCAAATAAATGCTATGATCAATGTAGGTTACCATTCCAAGCTATCTTGTTTTTGTTATGGCAAAATAACACTATTGGGGATGCGTTGATTTTATTGCCAGTGGATTCAATAGGGTTGGGAGAGACTTTAGTTTAATGTCTGACACCATCGGGTGAGACACGAAGACGAATGAATACGCTGTTTACTTACTGGTAGATGGGCGTCAGAGGTATTTTCCAGACACTGCACTTTGAGACTCAGGGATCTCCGGGATGCTGTGGGTTCTGTGTGTTCATCTCACCCATGCATACTTAAACAGTTTTCAATACTAAATATTTCACTTTTGAACACTAGGAGCAAGCTGGGTGTCAACACTACTAGAAGACATAAGTTTACACTGGTATGAGCGGGTTTATTTTACCCAAGTTACACATCGTGCCAAAAAAAAAGTTTATGGTTAAACTTGGACGTGACTAACCAGTTTCGGTGGTTGATTCCCCCAACACGTTACTTAACTTGCGCACTCCTAGATGGATGATTTCTCTGCAGTGTCCGAGAACACAATCTCCACAAGGAAAGGGGTATACAGCCACTATGATGGACTGTAGATTTTTCCTGGAAGCAGGAGACGGAGAATGAACATGAAAATACTACACATGAGTTTATCCTCATCACTAACGCCTTCTCGTCGGGGCATGTCCCAAAACCACGTGATGTGTGGCGACCGTCAATACACATAGCGGGTTAGGATGGAAAATACCACCATACAAAAGACACAAATATCACTGTATGAACATGGGACACGACATGAATAAGCAAAATAAATAAGCAGATGCATGAAAACAATCTTAGATGGTTAAGATGCTGCTGGATTAAGTTTTTAGCAGACCACATGTGCAGATGAAAAATTGCATCAATTTTATGTGAAAATCGGTAAATTGTTACTAGACAAAATGACAACAGCGTTAGGAAAATTATTCCCTTCAATATGCGAACATACAAATGCTCTTAGCACACCTGATGGTGTGGTCATACACAAAAAAAACCAATCACAAAAAATACAACAACACTGAATTAAAACAATACATATTACTCAGATCAATCACGGCACACATGATATTACAAGAATTAACCCTCTAAAAGCCAGGATGGCGCTGATACGGACTTGGCGGTAGCAAACCACGTGGCAATCAAACATGAGAAAAGCCCTAAAATACATACATACAAATATCACCCTTAATATTGCTTATCACAATTAAGCAGAAGTTATGATTGAAAGCCCTAAACATGGGCGTATGGCGCCTGATTCAGAAGTTGCGTGGGCCACGTAGCCTCTCAAACACTCTCTTTCCTCATCTCGTTAAAGTTGAAAAAGCCACAAGGTCTGCAAATGATTTAGTTAAGTGGAAGCATAATGCTGGAGATGTCTGGCAAAACGTACACGAAGCAAAGGTTAACCGGTAAACTGAAGTGAACTAAGGAAATCTAACTCAATGCAAAAATATGAAGTGTGTACGTGACAGCATCTTACCTCGCCAGCTCTCCTAAAACAACTGCCCAGAAGCAGGAGTCCACACAAGCAGAAGTGCTAAAAAATATTACTACGTGAAATACACAAAGCATTATAATACTAAATTATCATAGCAATTTAAATCTGAAAATACTGTTGTTAAATGCAATGTTGTTTTAATTCAAGAGTCGAAAATTTGCTTGTATGAAAGAAACATTGAGGCCGTGTCCGAATCGGCAGATTTTGTTGACAAAATAATCATGTGATCCAATTTTTTATAGGCTTACAAAATGATAAAATCAGCACCAAGTTTGGTTTTACTTTAAAACAAGTGCATGAATGAGTAAATAAAATTATTTTTAACACAAATAACTGTACATAAAATACACTAGGCATGTTTAAAAAGCAAGTGTTGTGTTTTGTTTATATATTCCACAACAATATTTTTAATGTTGTTAGTGCAAAATTTATTTTCTTATTTATTATCGTATTCGCAGCATTCCAATGATTATAGAAATATTACGTCCATTTTAAGCAATAAATATAGATATAGTCCATTTCATATAAGTGGTCTCAAATTTGACAGCCAATGTGGCCAACCTACACATTAAGTACACAGTAAATGCTCTCGCTCCTACAATAGTGTCTCAGTTGATGAACTGCTGCGGAAATCTTATTGTTAGGTTGCCTATATTGATGGCTTTGAAAGAAAATAGTACTCTGAACTAAAAGTTGTAATTTAAAATATTAATTATACTTACAACATTTATGGTATAAACTATGTTTCTAAAGCAATATTAAATTTTCTTGGCTATTAGTAACGGGACTTTAAAACATGTTTAGCATTTAAGACAGAGTATGTCGACATACACGAACAGTAAACGTTTCCAGCCAATGGCTAGCCATGTATATGTTTCCAGTTTCCAGCCTGGTGAAGGCCGTTGTGCGTGCACTTTTTTCTCATTGTGTTTATTATACGAATATCTTATAGGTGTCGTCAGAATATTTAATCGGCAATTACATGCTTTTTCCAAACATAGTTGGTTGTAGGTACCGTTGTAGTGCGTTTTCTTGAGTGAAATGTAATACTAATCAGCACGTCGTAAAAACTGCTTGTTCCGCCATTTTCCTAACCGCCTTCGACAATGAAGTGACGGAAACGTGAGCAGTGTTGATTTTAATGAATGATTTTGCAAATAAATTATTTAATGCTAGTGACGAACAAACGTGATTTCAGTGAAGTAAACTCGCAACGATTGCCATCGAAAAACACATGTTCAAGAGGTTACAACAGTAAGTTTGCGTGTTTTGTAAATGCATTTGTAAACCATTAATATAATTATTGAAATGCGCGTGGCCTGAAAAATGCAGCACTTTCCACACTTTTGTAGTGAGTGAATAATATTTGTTGGTCTACATCGTAAATTCGAGTGTAAGGTTAACTTCGGGTCAACGTATGTGCGTGTATATATTGCTGCATCTGTACAAATACGAACAGTGATGTAAGTATCGCGTTTTGTATTTTCATTAAAGTTATAATTTTCTAAGTTAAATAATTTAAATGTTATTTCCATATGAGCAAAATTTTCCACTGCTCCATCAAAACAATATGCAACTCAAAATGCCACACACTCATAAGAGATTTGTTCGGGCAACCTGAGCTTTTTACTCTCGAGAGGAAGTTGAGAATTTCTGAAAGCAGGACAGAGCAAAAAGCGCACTGCTCTTTTCTGCTACCAATTGAATGTCAAAAGTCACGGAACTGTGTACTACTAATCAGCTGATCACACATCGTCAATCTGCATTTTTCAACTCGATTGAGAATGGCATTGTAGGACGACGGACAGTTTTGAGGTGGCAAAAAAAGGGCACGTCCTGTTAAAAGAGGATGCTTGGTAACCCTAATAGCATCAAATACTGTAAAATGGGTTATGCAATGACAGTCGTAATTTCGACATAACCCTAACTTTGCGATGCCTGATAAAACAAAAACTAAGTTATTGTCATTGTTATTGGTTATTTAGGGACAGTTCAGGGTCAGTTTTATTGCTTGGCACGTTAAAGTGGCCTGTGATTGGTTATGACAAGTATTTAATAATCACTGCGACTGTCATTTTAACACTTGCCATCAAGAATGGATGTAATATTTTCATCATTATCTACAATTACATTTACATGCCCTACAGCAGTTCTCAAAGGATGGCGAAACATATTCTTAAACAAATAAACATGACAGAAAAGATTTTGAACCAAAACTAGCACTATATCATAGTCCAGACTATAAAAACACAAAATTGGCACCTTTTTTCCTTGCTCTCGATCTCACTGCTCCTCTGCTCTTCCTTGACAGCAAGAGCAGGAAGTTCATGCTCTTTGTGAGAAAATGAGCAGTGCTCCTGACACCCGAACAGCCATTCAAAGAAACACTTACAGTCAAATGAACGCTCAAAATTAAAAAGAGCAAGAAAAGAGCAGAAGTCGTAGAAAGCTCAGGTCGCTCGAACAAACCTAAGAACATCAAAATAATCCAGTTTCACGAAAGACGATAAACTAAAGCCCCCCACTCTGCTCACTTTTTTCCCTCGAAATAAAATAAAGACGACATCCTAATTGGGCCCACATTTCATTGCTATGAACATTTCTCTGTGTTATTATAGATTGAAACTCTAACACTGGTACTGGAGGGTTTCAAAATGTAAAGCTTATTGACCATACAAACTTGTAACATGTATCACTTGTATTTTTTTAGAACGTATATAAAATTTGTCAAGCTTGTTTCACAGGGATACTTTATAGCAAATAAATTTAAAGGATTTTCCTGTTTTTAAAGGCAGTAATTGAAAGTAACATAATGGCATGTAGGTTTCAACATTGGAGTCTCTCATAAATGTTTGGAGCATTTTTGATTTGCAAATTAAAAGCGCTCATATTTTTTTAACATACGTTGTTAATACTACTGTAAGCGTAACAGAAGAATTATTCACATAAACAGGATTTACATTGGAAAGAAAACTTTTTGATAGCAAGTCAACATGCTTGTCAAACAAAATTCTTTCAATTTAAACACCCAACAAAGGTGCTCCAACATCATAAAGAAGTGTCTCATGCATCAGCAGGAACTGCGACATTCCAAAATTTATTAAGGAAAATTAACTTTATGATTTCTTCAATCTTGCATAGATGGAGCATCTTTTTAATGTGTAAGTAACATGTTTGTTTGATATATTGTTGCTGTAGGTCATATCTGCTTCTCTAGAGCACTTTATAACATCTCTGAACTGAAATACAGTTTTTCATTAGGTACCCGAGAACAAGCCTTGGGCTGTGTTTACAATTTTGAGGAGGCAGGTTGTGCGACTGAACTTCAGTGTAAATATCAACACTGAGTTAGTCAGAAATTAGTTTTTATTTGCAGCATGACAATCTGAACACGTAGGTATTTGAGAAAAGTTATTAAAGTATTTTGTATGAAGATCTGCAATACTTACATTGAGTTACTAAGTGAGAGTTATTAAAATTACTGAAATTAAATAACATTTGCTTTACTATTATTTTGACTACCTACATACTTTAACACCCTGAGAATTATAACCACCATAATAGTATCAGGCTGTACAGAGTTTGTTGTCATATCATATCACAAAGCTGAATTATGTACTTTTAATGCAATAGTAGGCATATCCTGTATGTAAGAATGTATACTGCCTTTGAAAAGAAGGTATGGGAGGGGGGTGGTATTTTGGTATTCTTGGGGGGGGGGGGGGGGGGGTCTTGGTATTTGGTGTTCGTGGAAATCATGCTAAATTTCTATGTTTACAAGAACTATCCTCAGGTAAGTGTGTCAAGATTAGTTAATAAATTTTGAGTATATTAAAACACAGTAAAATATATTATTTATTTGACAGTCAAAATTCAATTTAATTTTTGTGCATCCGGGTTACAACTTTCTTGCAAGGTAAAAAAATATATAAATTTATAGACATGGGCTGTTAGTCATTTACATAAAATATTTATAAACTGAAAATAATGGGATTGTTGCCAATCTGTAACTGTTTTAAACAGCCCTTTATAGCTTCTAAAAGTCATTTGGGAGGAGGCACATGCAGTTTGTTTACAAAAACAGACAGTCATATGTTGTTTGTTTACAAATACTGGCCGTTACATGGTGTTTGTTTGCAAACAGAGTCACCTTCAATGTCAGCTGTGGTGGAAGGATATACATAGCCACCCAGATGCCATTGGCACTACTTTCCTAGAACTGTCAAATTTGAGACCACTTATACGAAATAGACAATAAAAGTATTTTTCACTGTTTATGTAATAATGCATTGCCGCAAGTGCTCAACAAGTGACTGTCGACAACATACAAATTGATACCTAACAAATCACGAATTTGTCAATTCGGACATGGCCAAAGTCAAATCATTATATAACCTGTCAAGTTTTAACCTTACCAAAAGAAATTGCAGTAAATATGTAGTTAGTACCAATTTGAATATTAAACTCACTTGGGCCGTACATATTTTTGGCTAAGTTAGTTTCTCATCCTACAATAAACGTGTTATTTTTACACTGCAAAACAAAGTTGAAATGGTGGTTTTCTAGGCCACGTACATTTCAAACATTTTAATAACCGTTTCAAAATACATTATTTACTTACTGTTTGTAATTCCTATTTGCAACTCCTGAATACATGTTGTGCTGTTGCAATCTTCTGTATATAACTACGTTGTGTTAGTGATGTGCTCATAGCAATTGTAGCCCGGCCTTTAATGAAAGTAGTAAACTTCAGGACGAAAATAAACGGCGGTGCCTCATGACAATTGGGAAAATGGTGGACCAAGCCATACACAGGTTGATAATACCGGTAAGACATTTCACGCATCAAACAAATGTATCAATATGCACGTTGAGATACTTGATACTTTCAATATGTCCCAGTATTGAAGCGTACCAACCATACCATCTTTGATAAATATTTACTCAAAATTTTTTTTCCAGTATTGGAATATGGAAAAAATGAAGGTGTTTTCGTAAAATCATAAAAAGGGTATGATATTATATGTTTTACGGAAAAATCATAAAAGTTGGCAAGTCTGTGTGTCTAGTGTGGCACTCCTCGCACCTAAATTCCAGCCCGTCTGTGTATCGCATCTCATCGGCCTAGCCTAGGCATAATGAAATTTACATTGGCAATGCGCACTCTTGCTGTACGTCCCTGTACTGGGACAATTGGGTTTGTGGCAACGTTAAACAATGGCTCTGCCATATTTACTTCAGCTTGCTTGGGTTCGGTCATATCTGAGTCCAACATGATGGCTAGGTTTCTTGAGCATCAAGGGATGTTTTAAGACTCCCTGAAGTCTGGGTTGTTGATTATTGGCTCCCAGCTAGGTCACTTAGGCTCTAAGGCGCAAGGCCCCACATTGCGTGCCAGAAATCATCTTGATGCATGACGTCCTATTGACTAAGGAGGCACGCCACAAGCCAAGTGTTTAGGTAGGTGTAAGGACAGATACACTGGGGTGAGTTTGAATGCTTGATTACAGCGTGGAACAGGAGCCCAACCAGTGTAGAGGACTGGTCGTATGGCTTTCTATCTGGGCACAAAGTCGGGGACGGAAAGCACAATCTTACGTCTAGGAGGAACCACTCTCACTTGTATTCCTGGATGACTGGTGGCCTGTGGAGGCTGTTTGACCTGCTACGGCATTGGAGGTCATGCGCTGGGGCTTGCAAAGGGACCTGGTGTGCAGATGGACAGGTGGTCGTTGGCACTGTTGGCTGTCCGGTTTGTCTCAGTGAGCTGGTGTCCCCTAATCCAAGGGTTCGCTATACCACAAGCGACTTCTTCACCACTTAGGTAGGCTAGAAACAAGCGATGAATAACCCATATGAGTTGGAATGGTGGTTCGAATAAATCTGGTAAGGGGGCTGGAGGGACCAGTCTCTCCAGGCGACGGGCTTCTTGAGCTCTCTCCCAGGAACTGAGACTGTCAAGTACAGTCAGAGTGACGTTGAGCCCTTGTTTTTACTTAGAAGTGTGGGAAGAAGCATGGGGATAAGATCTCTATTAACAGCCCCGCAAAGGTGGAGCAGGCAACGTTCGTACCTATCTAGGTGTACTTCCGCACAACAAAATAAACAGACCACAGTTGCCCCTTCACCCAGCATTCAGCACCAGATGCGCAGTGGACATTGAGCAACGGGTTACACAATGGCTGACAATCACAATGCGTTGGTGTGGTTCCCAAGAGGAGAGGCCCACAGACCCAGGCAGATACTCCCTCTGGCATCAGAAGTGCGGTGGATAGAGTATAACTTGAGCTGATTGTCTAGCCTCGAGAGAGTTGTATTCCTAGTGGTTGTGACTCTACCTTTCTATACACCGTGTGTATAGAACAGATGGCCATCTAATGTGTGTGTTTCTAATGTACGAGTGCAGTCCTGCACTAGGTTCGGCAAACTGGTTACAAAGATTCTGTGGTCTCCTGCTGTCCCAATTAATATTACGTCGTATCATCAGTAATGGCACACCGCTGGAGACTGAAGCAATATTTAACTCCTGATGTCCTGACGGGTGTGGGAGGGAGTAACAACCCCCTTTGCTGCCCAGAGGGTGGGGACATCTGCCTGTGGAGGGGCAACCAGCCTCTAATAGGTGTAAGGCGTGGGTTCCCTGGGACCCTTGGAGGAAGGGCCGGGCAACCAGCCTGTAATGAGTAAGGCTTTGCCTTAGTAGTGTTAAGTATGGGAAGCACACTTCCTCCCTGCCCTGTTCATGGTGTCATGGTGTGTTATGCTTAAGGCCTGGTAGGGTTATGGTTGACTACGGGAAACCTAACCTCTGTCCGGTCTGGATCCCTATGGGTTCTAAGGGGATGCTTAAGGCATGATGGGAACAATGCTAATCGAAAGGGAAACTTTCTCCCCGTCTCTCTCTGGTGAGCTGACTTGTGTAATTGTATGTCTGAACTGTTACAGAATGAACTCTTGAAAAATCATAGTGTAGAGGATGAACTATATAAATACTTCCAGCAATGGAAGAGCACTATCAATACAACACAGATACATACATGAAAACAAGGTAAAAACACAAAAAAAAAACCAGAAAACAAAAAAGTCGAGGATCAGCCCACTCCTACTACTTCAACCTACTCACTCGACATTTAATATGAGTGGAAACACTACGGCGGCGAATTGTATCTTTAACGCTGCCGCTTTGTGCTGGGGCCTTATCACCAAATGTACTTCCGGGCCCAACAAGCCACCACTTCTAGACGATAAACAACTTCCAGTTACAACCAAGCACAATACACTATCGCACCTGAAAACAACATCCTGTTACATGCAACACACAAGTGCAGACATGTTGGCTACCATAAACTTTGATCCACCAACTTAACAAATATAATTACTCCTTTCAGGCATGGTAAAGGGATCACAGCGAGATGTCAAGCATGTCTTTTGTCAATCTAATGTTATTTATATATATTTCTGTATACCATGTTGGATTTTTCCCTAAGGCAAACTGTGTGGCGACCTACAAGAAATAGGTACACAGCAGAAGTCCGAAGAAGGAAGAGTGGGACGTGCATTGCGCAGGCTCTGTCTGCAGGTGCGCAATGGCGTTGAAAACAAGCCCATTCAAGCGGGTCAAGCAAACAATGGTTGATGTTTTGCTCCTGAACCCACAGGTGAAGTGTACGCCATCGAAAGTCAGGAGAAAGAAGAAAAAGGGACTCCTGGGACAAGCGAATGTCGCCAGAAATTTGGTTGATGCTGCCTTAAAGGCTGTATGATGTGAACTTTAACTGGGATGAATTTGAGTTATCCCCCAAAAAACAGTAAATCTGGTACAATTTCAATGAAGTGGAAATATCTGTCAAGACTCGTGGTTAAGCAAGATTTATGACGATGATGATGATGATGATGATGATGATGAAGGAGAAGAAGGAGATGCAGAAGGCACAGAGAATGAGTCTGATGCTGAGTTAGAACCTCCATATGTCCAACCAAGAGAAATGTTGGCATGAACAGAAACAGATCACGGAGGTAGTTTACGAGACCTAACAGACCTAGGGAAAAAGGTCAAGGAGTTTATCTTGGTGGGTAAAGGTGGAAGGAGTCCCAAGAAAACAGTCGAGGTGCATGAAGTCGATTATACCTCGATACAAAGAGACAAGGCAGGAAGTTCAAAGGACACCGAGCTGCCTATGGGTGAAGGGGCAAAGGGAAGACTACAGTATGATCTGGAGTCCAGGACAAGAGGTGCGGTGCGTCCCTGAGTGAAGAGGCTATGGTGCAAATGGAGAGGGGCATGGAAAAGTTGCACCAAGAAGTGGCAGAATTAGTCATGGCAGTGACTGATTGTAAATTTAGTAAAAACTCAAAAATTAACACTATGAAAGAAAGGTGGTTGCTGCAGAAAATGCAGAGTCTCCTGGACTTGACATTAATGGAGAACAAACAGTTGTTCGGAATGGTCCAAGGACTCAAAATGAAAAGTGGTGAATTGGCAAAGACAGCAGTGAAAGAAATGGGCATGGCTCCTGGTGTCCTTGGTATCAGGAGTTACGGTCAGGCAGTGATGGGAAATGCTGAGGAACTTGCACCGAAGCCGCCCAGAAAAGTTGTGTTGATGTATCCTGAAACAGAAACCTCAAGTACGCAGGTTAAGGAGAAACTGAAGACCCTTTACTCCAGGGGAGGAGGGTCTTAAAATAATGAAGCATAAGGGAAATAAGAAAAGAAAGTGTGATGATCGAGGCTGGGGAGGAAGAAACATTTAAAAAGATTAAGAACAAGCATAAGATAAAGGAGATTGGGTTGAAGCTGGAAGCCCCAAAAAGCCGAGTTCCGAAAGTGATTGTGTAAAATGTCCAGAGAGTGGATAGTAATGAAAAGTTAGTGGAAACTATATATAAACAGAACTTTGGGTCTGTTGATATATCGGGAGACTTTCTTGAGGAAAGTCAATATATACCATAGTTAAAGGATGGCGGGACACTGGCAGGGTAAACATGGTAATGGAATATGATCCCATAATAAGGAACAAGATGATTGCTGAGGGATGTATCTTTGTAGGATACGACAGCTGCAAGGTTAGGGATTACATTTCAGTGTCAAGGTTTTAACGGTGTCAAGCTTGGGGCCACATTGCCAAGAGATGCAATGCAGAAATGGTATGCTCTAAATACACCAAGAAGGGACACACATATGAAGACTGTCCCCAAAAAGAAAATAGGCAGTACCAGGAGAAGTGTACTAACTGCAAGAGAAGAGAGGTAGAGCACAACCATAGAGTTGACTCCAAAGATTGCCCGGCATACAAGCAAGCCCTGTCAGCGGAACTTGCCAGAATCGATTATGGCCTGTAAATTACGAATTGGACAAGTGAACCTGGAGTGGTCAGCAGTGACTATCTGTGAACCATTTTACATCACTGGGACGCTACTCCCTCAGCGCGGGGGTAGATCGGTCCCTTGTGAGGGACCTTGGCCATCCAGTTGGTTGTCAGTTAGATTGCAGAGGCGAGGAGAAGCTAACCCCCTCCCCCCTCCGCACTCATCAAACATATTTTATGCTGCAAAGCTAGCATTCTTGTACAAGTTTCCCAGGGTAGCGCCTGGGAGCTGTTTCCATAGCTGAATTTTACTCTCTTTTTCCCTGCCTGTACGGGATAAAAGAGAGTGGTGAAGTTAATTGAATTTATCAGCGCGGAATTTTAAAGTTCAGGACTTGTGAAGTACTGTCACGAGCTCCCTGTGAGAGAGCTAGCGACAGTTTGGTATAAAAAGCGAAGGTTAATAGCCAAATGAAGTTAAATTTTCGATATAAGTAGCTTTCCCATGACTGGAGTGGCAAGGGTTTATATAATTAAATTAATTATATGTATATTGAAGTGGTGAATTTAAGTTGCGCGAATATTTAAATCAGTGTAGTTGTTTCAGTTTCAGTAATTACTTCATCTTATGAGTTAATGTTAAAAACCATAAAATAATCTGATTGGTGTGTCTATCTGTGAACTTAACAGGATTGTGGTGGGTCTGGAGTTGGACTTGGTTCTGTTTCAGGAACCCTACGTCGCTTTTGAAGAGGTGGTAGGTCTCAAAGCAAGAGTGATGGCATCAGGCGTAATGTCTAAAGCCGAATTATTTGGAATCAATCCAGGGATGGACCTGATGATGCTTGACAGTGTATCAAACTCTCACCATGTTAGTGCACAAGTGAAATATAAGGACTTGCAGCTATGGGTAATGTCATCCTACTTTCAGTATGGAAATGAGACACAAGACCACCTTGACAGATGGGAGGTGGTGCTATATGTTCTGCATGGGAAGCCTGTTGTCACTTGAACGGATGTAAACGCAAAGTTTGAAATGTGGCATTCATTAATCACTGATGAAAAGGAAAAATTGATGGGTCAATATATATTGTCAAACAATATAGAAGTGGTCAACAAGGAAGATGAACTTCCTACTTGTGTGTCACATGCACACGGAACTGAACATGTACTTGATGTGACACTGTTGGATGCAAGTACAAAAGGAATGGTCAGAAATTGGACGGTGACTGAAGAAAGCTCGAGTGACCACAGGCTGATTATATTTGAAGTTGGGCATCCTGTTGCTGAAAATGGGAAGAGACAGCAACAAGCAGAACAGATGGAGACAGAACATAGGTACATCCATAACAATGCTAACTGGAAAGCCTTTGACCTGGCTCTGTTGAGGAGAAGAACAGCTATGGAGGCAACCTTCCTCGAACAAAATCTGCAAGAAAAGATCTCTGTGTTGACAGAGATAATCAAAGGGACATGCGAAGAGACTCTTCAGAAGACTGATCTTAACAGGATAAGTTAGTTAACTTATCCTGTTGAGATCAGGAGTTAGATGAAGAAAGAAATAGTCTTCGAGGAGATAAAAGAAAACTTCACAGATAAAAAAAAAAATGAAGAGAGGGAACTTCTTGCAAGAGAATACAAGAGCAAGAAGCAGGCCTACTTCAATAAAGTCTGGCAAGAGAGATGGATGAACTTTGAGAAAGGGAGAACCTTTGAATTGTTGCCCAAAATGCCAGAAAGAATGAAACGGAAATGGTTAAATATGAACCATTACAGTGTCCAGTTGTTCACTGGTTATGGGAATTTTAAGGCTAAACTGCACAACTTGGGACTGGTTGCCTTCCCACTCTGTGACGTTTGCGGAGTTGATGATACGCTCCAGCATTTCCTAATGGAATGTTTGAAAATCGAGGACATACTACGAGAATGGTTACAGGTAGTGATTTACCAAAAAGGATTGCCGTTTGAAACAAGAAGAATAATGGCAGATAAAGAACTGCACAACTCTGGAACAATTTTGCTACCCAAGTTGGGAAAAGACTCAAAGAATATGACCAGTGGCAGTTGGCACATTCCAACGACCCATAAGAAAGTACTTGTGAAGAGGGTTTATGTTGTAAGTCTGAATTCAACCAAATGGTGAAGACAGGTTTTACTGGGAAAACTGGCTGAAAGCTGTGTGAAAAGCAATATAGGTACAAGGCACGAAGATCAGAAGAGGAGATAGTGCCGTGCACTGTCTTACTCATCAGAGTACAGCTGCAGTGCGGAAGGCTGGAGGGTATGCTGACCTTTGGGCTGTAAAACCTGTCCCTTGGCGGGCCTGACGTCTACCAGGGAAGGTATAAGCACTACTGGAATAATACTCCAAGTGAGGTAAAAACGTGTTTATGTGAATAAATAAACATGGTGGTTTGTGCTACCTCATATCAAACAAGAGTTTAACGAAAGCTGGCTACGGTAGACAGGTGAAGATGACCTGACTGTAATCTGGCCAGGTAGGTAGGCAAAGTGGCTATTAAAACAACTCGACTTTAGCTAACTTTACGTGTTATCCTGAAGGGACCTGAATTTCCTGAGGGGAACGTAAGTGTTAAGTGTTTGAGGACTTAACCGTTGGGATCTACGACACCAGGAGTGCGGTGAAGACCAGGTGACTGCCAATGGTTACGTACGGACCTTCAACACAAGGGGTGCAGTGAAGACCATACGAGAGCTGATGGTTCCTTCGGCACCCTAGAGCATGGTGAAGGAACAAGACAGACTGCGTTCCAAGGGCCATGCACCGGTATTTATACTCTCCCGTCTCACCTTTGTCTGAGTGAAGGGGGGTGGTGGTGGTGTTACATCCTCTGGACGTGTGATGTCACCAGCTGGCCGAAGTTCCAGCTGCCCCATAGTTCAGCGATTCATACTATTAGTGCCATCCCTTGGCCCACTATAGTACTAAGTGACCTTGAAGAATCATCTCTGCAGCTCAGCCGGTTACCATAGGGTAAACAATACAATTTATTGGCATTTGGAAGATTGTACTGTCAATCAACCTCCATTGGGGTGCGGCAGAGTGGTTCGCACTGATGAGTATAAGTTGATTTAAATAGGTTGAAAAGACATCACACGTCAAAGTACTGTAAAGGGTAGGAAAGTAGGGTAGAAAAAAGAAGGAAAAGAGTACACAAACTGAGAAGGGTACAAAGTAAAAGAAAAAGAAAGAAAATTAAATAATAAAGACAGACAATACACAAATTAGTATACGAAAATAATTAACTATAAAATTTTTTATGTAAGAGAAATTGTTTTTTTTTTTTTTAATTCAGAAAAAAATTTGTAGAATTTTGTGTAAGGAAAAAAGTTGTAAAATAATAATATAAGAGATGTAATTTTTATTGAAAGATAAATTTGTGACGTGTTCTCAGAAAACGTACCTTAGGTTGAAAACGTAAGTTTTAGGTTTTGAGCTGTTTGTGCAGACAATTCTACGAGGGATACAACCAAACAAAAAGTCACAATGTACCTTTCATACTCTCAGCATGTTCTGTTAGTATCTTGAAAATAATAATTTTCAAATGTGCAACCTTTTTTGGGGCTTCCTGAAATACTTATGTTGTCACCCTAAGGTACTTTTCCGAGAACGTGTCACATTTTAGTATACATAATTTTGAGAAATGTCTTAGTCATTAAGCAAACAGCCTGAGAGAATGTATAGAAAAAATAAATAAAAGATACAAACAAAGATGTTAGGTCACAAGAGACAATACAGAAATTACGAGTTAAATAACTATAGAGATTGTTAAAGAAGAAGTCATAGTAAAACAAGAAACAAAATGTAAAGAAAACTTAAGTATTATGTTGTTATAACTACTATGTTATTATGATTGAGTACACAAACGAAAGTAACAAAACAAAAGTGTAAAAGGACCAAGAGACATACTAACTACAGAATGGATAAAAATTGTAATATATGAAGATACGTATACATAGGATACAAATTTAATAATACATAGGATAAAAATTTAAAACTACTGGAAAAATTATTATTATAAATATGATGATATTTTTTTTTAATGAAAGAAAAACAAGTGGGGATAAGCAACCAGTAAATAAGGATGAAATTAGTAAAAGAAATATTTGCAAACTATTAAGAAAATCATGTTTTTTTTTGTATTAATATAAATTTTACTATTTGTAGGTTATATAAAATAATGATACAATGTGTTGTGCAAGGAGATAGGTATATAATATATTTATAACCAAATGGTTAGAAGAAATTATATTGTTATAAAATAAATAATGTTGCGAATTGATGAGAAGGAAAAAAAGACCTAATGAATTACGTGGAAAATATTATATGCAAATGGGTTTTAAGGTAAATGTGCTGGCGCAATAATGTAAAAAAACACACAAACACCCCCCCCCCCCCTCCCACACACACCCAAACACTCACATCCCACACGCTCATGCGCACAAGCACACACATATATAAATAATGATTATGAATTTTGAATTCAATTATAAAAAACATGCAGCACTTTTAGTGAAATCAATAATTAAGTTTGTTTTGATTTGTACCAAATTCATAAAATTTGTTCCAAATCGAGGGAGGATTATATAACATTGTGGTTTTTCATATATGTATTATATTTTACTTTGGTTCCAGATATTATATTTGTCTATTGTCGGAAAGCTACCAGTTTCCTCTTAAAGTTTAATTGTTTAACTGTAATTAGATGCCTGTAATAATTCGGTAATGTCAAGAAGTCCAAAGAAAGACAGGCTCCTTAAGAATTTTAATGTTGCGTGTAATAACTTTTTCATCTTGGAACAATTTGTCATTTAACTATGTGTGAATTATTTTATTCTTTTTATGGATATTTTCGAAGCTGCCCCGAACTATGTCTGGTTGTAAAAATATATTTGTGTGTGTTCAGTATTTTTTGAATAAACATGTGTGTACATATGTGTCAGCGGACTTTGTGATTGGGTGTATGAATACTTGGACCTCAAAGTAGTGCGCGCCACCCCCTGAAGATCGGAGGAACTCAAGATGGTGTCGGGGTAAGTTTTCGTAGTGACGATCTCTCTATCTCTGGTTATCCTGCAAAGTTTGTGTATGAATGACAGAACATTTTTGGTCCTCCGGACCGGATCGCATAACGTGTGATACAGATCAGCGATTAAGTGTTTATTCCGTCACTCAATTGCATGTGTTACGCAATTGCAATCTTCCGTACTCATCAATCAAGTACCAATACTACCGCAGAAAATCACCAGCTGTTCAGACATCCTGTGAAGAAACAAAATATCTGCCCTCATTTCACTATTTATAAAGGATTCAACGTATTGGTGATTGCTTATGCAACGTCGATTGCGCAGTGTTTTGGTTTTTTTTTTTTTGTGATGTTATCCACTCAGTTGCAAATTAGTTCGCCACATGGGTGAGTAATTTTACCCATTTTTTCTTCTCAGTTGTGTTCTTACTTCGTGTATTTTTGAATTAGCTACGGTACTTACAATTTTTTCCACCTAACCATATGTACATAACTTCATGTGTGCTATGACATGATAGGTTAGGGCTTTATCTTATCTGTACAGTTTTTTTTTTTTGCCTACTTCATTATAGTAAATTTTAACATGGGTTTCAAGGCATTTCTACTGAAACTGAAATTTCAGTAAACTAAATTACGGCACACCAGCGAGTGTATACACACATTAACAAGTGCTCCAATTGTTACTGTGTAAATTGTGCACGAGGTGAACATGCTGGATACACAGCTGGAGGCAATTGATAGTACTGTAAATTCAATATGTGACATCTTACTGCAGTCAGATCCACTTCCTGATTACTTGGATGAAAATATTTTGACCTATAAACATAATCAGCTGTTTAGTTTACTGTCTGACACTCGTGATTGTGGCTTCGTGTTTGGGTAAGCATGTTGTTCAGAGTGAATCAACTCCACCTGTTGCAGGTCCATCTACAAATGTAAGGCTTCCCAAGATCAATTTGCCTACATTTCTGGTCAGTGGGAAGACTGGCCTATGTTTTCGCAGTTGTATCAGGCCACCATTCACAACAATCGTCTGTCTGATGTTGAAAAGTTTCAATATTTAATGGCCTGTCTCACAGGAGAAGCCTTACAATTAGTAAAAAAATCTCCCAATTTCTTCTGAGAACTATCCTGTGGCATCGGAACTTCTTACAACTCAGTACCAAAATTTGAGAAACCTGACAACATTGTACATAAAAAGAATCCTCGAATTGCATTATGTTAACACAAATCACATATCCATCAGGCATTTTGTCAGCACATTCAATGAAAATTGAGGGATAAGGTAATGTAACTGAAGAAAATCCTGTTCTTGTCACAGTCTTGATGAGAAAGTCAGACGTGGAACTGTGAACTCAGTTTGAAAGCTCGCATGCCAGGCGGACTAATGATATGCCTAAGGTTTCAGAACTTGTAGAGTTTCTGCTTGAAAGGGTTTTTACTATGGACTGTGACATTGATATAGAAGTCAAAACAAGCACCAGTCAAATATCCCAGAAGGCCAACTTTCAAAAATAAGTCATGTAACACAACCACCCAAATCAGTATTTGTAACTAATTCTGAGCCCAATCAGTTAAAGCAGTGTATTGTCCGTCAATAGACCACTCATTCTGTATATAAATGTTCAGAATTGTTTAAAGTCTCACCATCAGAAAGACAGTCTATAGCTCGCAGTAAGAAACTCTGCCCATACTGTAGAGTCATGATCCTCAGCTCATATGTATTTTCTATGCAAACAGAGGCATCATACTCCACTTCATGTTGCTGGTCAATCTAGGCCTAATCCAGTAACTCATGTTGAAAACGATACTTCAAGTGCTGATGTTGAGACTGAACAATTTGTGGGTGTCTTTTCAGCTAGTAGTCGTACTTCAGTGTTGTTATCTATGACCCTGGTAACTGTATATGATGCTGACAGTAAACCACACGTGGTTCGATGCTTACTGGACAGAGCGGCTCAGGCATCCTTCATAACAGAGGCAGCGGCAGAAGTGCTGTCTTTACCTGTTCAAAACGTCAAGGAAAGGGTCTGTGGTCTGGCGCATGTACAGTCAACTTGAAGGGAGCCTTAAGTTGTAAAATCCAATCCTCTGCTGTATCTCAATGTTCCTTTACTCACTCTCTTTTCGTGGTCTCTAAAATCACCAGCAATTTATCATGAGCAACTGTGGATCCATGTGTTCATAACCAATTGGGGTCTCTTCCATTAGCTGATCCCCAGTATGACAAACCTGGTCCCAATGACATGTTGCTGGGTGCTGACATCGATGCACGAGTTTGTATGAGTGGATGACGTGAACTAGGTCAGCAATGCCTGTTGTGCTTGAGTCTAAATTTGGTTGGATGCTCCTGGGATAATACCCTGAACTGAATGCCAACTCTGATCAAGAGCTGAGTTCCATGTTTGTGGGACAGACGACTTCTGTGAGACCCACTTCATGGCCACTCATTCTCGAGATGAATAGGGTAAATAAAAGGTTCGCTACCCATTCAAATTTGACGGACAGCGTATCGGAAGTTCGTATGTAAATGCAGAAAACAGATTCTATGCTCTGGAGTGCAAACTCGCATCTCCACCTGACATCAAAACAATTTATGAGGACTTCATGGCTGAATATGCTACTTCAGGTCATATGGAACTCTATGCCCGATCCACCCAACAGGTAGAAAGTTGAGAACTTCAAATGGTGTATCCCTTAAATGATACTCTTCTCTCTGGACCCAAGCTTCAAAATGAGATATGCAATGTCATCTTACAGTTCAGACTCTATAGTGTTGTTTTCTCTTGCGACATAAAGAAAATGTATCTGCAGATTCTAATCCATGAGGATGATCGACAATATCAACTTATTCTGTGGCGTGAAGACCTCTCTCTCTCCCACTTGCAGTGTTTCAACTTAATACTGTAACCTATGGACTCAGACCTTCTCCATTTCTTACTATTCGTACCTTGCACCAATTGGCCATTGATGAGGGTCTCCATAGCCCCTGTCACAAAATGCTCTCAAAATCACATTTTTGTAGATGATATTGTAACTGGTGCATCATCGGAGGAGGAAGCATTTGTGCTAAAGAGTTAGTTGATTGAACTCTTACAAAGGGGTGGATTTGAACTTAGGAAATGGTTGAGTAACCAGCCTCAGTTGTTGAATGACATTCCTCTATCTCATCGTGAGAATCCCAAAGTGCTTCACTTTCATCTGAGCCTGTAGTGAATATTCTGGGTCTTCAGTGGAGTCCAGAGACTAATGTTTTCTTTTACCATTTAAATACAGTGGAACCTCGCAAAATCTGTAGTAAGCTAACAAATACTGTAGTCTTAAGGGGGTTTGTGGTCTTATATTACTAATAATTATTCGGCTGACATTTTTCTCAGTTACGCACCTATGCATTAAAACATTTGGAAAAGGTACAGAACAGTGGGGAAAAAGTGATGTAGGCGGAAGTGCCACTGGCTATTATTAAATGGATTGTGTCCTTGTTGATATTGGCAGTTGTTTTAGTAAAAAACCTAGGTTTAGGAAGCATGTGCATTATTAATTTTTATATATCTATAATCAATTCTTACTGATATTTGCATACAAAGTTTTGTTACACTGTTGCTGATTTTGTGATTGATCATCAAACTTCGTTGTACTGTATATGCAAGTTGTTTCCATCCTGCAAATGAGACGCCTTCCGACCCCAGGGGGGGTAACAAAATGTGCCACACTCCGTGATCCAGACAACAGTCATCCCCAATCCCACCCCTGGATGAAGTTAGACGTGCTCAGCACTAAACACCCATCTGAACCATGCCCCGTCCAGTATACTGTATAAGCTTATAAATAAATTGCTGGTAAAATAGACCAAACAGCTATAAAGGTCCATTTCAGTGATGCACGAAAGAATGTTTTCCAAGTTCAGACTTTTGGTGGCAACTAATTTATTTTTAAACTACAATCCAGTAATACACGTGGCGTTGCAAAAATCTCTAGCTAACACATTTAAAATACTGCATAAAAAGTTACTCTTACACCAGTTCGGAAAGTTCGTTCTCCCTCTACGTAATGTTATAAACAAATACACTTTAATACAAGTTCCAAAAAAAATTATTATTGCAAAAGCCACCGCAGAGAAGCCACTGAGTTCGCCTGCTCGTGAGTCTTAACCACAGCATTACGTGTCACACTCCAATACGAAGAAATACCAATATTATAGTCACAGTACCATGGTAGGACTTACCATGGGCCTGACGATGTGAAGGAAACAGCCCAACCATTCGGACTATGACGCAATGTGGTTGTCGGGCCGCCTCTGCCCGTGAAGCCGTCATGTCATACTTTTCAGCACTTGGAATTCTGTTCAGCTGTTTTGCCCTGCAGGCGCTGTCTTAATTTCAATAGGCACTGGACTTAATTATACCGCTCTGTTGTGACACACTCACTGTCATATTTAGTTTACTGCAGCAAACCATGACGGGGGCGCACACACCCGACGGAGTTTTTGGATAGCGGAACAGTCAAGGTGTTATCCCCGGCCAAAATGACTTCTGTCATTCAGCCTGACAATTTTACCAGGTAGACCATCCAGTAGCATAAGGTGCAACTTCTGACACATCCGCTGTTATCACAAACTCAGGGTTCACCCCGACACGTTTTCCACACCAAAGTCCAGTAACTTTCACGGTTAAAAAATAGAACCACAGACATTTGGTTATCTACAACCATTTCTAATTAGTGTTCAAAACCTCGGCACAAACTTTTGTTAGCTGCAAATAATTTATTTCTCTCCAACTTCATGCCCTTGGTTACGTTAGCCTACACAACCTGTCTATGTTTCTAGTCAGTTTTGCACACTTTTTTCCGGGGAAGGTTGCATCTCACGCAAACTTAAACGGCAGCTTGTGTCTAGTTCAGCAGAGCCCCATTTCACAATGAAAATTTCCATGCCACGCGTCGCTCACTCACGGGAATGTTTTGTCGCAATCCAACTTAAGGGCATTTCAGGATGGCCCTCTAAACAGCCCTGAATTGATGAATTATTACTTTTCTAGAGATACAGCTAATTACCCCCCCCCCCCCCTAATGTTTGCCATCATTGTAGCTAGATGTAAAATTTCACTAGTTCCCCAATCATTTTTTTCCACGTGTTGCTCTATTCTTTCCACCCCCGCCACAATATAGTCAAGTTATGGTATCTTTGGGTGTTTTGAAACAAACATTTGAAAAATCACCCTAGGAGTAACACATCAACCTGTTTTTTCAATAACTTTTACACCACAAATATAACACTGTGATTAACTCTAAAGTATTGTATTCCTGAATAAATGAAACTTTAACTTGTAATATTTATTTCATATTAAATACAAATTAAAACAGTGAGAAAAGCTATGTGTTTGCAACGGCTAGTAAGAAATAGTTCATAGTTAAAATATTATTTTAACCTTGTCTTTTGATATATTTGTAAATTAAACATTGCGTATTGATATACTCAAATTTTTAGGTAGCACACAAGGAATCACATTTCATTCTTACAGTTAAAAAATATCAGTGGAAATAACCATGTGCAGGTCCTAGTGACGTGTTTTTTTTTTCATCCAAAGAAGAAACTTGAATACGTGAAGTGGAGCTTGTCACTCTCTCTCTCTTTCCCGGGACATTTTGCACCACTAGTAGAAGCACGAAATTATACACGTTTTCAATTATTGCATATTTCATACTTATAACAGCAAAAATAATGATTTTTGAATTTGTAATTTACACTGAAACAAGATTTAATTGTTTGAATACTTACTATAATATATTTAGATGTGATGGCGGGGCGGTTACAAATCGTAAGTTAGCAGAAGTGGCGACTGGCGACATGACACAACGTGTTGTTCAATGAAACGTTCAATTCTCGTGTTGAGAAAAATAATTAAAACTACTACATCAAGTTTATACATGTTTAAGTTGTGATAAATCTGTTTTTCCATGGCAGGAATAAATACAGCGTGTTTCTCAATTAAACAGACAAACTTCGTGAGGTGATTCCTTATGTAAAAATAAGTAGAGAATATATAGGACACGTAGTACCTAAACTGAATATTAAGAGAGTTACAAGCACTTGAAAAGTGAGATTTTTAAATTAATTTTTGCAATATATCGGACACAAAGTGAAATGAAATTACGATTCTCCGATCATAGTTGTATGTAAATAGGATCTTCAACTTAAGAGCAAACTCACATTAATACCTTTCCCTGTACAGTAAATAACAGGGGTGGCCAACCTATTTTTCAGGAATTTCAAACTTTTGATTAAATATTGAGTAGCACAGCCTATGTAACAAAATTTGTCCTATTGTTGCAACTGCCCAGGACTCACCATTTACGTTTGAAAACACACACAAATATTTGTCTGCAGCGATTCAGTGCCTGCACATAGCCAATACTATCTACATCTGCGTACAAAATACTGCGTGTCCACTGCACAGATGGCTGCCTATTTGTTTCTGGCAACAGTTTGTATGTATTCCTTGTATGGTATGTTTAAATTGTATTTTTGAGAGCTTATTATGCAACATCGTGTGTGCAATATTTTATTCAGGGTTCTATGTTAAATTTCGTCAAGGTTCCGTGTAATTTTCACATAAATTGATGCCTTTGTGATTGACCACGCAGTCACTTTAATGTTTACTTTTCCGCCATCAGGCATGCTACACGCCTGTAACCACTTCATCGTAAAGAGAATAACTTTCTTTACCAGAATAATATTTTGTTAGAATTTAATTTGCTGTTTTCAAGAATAAATATTGCAATTTCATCTGCACCACTTGTTTTCACACACGTGTGTGTTTATTGTGACTACTCATCTTGTGCCCCATCACATTTAAAGGATATTTATGTACTTTATGTAATTTTGTAATTTGTGTATGGTGCAATTGCTTCCGTCCTAGCTGGCTCTGTATATAGGCCGTCACCACACTACCCACGTGCTGGCGGGCGAGACCAGACGAGTTTGCATTAGTGATGCCAAGTAATCACACGTATTAATATGTTTCATCAAGGGTTTCATTTTGTAATTCACCATGTCCTGTCTTCAGGGAAAAAACCGTCAGTCCTCCCTAGCGGCTGTTGGCACCCTTCCCTTGTGAAGGCTGTGCTTTCAAGCACCTCGGTGAGATCATCTAACTAGGCATGCACTAGATTAATTGCAGGCTCGGGAGCAGAATTGGGTAGTCATGACCGAGAGTATCATAATTTCATTGGCACGTTGATCTGTATGAGCAATAATAATAAAAGCAAGTCTAAAGTGAACCTACCTCTTTTATTCACTAGTGACAGTGTCCTAGCCACATGTATTTTATTAAGTGCTTATTTTCAAAGTGATGTTTAGTAAAAGTTTAGTATTGCCTACATGTTTGTAAGTACGCATGGGTGAGGACACACAGAACCCACAGCATCCTTGAGAACCCTGAATCCCAATAGTGCTGTGATTGGCAAGCACCGCTGGCACCTATATTACCAGTAAGTATTTGTGTCATTGTTCGTCGTGTCTCACTTGATGGCATATATATATACACCCACACACATATACAAACACCCACACACATATACAAACACCCACACACATATACACAGGGTAAGTCATCAGCTCTACGACAAATGGTGTGAGGACATTCCTTGCAAAATTTCAGTTAGAAAATATCTGACAACGAACACCAGGAAACCGCTCCTAAGGGCATGAAACCCTTGTGAAGATGGGGTTGCAAATATGAACTTTATTTAATTACACTGAAACCATGTGATATTAAGGAGTGAATTTCTGTAGGCATGCCAAACAATTCAGTCACTGTAACATGCAAGTAACCATGTTGGCCTACCGCATACCCTACATAGTAAAATGGGGGTCTCCACCTCAGTGAAAAAAGGGTTGTAGTACATAGTTACGTAAATTATGATCACGGCCTATGATTTACCATTGCAAGACTTGAAAACTAGTCCTCTTGATAAGAAAAATCCCAACGAATTGTTTGCGAGAAAACAGACCTACAAGATATTAAATACCACGTAATGCTTATGAGGCATTTAATATCTTGGAGGTCTGTTTTCTCGCAAACCATTAGTCGAAGGTTGTCTTACCAAGAGGACTTGTTTTTATGCCTTGGAATGGTAATTCATAGACCGGAATCATAATTTACATAACAATGTATGAAGACCCTCTTTTCACTATTTGAGATTATATATATATATATATATATATATATATATGATGAAAGAAAATGCTCAGTATTGTACTACACGGCTGTAACAATTCCAGCTGATAGCAAAATCAGAAAAATTCAATTTTCTTGGAATATCAGGAGAGTAGAATACAGAACTGCAATACGTAAAATTAAATAACCAATATGTACACAAATTGAAATTAAATAAATATTAATTTGCAGGTATTTATAGTATTTTTGATTAACACTCATATATTTACTGAGTAGCCACAGTAAAGTATTACTTCTCAAAAAGTGAAATGTAATCACCGAGTTTGAAAACCAGACAAAGGCACATGGCAGTGATTACATTTACACATGGAAGTTAAGATACAAATTGGCTGAAAATAGAAATCATGCAAGGTTTTCGAAAGTGCTCACTTGACCATGAATGCCCTATATACTAACACTACCTGCAGCCTGTCACAGAACAACATTAGAATACTGGCAGACAAACTTGAGCCCAACACTCTGTTTAGAGTGAGAAGAAAGCACATCGCTGCATTAATAATAGCCTTGGAGGGGAATGCATCTCTAAGAAATTATATGATGATGCTCATTGTCATTTTCCCTCCTGCAATGTTGCTATGAATATGCAGAGCCACTGTAGCTCCAGCAAATTCTGAATTTCAAAACTTTGTGAACAATGCTTGTGACACCATACACAGCACTAAGTTGCTGATTATTATCAGGAGTATGTCTCCACACAAACTACAACTACACTCGAGTCTTACTGAATCCAGACAGGAATCAAACACAATACCATACTCGCAAGTCACTGACAGTTTACAGAACCAGGGCTCATGACTACATTACTAGACAATATGCCCCTCTAGTTACCTGCTTCCTTGCAGAACTGCTCACAGATGTCAAACGTTTTCAACTGGGCAGATAAATCAGAAACACTTTTACATCTGTCCTGTAGTTCCTCTAACAATGCTGCTGCTTCAGCTTTCTCTTTCCTGAGTGCCTCATTTTGAACCTGAAACAAACATTAACTCCCAAACTGTGATGTTAAACTTCTTTTATTGCCATTAATAGTGCATATATTTGTAACTAGAAACCCAGCCCGTGACTTTTTTTTTTAGTATAGTCACGTGCCTAGAAGAGTTACAATGCTATAAATTTTTGTTATCATACAAAGACTGACAAAAAAATGTGAAATTAACTCAACATTGGATATAGTTCTATCCACTAAGCCACTGTGGCCCCACTTGGAATCACTGTAGCTACTTGACCACTGTGGCCCTACTTATTTAACTCAACACTGAAGTGAGACACTTAGAGTAAACAAAAATGATATTCCATTACCTTCATATCTATATGCAATAATCTCTATGCATTAATACAAAACTTTCACAGGAAAAAGTAATTCAAAAAAGAGTTTTAAAGGTAAAAGTTAATGATTGCATAATCTGATCTTGCTAAAATTAGAACTTGACCTGTATTTGACCCTGAGGATTCATTCTGCAAAAATTTGAAGAACTTCTGTTGAGTATCAAGGGACTTAGAAGTATTAAAGATGGACAGACAGACATAGATTGTCTTATTATATAATAGGATATGCATGCAACTTAAGGCTCCTGCCTACCTAGTGCTTTTTGCCATGTTTGAAGCTGACAAGCACAGGAGCAATAAGGGCAATACTGGCACGCGAATCAAGTGAATCATAGCTGCTAGATGCAAGGCTCTGAACTAGCGTGCATTGTTTTCATCACACTGTGTGTACCTATGGGACTTTCAGCGGTGGCCCTATTATTTTATTGGTGGAAAGCCCGTAGAAAGGTTTAATGTGGGTCTCTTGAGCAGTTCCATATGTATCTGACACGTATATTTTGAAATGCAGCACTTAGAAAAAGCTGTTTTTAGTCATTTTGGTGAACTCTGAAAAGGTGTTTATAATGTGCGTGATGGCTTGAGAGCACTCAACAGCCCTCGTCTGAAATATGTGTTCTTTTCGTAGATAAGCACATTGGATGCACGTTTGATAGTTTCATAGAAAAACTAGTATTTCCAACACTCTGCAATTCATTTCAAGCACCAGGTAGGCAGGTGTCTTAAAATTTATTTTTTAATATTATAACAGGTGTTAATTATTGAACA
The DNA here is from genome assembly GCA_029891345.1 of Dryococelus australis. NCBI lineage: Eukaryota > Metazoa > Arthropoda > Insecta > Phasmatodea > Phasmatidae > Dryococelus > Dryococelus australis. The sequence goes on from CM056994.1 coordinate 222,030,329, forward strand.
TGTCCATAGCTTTGTTGGAATGGAATGTACCTTATGCAACTTCAACACCCAACCATTTAATTTGCATTCTTGTTACTGGAATTAGTTATTAAGATGCTGCAACCACAGTGTTTTATTGTACGGTGTAACTACTGTACAACTTCTACACCTCAGTGTTCAGTACCTCATGCACTACCTTGAGGAGGAGATGGATTGAAAGGTGCAGCAGGAGTAAAATTAACATGGATAGGCAGGAGTTACAGATCTTGAACCTCAAAAACGTTTAATGTGTTCAGTAGTGGTAATTATTCCCATTTAAAATTGTGAAAAGTTGATAGAAATACTTAATGAGAGCAAGTAGGTTTCATGAAACGTGCAAGTTTTGATTCTAAAAAGTAGCTACTGTAATTCAAGAAAAAGGGATATCACATCAATTTTCATACTAAGTTAGAACATTTGACATATATTTAATTATATGAAATTTTTCAGACATAGGTTTTTAATTAAACTTTTAGGTGTTTGGGTGTTGACTTTTACACACTACACTCCTCAATACATCAACATGTACCCAGATAAACCTTCTATTCCTTTGGGTGCTGAAGTTGCAGAAAATACATCCTACTCTAATAAAAAGTTTCCCTAGTTGCTATTACAAACCCCTATACATGAATTGTTAAATTTACTGCACTAATATTTATGAGGGTTGGAGCATAAGTCACAGCAACTAGGCTATTTTCATGTTCAAAATATCTTACATCCGTGGTGAACCTGGCATCCATAGTATGTAGTTGCATCACACAATATCTCAAAGTGAAGGATGGTTACTGCCCTGAGTATGGCGTTAATTCAGTTGAGCAGCCTATCATGCACGATGGATGACCAGACTTAAACAGTGGTATGTCAAAATAGCTGTTTTGTAGTGGGAAAAAAGCCAGAGAATGCCACAAAGAACTGGTGGAAGCTGTGGGGAATAATGGTCTTCCACACCACACTTGCAAGGTGAGTAGCAGCATTTCAGCAAAGACTCAAAGTGATCAATAACTAGCAACGGGTAGGAACGACCTGTAACTGTGTGGACCAATGTGTCGTGCAGTAACTGGGTGCTTCATGGAAACCAAAAGAAGATGGATGGTGCTTGAGTTACAGGCCAAAAGCGGCAGTGATAAACGAACCATCCCTGGTATTTTAAGGATGTTTCTGGGAACAGCAAATGTAAGTGTTAAGTTTTCTCATAAGAATAATATTAAATTAATTGTTTGGATCGTTTACTTTTTTAATGAACTAAATATATATAGTCGGGGTATAATTTTTTGTAAACCACTCATTACAGCAAAAGTAGCTATCACAACCATTTAAAAAACTTCCTTTATTCAAGAAGAACTTACATTGATTTCATCAGCAATCTTCTTGTTTCTCTTCTCTAACAATACTTTGGAATGAAGTGCCAAGAGGTAGGAGTTGTATACCTTTCCCAACATCTCGTTATCCTAAAAAATTAAAGGCTGAAATAAATGTAGTACTACATACAGTAAAGAAAACCATGCAGACTAAAACAAACATTATATTTACATTATCTCAAATACATTATGTACTGAATGTTCTTTCAAATATTATTTCATTATCAACAGATGATAAAGTGTTCTTGTCCACACATTACCTAAATTAAAAAAAAAAAAAAAAAAACCTCTTCGAGTTCTGTGTTATTGCTTGATTGCACCATTTAACTGTAAGATAATTATGTGATCATTAACAAATTCAAATGTTAGTGATGCTTCATCAATTGGACTTTAAATTTCATCTTCTTATACTACCCCCACATGTAGAAAAATTGCAGCCCAACAAAGGGGACAGAGGGTTTAATAACGACACTGATTTTTAATATTTATTTTTTCTCATTGCAGTGAATTGTCGAGTTGAGTTGAGAGATTTGGATGGCTCTCAACAACGAGGCCTTGAGAGCAGATAAGGGCGAAATGAGGTGAGAATAGAGCAATGCCAGAATGCAAGGGCAAGTGAAACGGGAGATCCCTGAGAAAACCCTCTGACCAGCAGCATCGTCTGGCATGATTCCCACTTGCGAAAATCCGGGAGTAACCCGGCTGGGGATTGAACCCGGTTCGCCTTGGTAGGAGGTAAGCAGGCTAACCGTTCAACCATAGTGGTCTCCCATTGCAGTGAATCATTAACAAATGCTTGCACAACTATTGTGTCATACTTGGTCATGACTTGAATGGTGTCTATCGTACACAATTCACATTTACTAGGTAAGGAAAAATTCTCAGAACAAGTATACCTTATATTCTAGGGAACTCTAGTAGTGTTTTCCTAGTTTCTGAGTACTCCCAATTTTGTTCTCAGGAAGTGTCTGAAATGAAAGATGAGGCGGCACAGGCAAATGGAATAACCAGGAGGCAATTTCAGATAATGTTACAAATAATGCAACAAATGTGAGACAATATGCTCCAAATACAAGGTAAACTGAGAACTGAAATTAAGGTAATGTGGACTAAACTAGTAAACAAGATAAAACAAAATACAGCCTCTCTATAATCTTACAGCAAACTGTATTATGTCTGAAAGGGCAGAAAGAAGGATAGATAGAAATATAATCACTACTGAAAATCTAAGCAGTAATATTCAAGACATAGGTCTAAACACTGTAGCAAAGCTTGATGCTGTAGAAAAGGAAATTGAGCATCAGAATAGCACAGTAGCCACACTTCACCTTCAAATGGAAGAAACTACTTTGAAGATGGAATCCGTTATTACTGATATTGAGCTATTTAATAAAATAACAGAAACTAGGCTAAATAATGTCTGCGAAGAAATGGTTAAGTAGAACCATTAAGCAGAAACTTGTATGGAATCACGCAGCATATTGACAGGAAGATAAACTTGGTGGTGTAGAATACATCTGGAAAATGTGCCAATTTGGAAACCAAAGTTGTTAATAATAAATCTAGACTAGACCAGCTGGCTGCTGAAATGGCACAGTTTGCGTAACCTTCGAGTAACACCAATGTATTGCAATGTCAGTCGGGAATATACTCTGCTTATTCAAGCAAACCATGAGATGCACCAAATGTAGGTATCAAAGATAATATACCATTCCCAACTACTACTGGTATGTTGGATCTGCAGCATCTATGTTCCCCCACCCAGGCAAACACTGGATCAGAGAAATGCCTACCTCTTCAGGCAATTTCTGGAGCATGAAACTACATAATGAACCTATGTGCTACGTTGCAGACAGAAAAATTTGAACCTAGACATGGAAAACACTCTATTAACACATAGGCAAGTGGTTTGAACATACTAAGCACTTGGAAACAAAATGTCAGATGATGAATTTATCACTATGATTCTGTGTCAATTACCACTAAACTATTAAATACAGTGATCTACAAGGACAACATTATCCATAGATGAGTTCACGGACCAATTGTTCAATTTTGACAGATAGAAAGATTCATGCAATCTACACAAAAAAACCCTACTGCTGTATCAGCCATGGGGCAGATTAGGCTACAATCGTGATGGAATCGCACAAGGACAGAGAGGTGCCCAAGTAAACCTAGTAACTACCAAATTGCACAATAACCACTGCAAAGGAAAGAATCAGGAGGAATAATTTTTACTGCGGACTAGCTCAGAGATACTAGGATACTCATGTGCCCGAGTTTGAATTGGCCGGTAATGAACCAACAGACAATTCTGACTGAGAGAAAATTTTAATCAACCATATTCACATGTTGTAGAACAAAGAACATCCTCTGCAGTGCAGCATAATTTACCATTGGTTGTTCCCAAACAAAACAATGTAGATCATGGATAAGACAAAATAATTACCCAAATGTCATTCATCCCTGTACACCAAACGACTGAGAGTAACAGTACGTTTGACATGAACTACAGAACCAAGGTGGTTATTTCAAAAGGCAAGAACATTTAAACTCAAATGCACCAAGTTTTAAACAGAATGTACAGTTCCAAACTTGGGTGTCCGACCAAATTTTCCTGAGCCTGACAATAAAAATCAAAATTTTAACTAAAATGGATTGGCATGGTAGATCTCCGGTCATCAATCCCAAATGAACAAGAGTATGGAATGGGGACAGTTATGTTATAAAGTTAAGGATAACATTATTAGGTTACTAATATTTATTTAATCAGCAAATACTCTGATTGACTGGTTGTACCACCTACAAGATCCTCACATGTAAATGCTCAGAGCCAATAGTCACAACACATCTGCCTACCTTACCAGAAATGAGATAACAAAGCATTTACATTGAGCAAAAGCACTGTGAAATGCAAGAACTGGTACAAGCACGACAGTATTAATCAGCTGAAAAACGTCAACAACAACTTCTAAAATAAAGCACTTTGAAATCTGAGATTTGGTCTTGATTAAAGAAAATCCAACCCACCAGTTGTGGGCTAAGTTAACAAACAAATTATATTTGTTATATTGAAGACCTCTGAAGGTCAAAAAGATAAATAAGGCAAATTATTATGTAGGTACTAATAGGCCAGAACATTACAAATTTGTCACTAGCTACAACTTAGAGTTCTTTAAAACCTTATCATCCACCCATTTTTTTTAAGTAAACAACATATAAGAAAACTGTTCATCTTCTGGAAGGTGCAGAAGTAATGAAAAACCATGATTTGGTGTGAAGAATATGGCACAGTTTCAAGAAGTCAAATGGATTTTCCAGCAAAGCTGTGTATAAGGTCAGGCTGCTATGTAGATTCTTTGTTAACGGTTATGATTGACAAATATTAACCTATATATTATTTGTACTTACTCCATGTAGTTGCCTGAGAGAGAACCCCTGTGCACCAGGCGAGCACTTTTTTTTTCTGACGTCAAGTATAAATTTGTCTGTGAGTGATCATACTCCTGAGAACCCCAGCTGCTATCATAACTTGCCTGTGCCCTCTTTGTTCCTATCTGTATGTCAAGGGGAGAACAAATTCCAGCATGTTGAATCTACTGAGTCTAAAAGAATTAAAACATGTTTCTGCATTGTACATTTAAAATTCCAAGAAATTTGCTATCCACTTAACACTCACAAGTTGATACGGCAGGTTTATTTTGGGTCGTAAATCTATGAATACTCTTATGTTAGTAAGAAGTCATTCAACCTATCTTACGGAAGTGACCTGTATGCTATTCGGATAATGCAAGCAACAGCTGTTGATAATAACCAGTTCAATGAAATACTCTAAATTTAACTCGATTATTAACTATTCAACTATTCATAACAGTTAATCAAAACACTCTGTTTGATATTATATTGGTATGATGTGTTGGTATTGTTGAAAAATAATTTGATGTTTTATTTTGTGGCGGACCAACCATCTGACATAAACTCTCTGTGCACAATGGCGCATCAATAATCCTGAATAGTTCTAATTGTTCACATGACAAAATACTTGTTCAGAGGTAATGAAATGTCGACCCTAAAGCTGGATCTTGAGTGGCATAAATTCCTATGAACGTTGTCAGTGCCTTACTGATGAATGTATTAAGCCTACTGTGAAATCAATGATGGTCCACAACAGAAAAAAAATGGAAACCAAGTAACTATTTACATCTCATCATAAGGGATTTGTAAACTGTTGAAAACTATTAGTATAGTGGCTGTTATGTGACTCAAATGGATACAGAGTGAGACAAAAAATGAAAACTGTACCGAGAGAAGGATGAACTGTAATGCTAATGAGAGATGCAGTCAGACCAACTAATGTTTTGAGATAAAAGGCACATTTGTATGCTGTTTTCCTCCAGGAAGTTATACAATGGAAGCTCTGAAGAACAAGAAAACGTTATCGGCATTCCAGGATTCTTTGTCTTGTTATTTAGCAACAATTATGAGAACGTGCGAGAGCATGAAAGGCAGTGCTGTGGAAAATGTGCATAAGTAGAATTCATAATTTAAAATGAACTGTCCGATCAACTATGATAGATCAATTGTCAATGTTGATAAAAAAAACCTTCAAGACAACAACATGGAAAACTAACTGTTTCATGTCTAACATAGAACATATACCATTTTTAAGTAAAACCCCATAATTAAAAAAAAAAAAAAAAAAAAAAAAAAAAAATTGAAATTGGTCAGCATGACACACAGTTTTTGTATGTAAAGGAAGCATATTTTCTTAAAATGACCACCAAGTTTCACAGCATGTTTGATTTTTTTTAGTAGATACGTACGTGCTTAATGAGGTAGGATGCTTCAGGTACTGTGATAACAAAAAACTATTTTGAAATATCCACCCCCTTAATTAAAAAAAAAAGATTCAAAATGTTTTTAACTGTTTGTGGTTACTGTAACTTAAAATTGTCAACTCTCTTACAGTGCTCACTAAGTACTGTTACAATATGAGTAACTGGTTAGCATAGATGGTATTTTGAAATTTAGTACCCTTAATTTTTAAAATATATGAAAATTAGTCTAAATAGTCTGTCCCAAATGCATCTTTATGTAGCACATACACTTACAATGCCCACCATGTTTCAACACTTTATCTCTAGTTATTAGGGTTGCCAACTGTCCCATATTGTATGGAATTTCCTTTATCCTAGGGTTGAAAGAATTATCCCATATGGACATAGGATGAGACATAGTGTATCCAGTATCTCCAAATTCTTAAAAAATAAACTCAATTAATAAACCAAGTGTCGGCAATTTACCATTTTTGGGTCATCACATGTTGGAGTGATGTATGAGGGCAGTGAGCCGTCATACACAGGCCCCACCAGGCATTGTGTGGTGCCCTGATTACCCACCAATTTCTTTCCCATTAGACTTAATGATATGAAGCATGGGATGGTAGCCAATAGAAAAAGTAACAATTTTTTTGTGTTAGTGATGGTTCCCAGTTTCGACTTCTGAAAATTAGTAACAATGTAATTGTGTCATTACCAATGTAGGCCTAGTTAATTGTTGGTCTACTATTGGCTATTGATTTTCTCTTGTAATTTACGCTGTGATTATTTCTAAGTGCATCATTAATTATACGAATATAGGTTTTTTTATTAAAAACTGGCCCCTTAATTTTAATGTTATTAAATCTTTATGGCACAGTATCATGCTGCCACACAATTGTAAAATATTTATTTAGAGAAACTGTTTGTAATTGATATATCATATACTATCATCTTGCCAATAGAAACAGCTATAGATAAATTTTTTAACAACATGATTCACACAGTATTGTGTATTGTAATGAAATAAACAATATCAAAGATCAACAATATTATGACAAGAATTTCCTAAATAGGAGTATTGTAGTTTTTTACAAAGTATGTTTAGAGTATTTATGGGGAAGGGACCTTACTTCCCATAATCTGATATGCAAATTAAGATTGAAGTAAAGTAACTGCTTATGGAGCACTGCACCTGACTATACAACGTGAAGAACTCCACCATGAAAATTGTTAGAAAAGTGCAATAAATGCTGTACATGAAATAAGAATGTATATATTTTACAACATTTTGATATAATTTACTAAAATATACTTTTTAAATGTAAATTATTACTTGATCGATAGAGTCCACATTTTTAACAAAATTTAAGTGCATTTCAATTCTGGAAAGTTCGGAAACCAAAATTTACAACCAAATCATTTTCAAGAAAGATCATCATAATATTTACTTTGATTGCATGTAAGAAAATTGTAATAATAATGTATCATATCATTTTTATCACTAACTTTATTTACGTCAGTTTCAGCCATAAATGTTTGCGACAAATGGATGAACATAAAATCAATTTAAAAATTTATTTTCTACCTTATTATTAGAATTTTCTTACACATAATCACATAAATATCATGACAATCTTTCTTGAAGAGGATTTGATTGTAAATTCTGCTTTCTGAAGTACCCAGAATGGAAACACTTAGATTATGTAAAAAATGCGGACTCCATTGACTATGACTTTTATATGTAAAAAGTACATTTTAGTAAAATATTTTAATGTTGCAAAATATATACGTTTTTCTTTCATATACAGCATAAATAGCACTTTTGTAACAATTTTCATGATGTCTGTACTACTATTTTACGAGTTCTTCACATTGTATAGTCGGGTGCAGTGCTCCATAGGCAGTTGATTAACTTCAACCTTAAGCATTACTACTATACATTGACGCATGACGTCTGGTTGAGTAAAAGACTTAAGTTTGGTGAGACGTGGGTTCAGGTGCTGAATCAAGTGCTCCCTTGAGGTTGGGGTTTGTGCGTGGAGTTTAGTCCGGGCGAGGGACAGGGGCACGTCCTTTGTACAGGACAGGCCTGGTAGCTTTGCAACAGGGCACAAAGTATGGTTCTGACAGTGTGATCTTGTGCTTGAGGTTTCCTGCCTTGAATGGTATACTTGGGTGGCGGATGTGATTGTTGGAGAGGCCAGCAGTAGGTATGTCGTGTGCACATGGTGGAGCAGCAGGTGTAGGTGGGTAGCATTGCTGAGGTGCTGGCCGGGTAGCAGGAACTAGCACGGCTGGAATTAGGTAGGCAATTGCCTCAGTAGGCCATTGATCTGGCTGATGGAGGTAACAAGGCCAGCAATGGTGGATGACCTTCGGTGCCCACTCATACAGGTTCTGGAAACAGATCTTTTGGTACCACTGGTTCGACGGGGTCCTGCAAGTGATGTATGGCTTGAGCTTGTTCCCTTGGCCTTAGTTAAGCAATGGAGGCGACGAGGGCAGTGGTAAGCTCGTGCAGGCACCTGGAGGTGAGTAAGGTCTGTTTGATGAACTCCTTTAACCCATGGCACTTGGAGTAGTAGATCATTGAAAATACACTACCACCTTCACATCTGCAAGGTAACGCAGGTTCCTTATGATACTTACAGCATATCAGACCACATGTGGGCCGTCAACTGGGCGGACACCTTATTCCAACACCTAGCGCGGATGCGCAGTGCGTGTTGCAAGTCAGGCCTCGCTATCGAGGGTCACTATGTGAGTGTTGCCTTGGCCGAGTCGTCCTAGTCTAGGGAACACCTCCTTTCCTGGCACGGAGATGCAGTGGAAAGAAAGTGAGCACCAAACCAACAAGCTGGTCCAAGAGCAGTGTTCCTGTGTGGGCTCTTCCGTACTACCTACGAGGTAGATAGAATGCTTGGCCATCTGAGATAAATGTGGGTAGCAACAATGTGTTTTGGCTCAAATGAGTAATTTCCCGGGATCACCTGTATTGATCTTGCATCCACAAAGTCAACTGGGATAGGTTCTAGTCTGCAGGATGTGTGGTAATCAGGATTGCAGCACGTTTTATTTCCTTATAAGGGAAATAACCTGTAATGATGTTCTACCTCCTAACGTCAGCACGAGCATCTGCAGTGAAGCTAGCTACGCAATGCTGATAGAGGTGACCGGTTCTGACTACTGACAGTGATAGGGTAGGCTAGAGTTGTGAGAACAACTGAAAACTAACTTGATGCTGTATCCTATTGTTGCTCAGACGGGTCGCTGTGTCTAGTGTGTAGACAATAAAACGGCGTAACTGGCACAGTGCTAGGTTGACTAAGCAGAATGTGGCCGGAAAACACTCTGGTAGGGTGTAAAAGGAACTGGAGTATCCTTCTGACACAAAGGTACAGTGAAGGAAGGAGAGTAAGTGAGGATAAGCTCGAGTAACCCTAACAAAGACTGGATGTTGTAGACTGATCAATCTCTGAGCAACGGGTGCTAGACAATTGAAGGCTGGTCAGTTTAATACTTCCTTGGCGGCTAGTGTGGTGGAAGTAAGAGAACTGATCTGGAGACGGGCGTCATCTTCCTTTTTATACAAAAATTGGGCTGCTACTTGGCTAGCATCTCGAAGGTGAGGGGTGGTTGCAGAGCAGGAGGTGGCAAAAAACATGGCTCTCTGGCATGAATTCACCGACTGGCTGGGAGAGTGAAAAGGAACAAACGAAGAATCCTACTAGAGGTGCTATTTAGTGGTGTACTCACTGCTCTAGTTGCATAATTACAATGGACTGATAAATAAAAACATTCTACTATGTCTAATATGTCCATCCTAAACAGTAATCAGTACAATGCCATCACGTGGCTATGCGTAGGAATGAACTGAAGTCTTATCAGCATTGTTAGAAAAAGCTTCATACGTCAACATTTTGGTGCTATTTACAGAATTATAAACTTTCTCTGAGATATTCCTGCTTTTAATGCAAACTAGAACAGGTCAATTATTTTAAGGGCTATTTCATGTTGACCATATTGTTATGCCGCAGAAATTAGGGGGGGGGGGGGGGGGGGGAACCTTTTTCTTTGCTTTGTTATTCAGACATATTTTTCCTTATATTTCTATCAATTACTTTTATTTGTCCTTTTGGTTAGGGGCATGTTTAGTTTATAGCCATGTTTGTTATTGAAAGCATTTCTAAGTGTGTGTGTATGTGTGTGTGTGTGTATGTGTGTGTGTGTGTATGTGTGTGCGTGTGTATGTGTGTGTGCGCATGCATGTATATATATATTTTTTCTTTTGGTTTTTTAAAACTTATTTAATTTTTCCTTTTGCGAGATAGTTTCCAGTTTGGTAAAAATTATTTTCTTGGCCATCAGTTTTCGAGAGCTCTGGAAGCCGCTAAGGCCGACTGGGTAGGTATTTTTGTTTTCTGGTCGCTTTCAGGCTATGGGATTTCAAAACTCGTTTGTGTTGATGTCCTAATAATCGGTGGTTGTAGGTTTCAGCAATTCTCTCCCTAGTCTATTTTCGAGGCAGTCTAAGAGATTTGGGAAGGTTCCAGGCACTCTCTGTTGTTGTGTGTCAGGAGTTGAGCTGTCGCAACCAAGCATTGCGTGTGTTTCGGCAGCGACACATTTTGGTGGTTCTGCCAGGGGCGAGGGGAAATAGTCCTGCTGAATTCAGCTGTTGTAACTAGACCATCGGGCCATGAGATAAACTAAGAGTCAGGATTGTTTTGGAAGAGCAGCACGCTCATTGGCCAAGGCCAGTGGTGTGGCCGGCCAATTAAAAACCAGGTCAGGAGCTGCAGCGAGGCTGTTCCGTGGTTGTCATGTTGTGGTGTGGCTGGCAAGATGGCGAGGAGGTAGGCGTGGCCTGGAGGAGGTCGCCACGATGTCCGACTGATGAGTTAAGTAACTTTATGTTTTCTTTTACGGTTGGTCGAGACTATTCTTCCTAAGTATGGGAGGAATGGCCTCGACCAATCATATAAATACTAGTCCGATGGTGTAGAGTTGGGTTTATTACAGTTAGAGAGAGAAAGTCAGTCACATGTGTGTAGTGAGAGTCGTTCTGGGTGTAATTCTGGGAGAGTCGTGTGTGGTTGTAGCATGGCCGTGAGGTAACTGTATAGAGTTCCAAGTAGTTAAGAGGTAAAATACTTGGTAATAGTTTAAGCAACTGAATTAAAAAGGGAATTAAGTAATTTTAAGTTAAAGTTCTTTGAATTAAAACATTTTTGAGTTGTTTTCACTGTCCTTAGTTGGTGTCTCCGATATATAGAGGGCGAGGTATTTGTTATTTTGAGACATAACCTATAATTTGTTTGAGACACAAGAGCTGGTAACCTTGTATTATTAGTTGTATTTGCGTAGCGGTATTTCATTTTAATTTTGTAAACAGATAAGTGATTTCAAGCACCAATCCTTCCTTCTAAAATAAAGTTTGACTAATGTTTAATTTATTTTTTGGTGAACCTTATCTAGTTGAGTGTGTACTTACCTAACCTATAGTCACAGAGGTCCCTTCATCATTACCAAGAAATATTGAAATGATTTTCACCTGATTCTGTAGCATTAACCTGTGTGGAGAACACTTTATATTTTTTTTTAGAAGAAGATTAATTTTGTATAATAATAATTTGTTGAACATTTGATTATTTTTCTTTCATCTTGAATTCTAACCTGACTAGTCTTTAAATATTTTGGTAGTTTACTTCAAGTGAATTAGGAGACTACAGTTTATTGTCAGAAAGCAAAATGAAATATATAATACAGACTTTCAAAACTGTTGTAGAAATTTAAATTATTTAAAAATTCATACTTTTGTTTACTTACCTTAAAATTTTTCTTTTGAGAAAACTAAATTTTTTTTTTTTTGTCATACAGGACCCTTTGATTCTGAGGTGTAGTCTCGGGGAAATCCTGAACCTGTTTTCCCAGGGTTGCATCAATATATTCTGCATCTAAAACACTCAGGTTGTTTTTTGCTTAGAAAACTGGTCTGCAGAAGATTTTAATACATTAATTACATTGGCCTAACTAATTAAAATACAATAATAAATTATTTAAATACATTGTAATTGTTTTATAAAATCACAAAAAACTTTCATCAAATTTTTGTAGGTGGCCACAGGTCTCAAACCTAGACTTTATATGTATACCAAGTGTAACTGTGGAGTTTAAAAATTTTTTTTTTCAAAATTTTGGGGTACATTATGATCTACATTTTTACCCAACTTTGTGTATTTTGATATTTTTTACATAATTAATCATGTCAGTATTTCAGTCATATTAGGGTAATTATGTTTCAATTTAAACTTTAGGGTGATTGTGATTTTTCAAAACTATTTTCATCTGTGATTTCATATGTTAGAAGTTTGTACTGAGTTAACTTCGCTTCCCAGCAGTGCCTGCATGCCCGCCAGTAGCTTGCAGGCAGCTTCAGTTGCACCAGATATGTAGTGCTGCGTTTGCATTCCCACATGGACTCTGTCCGCTGTCAGTGTACTTTGGGCACATCTGTTGGCATATTCGCAACATGCGTGTTTATAACAGTTGTAAGGCTGCAGTACACTTGTGTTAATGCCATGTGCTAGTTTGGTACACCTAGCATACACTAGGTGCAATTTGTGAACTAATTTTTGTATTCTATATTTGGCACAGCATGACAATTTGTGTATCCATCTGCCATTGTAACTACTTTTTCATGTACTCAAGTACCCGCAGATCTCTGCGGCATCCGGCACAGTTCCTACATACAAAAATCCAAGAAGTGACCTCGCTGGGAATCGAACCCTGTTCACCTTGGCCAGAGGCAAGCTATATAGCTGCTGCGCCACCATGTGGCCCCGTGAAGTCTAGGTCTTTACAAAACTTAACTGTAAACACTCACCATTTGTTGACTTTTTGGAAGCTTCTGGTCCCTGTAAAAAGAATAAATCCAATAAAATAACTATCCACTTTACATACAACAGTACTTCCTAGGACATTAAGAGCCTAATGAATATCCCTTAAACAGTATGTGTGGTTGTATCTGCGGCCGTGAAGATGACACTGTTACTGGTCCCCAGTTCTGCCCAGTCCCTCCAGACATGCATGTTACTCAACAACTTGCTGCAGTGGTTACCAAAGTGTAATAATAACGCACTTCCCCATGTGAAGATATACAAAAACAGTTGGCTTGATCCCACTAAAGTCCAAATAGTTGAAATGATTATGCTGACAACTCATATTAGCTACAAAGATTGATTGTTGGAGTGATTGTCTTTACTGTGAGCATTCTTTTTGAAATTTATAGGTAATCATTTCATGATATCATACAAACTATATGATATATATTAATTTCAGACATATTTATGTATTTGTGCAATCATTATATTATTTTAATTAGTCGTTTGTGGCAACTAAATAATTTTCACTGCTGTGAATACACAGTAATGGGTCTCTTAGCATGGTATGAAGGGAGAAACTCCAGAAAAAAAGGAAAAAATTAGGATTTTTTAAATACGTAAAACTGTTTAGTGTGTTTGTGGACAGGACCTCCCATGCACATAAAAGATAAAATATTGTCTTGCCAGCTGGCTACTTAACGAAACGTTACATTGGTGTACAATGTGAACTGGTGTTAATGCAGTGTAAGGTGACTTATCAAAAGAACACAAACAAGCATACTTCTTCAAAAAGGAAATTCAGTGTTTCACAAAAAAAAATTCATTCAAACTCAACTATGAAAATATAAATTGTTGATCAGAAACATTAAAATATCGACAAGTGGTTTATCTTAGCAGTTCAATTCAGCTTAGGTAATGTGAAATATATTGTCTCTTATGTTCTTTAGAATATCTGTGCTTGCAAAATAAAACATTTATTAAAATATTTTAAATTTGTTTTAATTCTGTCAATAAAAAATATTCCTCAGTTGACAAATCTTGTTAAAATTTCTGTTTCTGTAACTAAACAAGCCACCAGCACGAGAGATCTTAAATGAAAAATTAACAAAGTTTGTTTGACAAATATTCAAAAGTCCAGTTGTTCAAAAGTATAATGAAACTCTATAAAATGTACTCAGGGCATGGACCTACGTGTTATACAGGCTGTTTCAATAAAAGTGTGCAAAAATTAAAATGGTAACAGGGTCTGCTACATAGAACGTTTTTAAATTGGGAGTGTGTGGTCCGCGAAGCCAGCAAAAGTAAATATGGGTGTAAAAATATATACAAATACAGGTGCCCGAATTGGTTATGTGTATTACTGACATTGTTTGTATATACTAATTATAGGTAGTACTGTACAGGACCATTCCATTGACAGCCCGGCGTTAAGGCCAGGCTGGGTGGCAATATTTTTATATTGTCACCGCACGAAGCACTGCTGATAACGATGTGTACCATGTACTCGTGTACGCCCATTCTTAAGAGAGACGGTGAAGCGGGAGTGGAAGAGTGATGAGCTCCCAGGTGCTGACTGCTGATGCATCCTAATACCCTGAAGGTTGAAGTAAAGAAAATGCCTAGAGAGCACTGCACATGACTATATAATGTGAAAAACTCGTAAAAAAGCAGTACAGACACCATAAAAATTGTCACAAAAGTGCGATTTATGCTGTATATGACAGCAGAATATATATATTTTGCAAAATTACAAAATAGTTAACTAAAATACGATTTTTAAATGTAAAAAAATAATTGATTAAAATAGTCTGTATTTTTAACCAAATTTAAATGCATTTTGATTCTGGACGCTTCAGAAAGCAGAATTTACAAGAAAATCTTCTTCAAGAAAGATTGTCATATTTACTGTGATTGTGTGTAATAAAATCATAGTAATAATGTATTGTATCAATTTTATAATTAACTTTATTTGCATCAGTTTCTGCCATAAATGTTTGCGACAAATGGATGAACATTAAAAAAATTATAAAAATTATTTCCTAAATTATTATTACAACTTTCTTACACACAATCACAGTAAACATTATGACGATATTCTATTATGAAAATTTTCTTGCAAATTCTGCTTTCTGAAGCATCCTGAATAGAAATGCGGATAATTTTTTATTTTAATACAGACTATTTCAAATGATTATTTTTTTTGGAATTAAAAACTATATTTTAGTAAACTATTTTATAATGTTGCAAAATATATACATTATTCTTTCATATAGAGTATAAATTGCATATTTGTGACAATTTTTATGGTGTATGTACTGCTTTTTATGAGTTTTTTCACATTGTACAGTCTGGTGCAGTGCTCCATAGGCATTTGTTTTACTTCAACTTTAACATGAGATGTGAAGTTTATGGTACATCACTCAAAGCAAGAGTAGTGACACCACCTGTGTTTCAAGCCTTCGTGAGTCATATTTTAACAAGTACATGACAAGCACTATATACTATTCACAGAATCATCACACTTTTCGATTCAAACTTTTGAAAAATCACAATACGTAAGATGTTTGGTTGTTTCGTAAATGTGTCATGTATCACAAGCATTTAATACTTGTTAACATAAACATATCTCACTTTTGGTTAAACTGAATGATTACTTAAATTTTATTTATAAATTATATTATTTATTTATTATAAATATGATTAAGAACTGAGAGAATATGTGTGTGTTGGAAATGCTTAGCAAGATACGATTCTCATGCAAAATATTATTAAACTGAGTGTGCACAGTGGTACATTGTCACTTTGGTGTAATTTTCTAGACTTAGGCAAACCTTGTCTGCATGAGGCAGACAAATTACCTAAAAGTAAAACTTTGGCGGGGTTTCAGAAAACTTGGAACTAACCACAAATGGACTACAAAAATCACAGCCGCATTGTTTCAACATCAGAAATATACAAAAAGGAAGATGCAGCTATGCAAACTGTTAAATTATGAAGAAATATTTGTATATAGTATTATGAATTAATTTTTCTTCGTATGGTGTAAAATTTAAACTTGTATTTCACTTTTTTTTTTTGCTTTCCAAATTTTTCATCTTGTATAGAAAGGACAATATGCTCATTATCAAGTGTTGTGAGGGTACGATTCACATTACTTAATGTCCAAGATTTACCTGACAGCCGAGCATTTAACATTTACCGATGCAGTCTTCTTGACGTAAAATGAGAATTGTTATTACTTATTTTTATACTGTTACATTTCAATACCCTTTATCCAGACCTGTAATATCCTTTATCTTCTAATTTACAAAGACAGAATAAAAAAATTCCTGCTTCTGTACAAGAAGAGGAAGAATTTTTGGGCATCACTGAACAGGTTCATGTGCATCACTCTATATATAAATTATGTCTAATGGTTTTGACTTATTTTTATACTGAAGATCATTGAAGTAAAAATATAGTGCATCTCTCTAATTAGAGTCTGTCTAGGAGCATTCATTTAATATCTTTCATACTGACTGGCGAAAATACGTTACACAAATATCTGTATAGCATAGCAATTGTGATATCGTAAAAAGAATTCTACCAAAGCATTATAAATGAACTTACTTCTTGGGACAGTACACACATGATGTTCGAACTCAAAGTTGTGTGTTAGCAACCCCAGCCATGGAGGTCACTTATCAGTCTCGTGCTGTGAAAGCCGGATGTAAGCGACATTGAAATTTTCCTGATTTTTTTTTTGTTTAGTGCCTTGTGAATTATTACACTAAATATCATTAAACATGATACGTAACTGCTGGCACAGGCTCAAAACTTTTTTTTGCAGTTTTAATATAACTTACACCTAAAAGCGAAAATCAAAACTACAGCCTTTTAGATTTTTTCAGTGATGTTTATTCAGGAACCATTCTACGAAAACAAACTTGGCATGGTGGTAGTTCACTAATATAATTCTCAGAAACTTCTTACACCATTTTCACTGAATTTCAACAAACTCCTGATTAACCGTGTTAATCTGGACAAAAGAAAACACAAATAGGCAAATTTTGCATTAAAAATCCGGGTAATTAAATTTGCACATTTTTACATTAACAGTAAATAATATTTTTATCTAGATTTTATGCTTAAAACGGATGTACTGTAATATTTATATAATAATCACTGGAATGCTGCAAATACTTTAATAAATAATATAATAAATTATAAAATAACTACTTTAAAAAAAATTTGTTGCAAAATATATAAAGAAAGCACAACATTTACTTGCTTTTTAAAACATGCCTAGTGTATTTTATGAACTATTATTTGTTTTAAAAAACATTTTATTTACGCATTCATGCATGTGTTTTGAAGGTAAGAAATAATACGGCACTTTGTCATTTAAAATTTTTGCTAACATTCACTACATACAAAATACCAAATTATAGAGTATGTCATCATTTTTATATACAAAATCAGGTCACAATAATTTTTTCAACAAAATCTGCCATTTCGGAAACGGCTGCGAGGCGATCAGATACGCACTTCAACAGGCGGAAATTGATGATTCTCTGTGACAGGCTGACTGTTTAAAGAGATAAACATCAGCTCATGCAGCACAGCAATAGACATACGTGGTACTGCTGCTTGTTAAACAACACACATTACAGCATCGCCTTACTGCAGAAGTTACAGTAGGAAAAACAGTAGCACAAATGTTTGTTATGTTAAATCATGACTACTTAAGGTTTTATTTTGATATATAAGTAATGCACAAATAACTCAAAAACTGAATAATCTGCAACCGAATAATCGGGAGTTTGCTACAGTACATTACCTACAGTTATAAAATATTAGTAGAACAAACAATTACATTAAAACCCTCTTAAGAAGTTTTCCTGCTTACTAAACTTTAGAAAGTTTACACTTAAGACATTTTCCTAATTAAAAAGCACACATTTTTCACAATTTTTGTGAACCGTCTTAAAAGGGTTTCACTGTATTTTCAAAATGGTGACCTCATTTTGTGATATTCTGTAAACTGAATAATTTTAAACATCTGAAACAAACTTGTATCATACTAGAGGAGCAGCAACTACAGAATCCATTAATTTCAGTTATTATAAACACATTTCATACACAACTTTGGATGTCAGGGATTCCTAAAAAAAGGGCGAGATCTATTTTAAGAATACTTCAACAAGTTTTCACAAATTGTGGTATACAGAAGATCTACAATTAAGAACTTATAACAAAATTTCAATGGATCAAATATTTATTTTAAAAACCTACCTTAGTTTCACACAATATTTTGATAGGAACTTGTGTGATACTCATGTATTCAATAGGCCTAACATCCATTACTCAGTTTTGTTTTGTAGCACAATAATGGAGAACCTTGAAATAATCTGGCTACCAAACATTTGACAACATAGATGTTAACCAGGAAGTGAAAAATTATGTTTGAAAAATTAATACGTGCCACCACTGACAGTTAAATTTGTGTAAGATCACTTCATTTTGGGACAGTCTTAAAAGAAACTGGTTGTTTAACCAAGTGCATGCCTATGTTATTCTTAACATGCTTACAATACAAAGTGATCACAGAAAACATTGCTTAATAGTAATAACACAATTAAAGAATGAAATTTGTAGCGGAGCTAAAAAGAAGAGTACATTTGACTGCAAACAACTTGGGAACTGTATGCCATCGGAGAGACACCACATTATTTTCAAACTTCGTGAAACAGATTTTGTACAAGTCACCAGTTTATAAACAAGCAACTGAGTATGTAAACAGAAATTAGCACATTGCCGTTAAGCATTAAAAAATGTAGACTGGTTTCACAGTGACAAAATTTGGGCTATTTTTAGATTTGCAACACAGGATTTGGGAGCTAGTTCTGATGGACCTGTAATTAGAAAATGCAGAGCAAAATGCTGCTGTTGGGGTACAACCATAACCATGACCCCTGTTACAAAAAACAGAAAAAATTTTGATCTAGTAGACAAGCACAACATTCATATTAAACTATGTAGTTTAATCAGATACAAGATAACTTGAATATATCTCACATGGGTGTCTGCTTTCTCACTACCATGGCTGACAAAAATCAGGATCTACATATTGAAAAAGTTCCTAATAATGAACAGATGTGGAAACAGGAAATGCTATCAACCAAGGTTAAAACCAATCAGTGAACGAGACTATATAGGATTATTCAGCTAAGATGTTCACCCCAAATATCTTCCAAACTGCTGACTGTATAAAAATTCTAATTACTTTTTCATAAATGGCACTATGGGGCTCAAAAGACACTGTCTGTGTCTGTTCCGAGATGTAATTAATTACTAAGATAACAGATCATATCAACATTGGTATGAGATAACATATAAACTTTGGTTTTTTAAATGGAAATGTACTCATTTCTCCCAATAGCATAACATATTATTATGCAGTGAGTTTAATGACATGATTATTCTGAAAATCCAACGAGCACTTTGTGATATATAAGGGGCTTTTCATAGGTGTATGCATTTGATTGTAGCTGTGGCAGAGTAGGTTGTGTTATCTGCTAGGAGATGTCCAGCGGAGAGTTCCTATACGTACGTAGCTGCACATATTGAGCCGAAAAAACGAAGGTGTAAACATGCTCAGTACATTGTAAAAGACAATGTATTGCAAGGCTTTGATGTTTCTGCTGCATTAGTGTGGACTGTGAAACAGACACAATTGTTCCATAAATTAATCGTAATTAAGCCATAAACATAACAATTTAACACCTGTTTTGTCTGTAACATCAGCAACACTAACAAACAACCATTCAAGTGTGCTGTGTCTAGTACGATTACTGTATGGGACTTGGAAAATGCATGTGTGCCATAATGTATTTCTAGTCCTGTATGACAGTGGCTAGTAGGTAGTTGTTGAGCAACAATATTCTTAATAACATTGATAATCACAACTAATAACGGTTCCAGAATGTTGTAATCAGTTGCTCCTGGAGAATTGACTGGTTATTCTTATCTTGCATGTCCACGTTCAATTACTAGCGCATCCATGCAATGCCTACTTCATTATATGCTCGAAAAGACCACTATCAACTGTAATGCACACACCATCGTTAGGCGATAGATGACGAAACTGAGGTAAACATTGCCCTCGATGACGTAGTACATGTTTCAATGATGTGGTGCTTTAGGTCATCTGGAGTTACGGGACTTTCTGGTAAATACAAAAGTTTAAAAATGTCAAGTTAGTTCAATGTGCTGACTACGGAATAATGCCTCTGCATCCAACCCATCGGTTGGGAAAATGGTTGAGAGCGTTTCTAGCTCCAAGTGAGTTGTGTATTGGACACCAATCCTGCCGGTACCAAATACACTGACATATTCCCAGAGGAACATCTTCAAGGAGAGCAGATAGCACTTCCAAAATAGATTCTGCACATTTGTTTCCATTTAATGTAACCTCAATGAAGTAGGGACTGATCACAAACTCACAGATCAACCCACACCACACATTCACTCCTTCAGCCAGCGCAGGTTCTTAGTTGACCAGTAATAAATATTCCTCAAATTCACTTTGATATGGTTACTAATTGGGTTTGTTTGGGGAAAAAAACTCCCTGGAGAAATTTTCTTTTGTCCCATATTTTCAAACAAATAGTACAATGAAATTCCACCCTCCTAGCATAATCACAGCCATCTAGTTGCTGATGAAGTAATACGTGTACGTATGAAATTTGTACCATTGCAGAATGTAAACAACACTTGCCTGGCTTATTCCCGAGCCCCTCACAAGTGCCATTATGCTCATATGTGGATTGTGGGCATCTGCTGCCAGAATGTTGGATGCCTGCATTTTTCCTGTTGCTGGTCTGTGTCTGCTTCTCCCCAAAGTATTCCAGTTCCCACCTACCAATAGTATTCTGCCAAGTTCAACAGTGTCATTTGCAATTGAAGCTATCATAGCAGATACCTCTCTGTGTATAGTGCTACCACTACCGTCACATTTTCTTTACATTCACCATAAATCAGAAGCATATTCAGTTTCTCCTTTACCAGAACGCACAAATTCTTTTCAATGATTGCATGCGTTAAATACCTGTGTTACTGTATCACTAGCACATTCATCATGTGTGTACCAGAAGAAAAATGCAGAGATGCCTGAGGAAAGAATAGGAAATAAAACAATGACTACTGTAAGGATACATATTAAAATCATATATAGTATTCTGAAATATGCTTTTAGTTAAGAGCAATCTTGCATTTGTGGATATTCAGCAATATATATAATTTAATAATAACCTTTAACATTTTTTCTCTCTAGCGTGTGTGTGTGTCTC
Organism: Dryococelus australis; assembly: GCA_029891345.1. Taxonomy (NCBI): domain Eukaryota; kingdom Metazoa; phylum Arthropoda; class Insecta; order Phasmatodea; family Phasmatidae; genus Dryococelus; species Dryococelus australis. The sequence goes on from CM056994.1 coordinate 222,051,742, forward strand.
TCTCTCTCTCTCTATAGTATAGGAATATGTTCATCCCTGTCAAAATTTCTTTACATTAAAATTAAAAATGTTCCAATATTTTATTGTATGATTATATGATGATGTGGTAGTAATGTATGGTATTATTTGTCATCAAGTATCAACTTTTATAGAATATAATATTTGTTTTAGCTTGTATAATGCATAGGGGTATTCTGCCTACACCTCACCTCATAAGACTATAGAGTATAAACTGTTGCGATGATAGAAATAATTTTAACTATTACGTAAAGGAAACAAACTAAATTTAGTTTATCATTGTAAAACCTAATTATGATTTTTTGTACAGTATTAATGGTGGCATCAAGTAGACTTTATACTGCATGTGACATTTATTGCTAGGGGTAGGCAAATATAACATTTTGTTGTCAATTAGGTTTTTGAAAATTAAGACTTTAGTGTTTTCTTGTTTATAAAAAAATATTATTCGATAATATGTACTTGTTAAAAAAAAAAATTTAAGATAGAAATTTACAAATTACATAATAAGATTTATTATTCCCAAAAGTCACCAAAATTCTAGGGTTACTAAATTTTATGAAATTTTGTATCCTTCAGTTTATAACAAGCAGCAAAAAATTTATAATTGTATTAAAAAAAAATTTTTTTTTTATTTAAAAATGAAAATATTTTTTATAATTTTTGTTTTGCAAATTTTAGAAAAATATGTATAACATAATCCTCTAACATAAGCGCAGTACAGTCCTCAATATTGTCATTCAGTATCCAATATAAATTGATTAGTTATAATAGCGTATAAAAAGTGATTTCAGGATTTGGATGCTCTGGGCATACACTGCATTGGACAATCATGAGAGGAGAGAGAACAGCAGAGAGAGAGAGAGGAGAGAGAGGAAGAGAGAGAGAGAGAGAGAGAGAGAGAGAGAGAGAGAGGAGAGAGAGAGAGAGGAGAGAGAGAGAGAGAGAGGAGAGAGAGAGAGAGAGAGAGAGAGAGAGAGAGAGGAGAGAGAGGAGAGAGAGAGAGAGGGGAGAGAGGGAGAGAGAGAGAGAGAGAGAGAGAGAGAGAGAGGGGAGGAGAGAGAGGAGAGAGGAGAGAGAGAGAGAGAGAGAGAGAGGAGAGAGAGAGAGAGAGAGAGAGAGAGAGAGAGGAGAGAGAGAGAGAGAGAGAGAGAGAGAGGAGAGAGGAGGAAGAGAGAGAGAGAGAGAGAGGAGAGAGAGGAGAGAGAGAGAGAGAGAGGAGGGGGAGGGGAAGGGGGGGAGGGGAAGGGGGAGGGGAAGGGGGAGAGGAGAGAGGGGGAGAGGAGAGAGGGGGAGAGGGGGAGAGGGAGGGAGAGGGAGAGAGAGAGAGAAGACGTCGGTAGATTATACAAAGAAATTTTTTAATTTAAAGCTAATACCAGTCACCTTATGTACAATAGACGTGGTTAGCAAGGTGGTTTAATTGTAAATGAAATCTATGGTCCCGTAGTTATGTAATATGAATATATTTATTTAAAATTACACATAGCGAGTTTTGGTTGTGTCTTTGGTCTACATAGCGGGCTATTGCAGTATAGCTTATGGAAAAATTGAAGTGATAAGATAACAGTGAACAAACCCGGTAGACAAAATTGTTTATACATGCAATAGTAGTACATAAGGTAAAAAGAAAGTAGACTTTAGGCATGGTACTGTAACTACCTCCTGTGAAGTATGTTTGGACTCCATTTCACTACTAATGCTTTAAGCTGTCATAAAACAGGGGCTACTATTTGTGCATGAATTCTTTTAAAGACAGCAAGCAGGCTTCTGTACTTGCGGACATCAATTTTCAACTGATCTTTGTCCAGATGATTTGGTTGTCTGTCAGTCAATGCCTCCCTTCTACACTGAGGTAGGGTCTGTCAGTCACTGACATGACAGATCTTGAAGCAGACTTTGCCTTCCTGATATCGTAAACATTTTATATCTGCCCCATGGTTGGATCACTTACTGTTGTCCCCGGCCTGACGGATGTAAAATTTGACTCCAATTCTTCATAGTTCTTAAAGAAAGTATGGTCAACATAATTAATGATATAAGGATGATTGTTATTCTTGTTCTTCTTAGTGCTCTACATTATTGTCACATAATGACCTGGTGTGTATATTGGAGCGGTGAATAGGCTGTCTTGTGTTGAATGCACATAGTCCACTTCCATTGTGTGTCCTCTTTCAAGAATAACTTGTCTGATTTCAAAGTTGTGCTTTTTAGACAAGTCTGCCAAAGTACTTTTTAGGACTCAGTTTTTGCTCTGATAAGCACACCCATCAGATATCAGAACTAATTTCTTTTACTAAAAGGTTCTTCTTTATGAAGTGCACTATGCAGGTTATGAATTCGTTCGACATTACTTTTCCCTCACCTTCATGCCATGCGTACAAATGGATATCTTTATTGTTTGACACATAGGTTGAGAAATTGTGAACCGGTAGCTTTCGACTGTAATACTGCTTTTGACACTAGTGGCTTTGGGCATGACAATACACACTGACCATCCATCATCACAAAAAGAACATCATCTGATGCTGATGATATTGCATTTTGTTTAGCTATTTTTGCTTCCTCCTTCTTGGTGATATGAAGTCTATAATCCTCCTCTGATAAATTTCCTTCCTTGTAGGAAACATATGTGTCACATTGGTCTTTTCTGTGCTGAAATATTTTCATGATATAAAATTTTGGTAAACTTATTTCTTCCCACATCAGTCTCTTTACACCAATCTTTGTACATTTGATGCATGTGTAACAAAGACCTGAAAATAGGCTCAACATAAATTCTGGAAGTCAAAGCCCTGCAATAATAGCTAGGACTTTGGGTATCAGTTCTAGCCACTGTCTGACAGAATCAGATTTCAACCTTTGTTTTTGTGTTATTCCTCTCATTCGATTTTAGTTTCTTTGTTGGCATTTCATCTTCATCAGTCATCTCATTTAATGTAATTTCATTTGATCCCGCCTCTATGTTGTTCCTTTATCCACAAGCTAAATGTATCTTTGTTGATATTAACACTGACAAGAAATAATTCTCTATAAACCTGGATTTCAGTTCCTTCTTCATTTTGACACCGGCTAACAGCCAGCGGCACTAGAGCCCATGACGGCGCTCACCACGTACATGTCACATGTCCCGCACATGTGCAAAGAGGCCAATAATTTTGAACTCTCACATAAATATTATTTTTCAGTGTAAAATGTGTTATATTGTAATTGCGGGGTTTAATATGTCTTAAAATGTGTTCAAGTGTTTGTTGCTATTTTTAAATTGTTGGTTATGAAATTCAAAGTGCCCGCGGCAACAAGATTAAGAACACTGATATTCCGGCATGAACGCAGTCATAAAGAGACACTAAGTACTTGGATGATCGAAGATCATCCAAGTACTACAGTGTGCCGCCAGATAGCCCTACTAGTATGATTGGCAAGCCATGCTCCTGGATCCAGCGCTGGCCACTGACGTCACACGCCAAGAGGATCTATGCCACGTCTACCCTCTCTCCAACTCAAGCAATGATGCGCCAGCCAGAGTATGAATACCGGGGCGAGTGCCCTGAGAAGACAGTCTATCCAGGGCCTTCACCATGCTATTTAGTGCAGAAAGTCCCAACAGAACCATTGACTCCTCCCTGATCATCACCATGCTCTTGGTGCCAAAGACTATTCCTCTACATTTGTCTTCACCACACTCCTGGTGCCGAAGACATCCATTGTTCTACCAGTCCTGCCCAGTCATCATCTACGTCGTTAAACACGTTGACACTGCCGGCCGCTTCAGGGCAACATAGTAGAATAGTCCAGTTAAAGTTATTATCATAACGCTTGTCTACCTACCCTTGTTAGCCAAGGAACAGGTCGTATTCACCTGTCTCATGTTTAAGCATCCATTAGTTCCAGCTGGTAGGAGGTAGTACACCACCACCACTGTTTATTTACGTCATTGGAATAAACAAGCTTTAGCCACTTAAGGGTATCCATCCAGTAGCCATAGCACCTTTCCCCGTAAACATCAGCCCAGTCTGAGGGACAGCAGGTGACTGGGAGATTTGCTATCTCTCTCCTGGGGTCAGCTTGTCGGCTTGCTGATTGCTCTCTCCACTGGCTTCTAGTGCAAGGGGAGGCATTCCCTGAGTTGAGAAGACTGGTCCCCAGAAGAGGCTTACCGTATTGAGACTTTCAGCCAATGTGACTTGACTCTCCCTATCCACCGCACTTCTAGTGCCGGATACAGGGAAAGGGATCCAGCATTGGGTGAGCGGAGGCGATACATGATTTGACACCTGAGTAGGACCACAGCATCACCTGATCCACTTCCACGAGGCTCGATAGTAGTGTTCTTTATCTCAGGCCTCAAGCAATATTTCTACTATAGTGGTATCCATAAGAGTGTAAAGTGGACTGATACAATCTCTAAATACCAGCCGGAGCCTAGCTCAATCCCCACCGGACTCTAGCACCTCAGTCCTCTGGAATGAACGGCACCCTTCACCAGAGATCGACCACGCCTGACTACGATCTACGCCTCTTCAAGCCACCCACACAGTTTGTCGATGGCCACACCAGATTTTATGCCTTGCAGAAAGGCCACATGGCCCGTTTTATATTCTGGATGCGCTCCAGTAGTACGTAAGGACTAAAGTCCAAGATCCACCCTGGATGTGTGTGACCTAGCTACAACCAAAAACATTAGGCGTTGTGACATGCCTTCCGCAACCACAGGATGTTGCGCGTCAGTGTCGAGCAGAATTCGCAAATGTTTCGGATGAAGTGATACTAAGAATGATAACACTGTTGACCTTTAAATTACATAATATTTTCACTGACAATGTTGCCTGCAACCATTTCCATCCCAATTCTAACAAGCTGTCTTCCTCTTTCCTCCATGCAGATACACTACTGCAACACACATGTACAAACACTTGCATTGCAGTACTAATATTTTGATACCATACAGAATATTGTGAGACATACAAGGTAGTGCAGATGTTTCTAAGGTATACAAAAAAACACTGAAATAGCTTACTTCAATCCTCAATAAGATGCACCTGCATGCTCATTTTAACACCGATCTGCGAGTAATGTTCGACAATACAAGCAGAGTACAATATTGATGAACTAATATGGCAGGCAGGTACACATAGTGGGTTTAGTGAACAGCTGCGCTTACTTCACTGCTCATCAAAAGCCATTATATCGTTAATGTTACACACAGCAGAATTTATAGGTGCAGTTTAACTACTGTATCACATAGAGAGGATTGATTCTCTTCTTTAGACAACATAGAGCTTCACGTATGGGTAGCAGAATTTGTATGATGGTACCCAGCGAGTTTCTGCTCCTTTATGTGCTAAATTCACATTTGGACATAGCAGGTTTTGCATGCACAATGACAATATGCAATATGTAGTCATAGATTTTGGTACATTTATTACTTTAAATCTGATTCCGGACCACTGGTTCAAATACTCTCCTATATTAGTCTGTGCTAGGCACAGTTTTAATTTAAATCAAACCATCACTTCCCCCCCTAGTTATGGCCTGGTTACATGTATTGTTTGCTACAAAAATTTATTATAACTTACACACTGACCTAAAAAAAAATACTAGCACTTGTCTGTTGCATTCCAAAGTCTGGTTGGGAAGTGCTTATTTTGTACTGATGCCAATACCTAAATGGAAGTATGTAAAAGTGTGGAATCAATTACACAATTACATGATGCGGCCTAAATATGACAGCTGTGCATTTCTATGGAGGTAGAATTCGAAGGTGATGACTTTTTTAAACAGTTTATCTCGGGCAAGAGTGCTATAACACTTTCAAGAACACTGAACATACAACACGAAAAATGTTGTTATAAGAATTTTTCCATCAATGATATCACATTTCTAGAATCATTAGAAAAAATTAGGATCCAATAACACAACAGTATGCTTCAAAATCTGCAAACTGGTTTTTGTTTGAAAGAAATATCACAAAAAAATTGGAAGTAGTGGAAGAACTTATTTTACATGTAAATGCCTATCCCAAAGTTGAGGCCATCTTGAGATTGAGTATGGCCTTAACGCATCAGCTTGTACCTCACAAGAGTTGCTCAAAGTGATGGCCACTAACCTCAATGCAAACATGACAACAGGCATACGAGATTCTGCCACACCCGTTCAAATACCTCATGCATGTAGCTTCTGTTGTAGAAACACGGATATATTGTGACAATGGTAGGGACGGCGGCACCACCTTGTGGACGATAGGTGAATCTCACACAAATCATGAATTGCCCACATATTTACATCCATATATCCTTTAGCTGGCCTCGCATACCACACATTCCTAACCTCAAAACATTCTGTGATGCAGCCTCTACTCCCAGTGAAACACTTTTGCATGCTTTTACTAAAACGTCCTGTATACTCAATAATTTTTAATTTTGTAAATAAAGTGTTTATGGAAATATTTTTATACATGTACTGGATTTTCATAAGCTACCACTAACCAAGTAGGCTTGTAGCTCTACCTTACAGCCATGGGCAGGAAAAGCTAAATTTTTAAACATATATGTCAACTTGAAAGTATTTGGGCTTCTTCAAAATTTTTACGCCCATATAGGTAAAATAGTCATGTAAACTGTTCAAAGACATTTCCAGTCATCAACTTTCCAGTTACTAGTAAAATTATGTGAAGCAATGAGTTCCAAAACTTGATAAGTGTAGAAATTTAAAATAAAGACCCCTATTTGACTGGGTTCGAAGATACCCCTGCACCACTGATGCCGGCTAACAGCCATCAGAGTCAAGCCCATGATGGAGCTCACCAATGACGAGACACGTGAGAAGCACGTGTTCAAAGAGGCCTTAAACTGGACTTCCCCATAACAGGAAATATTGTATTTTCAAGTGTTAAATATGTTTTCTCTTATTCCAGGTTCATAGTGTTTTTATGTATAATATTTGAATGTTCATAAAATGTTACACCATACTTGGTTATAAATTAAAACTGCTTGGAGATTAAGAACAGTTCTATTCTGACCAGAATGCCGTAACAAAAGGCATTAAAAGAAGACAAGAAATTTCAAATTAAAATGTACAATGTCAATTCATATTTTAATTGCTAAAGTGCCTTTTACTTACAATATAAAATATTTTGCTCAGCCTGCATAGCACTTCTGCTTATGTGAACCCCGTAGTTGGCCATGGTAGGTCCGTGCGACGCTAGCCTTTGGGCAGTCCATCTAGGAGGTCTGGCAAGGTAAGATGCTGTCACGTATGCACTACAACTTTTGAGCACTGATGTAGATTACAATAGTTTCATTTTAGTATACCGGTCAACCTTTGCTTTGCATACATTAGCCAGACATTTCCCTAGTATTATGCTTCCGCTTAACTAAATAATTTGTGGGAGAAAGATGTCTGAGAGGCCATGCGGCTCGCAAAACTTGAATCAGGCGCCATCCGCCTATGCTAAAGACGTTTCATTGTAATTTCTATATTATTGTGCTGCGTGCAATCTTAAGGGCTTTAATTCTATGTAAGTATTTGAGGATAATTTTCATGTTTAATAATTTTATGGCCACATCGCGTATGACAACGTTGTCAGATAGCGCCAAGTCAATATCTGCGCCATCCTTGTGATTTTAGGGCTTATTTGTGTAAAATCATGAGTGCCATAATTTATTTCAGAGTTCCATGTATTTTCATTCAGGGTTCTATGTAATTTTTATGCAAATTGATGCTCTTTATGTGTGGCCATGTGGTCACTTTCATGTTTGCTTTTTCCACCATCAGGCATGCTACAAGCCTGTAAATGTCTCAATCGTCAGGGGAATATTATTTCCAAATGAAATACCAATTGGTCTGAATAAAATTTGCAGTTTCTATGGAGAAATATTGCAAATTCATCTGCACCACATGATCCATTACGAACTTTATCCAGCATCATCCGCGCCATCTAAGCTTGTTTTCACGCATGTGCATGTTTATTGTGACTACTTATATTGTGCCCCATCTTGTTTCGTTGATATTTGTGTAATTTTGTACGGTGATATTATTTCCGTCCTAGCCGGCTATGTGTATAGGCTGTCACCACACTAACCACATGCTGGAGGGCGAGCCCCGACGAGTCCGCTCTAGTGATGCCAAATAATCACACGTGTTCATTTATTTATTAATCTTGTAATTCTCCGAGTCCTATCTTCAGGGAAAATCGTCAGGCCAACCTAGTGGCTGTCGACCCCTTTCCCTTGTGAAGATTGTGTTTTCAAAAAACACTACAGAAGAAGTCATCCATCTAGGAGTGCATTAGAATAATTGTGGGGTGCGGAGCACCAAAATGGAGTTAGCTAGACACGTCTGAGTTTATCACAATTAAATTTCTTGGCACATTATTTGTATGAGCAATAAAATAAAAAGTAAGCCTCCAGTTTTCCAATCTTTTATTTGTAGTGACAGTCTCCTCGCCACATGTGTTTTAGTGCTAAAAGTTTAGTATTGATGTTTAGTAATGCAAAGTGTTTCGTAAGTACACTCGGGTAAGGCGGACACACAGAAACCACAGCATCCCTGAGAACTCTGAGTTTCAACAGTGCGGTGATTGGGAAGCACAGCTTGCGCCCATCATCAGTAAATAATTTGTGTCTTCGTTTGTCTCGTTTCTCATCCAATGGCATCAATTGGCATTCCCAAGTGGGGCCAGAGTGTGTTCATCTGCGTTGCATCATCCGTGTCAACCATGAGAAAATGGCGGACACCATGCTAGATCATCCGCAAGAAGACATCAAGACTTCTGCATCTGCAACACCCACGACAACCGTGATCGCGAGCGCGAACGACATGGCCATACCAGTTGAACGTTGTGTACATTGTGGCAGGGTAAATTAAATAAATTTGTTTGCAGAAAATTCATGGGACTAACCGTTATGCCAGTGTACCTCCAATACCACAGCTACGCCATCAGAGCAACGTATGTGCATGCGCACCGGATGTAACGGGGCGGGAGTAAAGTGGGCGCAGTGCCAACAGTTCAAAGGAACTTGCATTTACGATGCATAGGGCCTGAGGAATTTACCACCTTCCGCGATGGTGTAATAAACTGTGACGAGTGCTGTAAGACAAACTGTGCCGAGATTGCACCACCACAAACACCAGAGGTGAAACCCATGCCACCGCCAGTAGTCGTTACTTACACGCCACAGACCTTAACCGGGCCGGACCAAAATGTACTGTTGCCAACTTTTGCGAGCCATTACTCCGAGGACCCAAGTACATTTTTAGCTGTGTGCGAGGACAAGTTGAACAGACACTGTGTACATAGGGAAGATTGGACTGAAATCACTGCCAACCAACTAAGGGGAAATGCAGCCACATAGTGGAATTTAGTCAGAGACTATCGTGTGACATGGGAGGAGTTTTGCGATCAGCTATTGGACAGGTTTAACACAAATGGAGATGCCATCCAAGCCCAAGCGCAGTTGTTCCATGAACAGCAACGGGAACATGAAGGGGTAGAAGTGTTCATACAGCGTAAATTAGGCTTGTTCAAACGCCTGAACCCAGGGCAGCCACCACGCGGAGTACAGGAGATAGTTCTTTCTTTGTCTAAACCGGACATTAGGCCATTGTTGCGCGGAGCCAGCCGGGAGAGGCATGAAACTGTTTACACGGGAAGCATGTGCCTATGAACGAGATAAGCAGGTGGAACGAAGAGAACAAATGCTGGACAGACACAGTGAACCCCCACCGCCTGTACCTCATGCAATAGCTATAGATGTCACATGACCGCCGCCACCTGTCAGCCAGATTACACAGTCGGCGCAGTAGCAGGCAAACCCACCTGCTACATGCGCAATAGTGCTACAAGTGACTGACAGTACTGTACGCGCATTAAGGGTCAATGTTGAACTTGAGGGTAAAAATGTGATCGTCGTCATGGACAATGCCGCAAGTCATAATTTTGTACACGAAGGCCTAACCCAGGCAATAACAATAAGAGTACCACTGCAACATCTGCAATTCGCCACCACTAATCAACAAAGTGAGGCAAGAGGTGTAATGCATGTGATGGTAGGGATCCGAGAGTTACGAACCAAATGTGATGTTTACATTGTGCCGGAATTATGCGAGATGATCCTGGGATTGCCATGTCTTATTGACAACCAAGCCGTGATAGAACTGCATCTAGACCGCCTGCACGTGGGGACACGTGGCCGGTGGATCTTATACGTTGTGGGAGCAACACTGCCGACAATAAAAACTGCAGTGCCACTTGCAGACTTCAAGCATGAAGTGCCTGCCACACATTAACAATGTCTGCAACATCTACTGGACCAGTATGCCAATGTGTTCCACACTGAGGGGAAGCTACAGCGCACAGACATCACCGATCACGCCATCATCACGATGCACGAGGACTCGGTGTGCCCCAAGCCACGAGATCCAGGTATTTTCTTTTGCAGCATCATCAATCAGCAGGTATGTGAAATGCCTAATGACAATGTGATCGAACCTATGCAGAGTCTCTTCAACTAAGGCATTACACTTGCCCCTAAAAAGGACAGTGAATGGAGGTTTTGTGTTGATTTTCGTCTGCTTAACAAAATAACTGTAAACATGTCACCTCCTGAAATCAATATGAAGGACACTTTGTCAACACTAGGTTCAACTACTGTTTTCACCTCATTAGATTTGAAATCTGAATATTGGCAAGTGCCTATCTCCCCCAAGACAGAAAAAGAACAGCTTTCACCATGCCAGACGGGTGTAGATTTCAGTTTTTTGCCATGCCATTTGGCTTAAAGTGTGTCCCTGCAACATTTCAGAATTTGATGGTTAGTGTACTAGATGGATACATAGGTGACTTTGCAAAGGAGTATTTAGATGATGTACTTGTATGGTCAAACAGCTGGAAAGAACATCTGCACCACCTAAGCCTTGTGTTTGAACGGCTCGAACGCAACAAGCTTACGTACAAAGTTGACAAATGTAAGTTGGGTATGAGTAAGATGGAGTTTTCGGGACACAATGTAACAGGGAACGGACACAAACCTGAACAACATGTACACGAAATTCAAAAACAAACACACAACCAAGTAACGTAAACAAGTAGGAACATTTTTTGGTTTAATAAACTGGTTAAGGGAGTTAGTCCCAAATTTTTCTGTGATAATTGCACCATTGACCGCATTGCTATGCAAAAAACGTAAATTTGTATGAACACCTCAAGCCGACCAAGCATTTAAAGAGATCAAACTTGCTTTTCAAAATTGTAAACCGCTTACCAGGTTCAACCCAGAGTTACCCATTGTCGTGCAGACAGATGGTAGTCAGGAAGGCATCGGAACCGTGCTATACCATGAGGGAACTCACGGGAAAAAACACATAATAAACTACCATAGCTCAAAGTTTGGTGAGACAGAACGCAAGTACCATGTAAATGAACAAGAGTGTTTAGCGATTCTTCACGCACTAAGGAAATACTGGCCGTATCTGTTAGGGAGACAGTTCACGCTAAGAACAGATAACCGTTACCTTGTATGGTTAGAGGGTATGCATAATGGGAGAAGTAGTCTGCACCACATTGTGTGCTACAAACTTTATCCAGCGCCATCCACGCCATTTAAGCTTGCTTTCACGTATGTGCGTGTTTATTGTGATTACTCATATCATGCCCCATCTTGTTTCATTGATATTTGTATAATTTTGTACGGCGATAATATTTCCACCCTAGCCGGCTATGTGTACAGGCCGTCACTAAACTAACCACTTACTGGAGGGCAAGTCCCGACGTGTCCGCTCTAGTGATGCCAAATAATCAAACTTGTTCATGTATTGATTCATTTTGTAATTCTCCGTGTCCTATCTTCAGGTAAAATTGTCAGTCCACCCTAGCGGCTGTGAACCCCCTTCCATTGTGAAGATTGTTATCAAACACCACGGTAGAAGTCATCCATCTAGGAGTGTGATAGAATAATTGCGGGCCTGGGAGCACCCAAATGGAGTTAGTTAGACACATCCGAGTTTATCACCATTAAATTTCTTGGCACGTTATTTGTATGAACTGTAAAATATAAAGTAAGTATCACAGTGTTCCAATCTTTTATTTGTAGTGACAGTGTCCTCACCACATGTGTTTTAGTGCTAAAAGTTTAGTATTTATGTTTAGTAATGTAAAGTGTTTCGTAAGTACGCTCGGGTGAGACAGACACACAGAACCCACAGCATCACTGAGAACCCAGAGTCTCAACAGTGCGGTGATTGGGAAGCACTGCTGGCGCCCATCATCAGTAAGTAATTTGTGTCTTCGTTTGTCTTGTCTCACCCGAAGGCGTCACCATATTACATAAAGCATTTACATCTAAACTCTATTTCATATGTTGTTTGAGATTTAAAATTTGGATTTTGTTTCAAAACTTTATACATTAGACCATCACTTTGTTCCACAATCATAGAAAAATTGCCATGTGGTGTAAAAACTTTATATGTTTTTATGCTGCTGTGTGAAATAAATTCTCATCTTTTGTAACAAAACTTGATACATGAAAATTTTAACGTGTGTGAATTTCAACAAATACGAGAAAATCATGGAACATTTTGTTTCAACTTACTTATATTGACCAATGTTTACATTTGATGTCACATAATTCAACACATTAATTTTTGATCAAGAGAGTCAATTATTTTGTGTTTTCTGAAAAATGTCATGTGTACTTATCAAGTTTGGGAACTCACCACCTCATATACTTGCCAGTGCAACTTAGCATCCATGATAAGATAGCTGGACAGAACATAAATGCAGTTTGGAAGTTTGAAAGCCCAGCAACCATTCAAACTTAAAAGACAGAATGGACTTATTAAAAATATCAAACATGTACCAAACTGTACAGAAAACAATTAAATAACTAAATTTAAAAATACTGAACACAAAAACCATTGCAAATACAGTAAAGTACATAATTTTAGTTAAATAAATTGTGGCTGGAAAACTCATTTAAATAAACTTCCCTGATTTTCAAACATAACTTCACATTACTTCAACACATTGACATAAAACAATACTATCAATTAAAAACATTTGACACCAGCTAAGTGCCAGCCATGGTCAGCCCATGACGGCACGCGCCACTAGCAGTACACGTGGGTAAGCATATGTTCACGCACTGCTACATGGACTTTCCCAAAACAGGGTATAAGTTGTTAAGGTGTATTATGTATTTATTTTCAGGGTAAAAATGTTGTTAAGGTAACATGTTTATTTTAGAGTTTGTGTGAAATTGATATTTGAAAATTAAAGCGCATGCGGGGCTCAAGAAAGAGACAATATTCAGATGAGAACGCCTTCAAAAGACAAATAAAAACAAATCCAAAATCATATTTAAATTCTTGACTGTATAACTATTTAAAAATTCTTTTGGTGCCATTTCAATTTAGCGTATTCATATTTCCACTCAGCGGGCATAGCACTTCCGCTTGTGTGAATCCCGTAGGCAGCCATGGTAGGTCAGCGCGACCCCTGCCTCTGGGCAGTCATTCTAGGAGAACTGGCGAGGTAAGACGATGTCACGTACGCACTTCATCTTTTTTTTTGTACTGATGTAGGTTTCAATAGTTCACTTTAGTATACCGGTTAACCTTTGCCTTGCGTACGTTTTGCAAGACACTCCCAGCATAATAATGCAATCCGCTTCATCTACTAATTTGCAGCCTTTTCAGGCTTTTTGAGATGCTAACGAGATGAGAGGAAGGTGTGTCAGAGAGATCATGTGGCCCACGCTACTTGTGTATCAGATGTCATCTGCCCATGCTTAGGGCTTTTCAATGTAATTTCTGCTTAATGTCAAAGCGCAATACAAAGGGTAATATGTCTGTCATTATTTGAGGGTTTTTGTCTTGTTAATGTGTTTTGTGGCCACATCGCCCACGGCCACGTGGTCAGAGATCACTAAGTCCGTATCTGCGCCATCACCGTGCTACGAGGGCTAATTCTTGTTCCATCTTGTGAGCCATAATTTTATCTCAGGGTTTATGTAATATTTTCAATAAGGGTTAATGTAATTTATGTGTTTGATGCATTTTGTTCCTGACCACACGGTCAATTCATGTACAAGTTATTTTCCCCCATTCAGCGTTTTGCTTTTGTATGCTCGTTTATTGAAGGGATAAATATTTTAATGCATATACCTTTTTTGGCCAAATTTTTATTGACAGGATTTTTTAGAGAAATACTGCATTTTACGCCTGCACACATGGTCCGCTGCGAGTTTCATCCAGTGGCATTCACGCCATCTAAAGTTGGATTCACAATTTTATGTGTTTATTCCTGCTCATATTGTGTCCCATGTTCCCCAAGTGTTATTTTATGTGTTTTGTACGACGCTATTATCTTTGTACTAACCTGCTAATGTGCATGACCGTCGCCACACACCATGTGGTTCGTGGACGAATAGGCGCTAGCTGCGTAGATATTTGCGTGTGTCCAATTCATACTCAGTGTACTGTCTATGGGCAAATCTGCAGTTCATCCTAGTGACTGTAGGCCCCTTGCTTTGTAGAGGGTGTCTCTTCAAACACCGCGGAGCATCATCCAGTCGGAGTGCGTTAGTTGAGAAAGGTGCTTGGGAAATCAGCCCTGAAACTGACTAGACACGCTCAAGACGTAAAACCTAAATCATTTGGCACGTTTGTAACTTGGTAAAAATAAACATACCTTCTCAGTGTAAAAGTGAAATGTCTTTCAGTAGCGTCAGTTACCCAGTCCAACCTAAGTATGCTAAATGCTAAAATTGATACTTGTGGTGCTATGTTGGATTCTCATAATGCTGAGTTAATGGCTGAGCTAGACGCTAGGTTTGATGCTGGAGATGCCACGTTAAATGCCATGTTGGAGAGTTGTAATGATGAATTAACATCTTGGAAAATGAAAACAACTACTGTAAGCGTGAGTCAAGTTGATACTGAGTCATCTGTAGTTTCTAACAAGACTATCATGTCAGAAATTGTAAAAGTACACACCGAGCTGTTAACAGCAAATGTAACAATCTCAAATGAACCGGTTTCAATCACAACTGAAGTAGAAGTTCACGACGTTTCATCACACAACCTTACGATAACGGAGAATGCCGCTAATGACATCACTGTCATTGAATCGATTGACAGTGAACCAATTTCCAAGGTTAATAGTAACGTCCTAGATAATGTAGAACACCTATTTACACAAAAGGATTTGGACTATGAGAAAGCAAGCTAAACTGAACAAATTGTTACTATTGATCTAGTTCAGAATAATGTAGCGAGACTGCAAATCAATGCAGAAGAAAATATGTCGCAGCTAACTAATTCTATCATAGAAAATTCAGTGTAGTACAAGTAAGCATCAATGACTGGGCTTGTTGTGTAGAATATTTAAAAATGCAAAACCACATATACATATATTTACTCTGCAAACACACATAACAATTCTGACAATGAGAAAGGAGTACAGTCAATTGAATTAATCGACGTCGACATGAGAAACCAAACTTTCCGTACAGACAAGACAGAAACGCACCTGTATAGTTTTCATCACAGAAGGCAAAAGCTCGTAGAAAACATCTCAGGAAGTCACATATTTGGCAATGTGTAGGACGTGTCAAATATCACAGACACACCATTTCCACACATGGAAAAGCGGAAGGCAATGTCCGCGAATTTCAATGAAATATTTTGAAGAAAATATTTCAGAGCAAACTGAAAGTGTGAGCGAAACATCACTGTACTGTGAATGTGAGAAATGAAAATCTGTCTACTGTATGGTAGCAAACCTTGATGATTCTCAACTCACACGACGAGGGTACAGGAAACAAATGTCAGGAAGAGTACACCGAGTGTACAAGAAAACCAGCATGAAAGGAAGAAGAATTTAAGTACTGAGTACAAAATTTCATGGTTTAGTGGAGCAACAGAGAAGGAGATACCACCTTGGCCGCCACCGAGATGCAAGAGGGCGTCAAACATGGAAAGTAACGAAGAAGGTAGAGTGTACATATCACTATGGGACATACACCAATTGAAGTTCTTACAGGTCATCGCATGGGCAACTTGATAAATGAACTAGACGCTCTCCCAAAGATTGACATACCAACAGCTGAGCAAAATCCAAAAGTAATGCATCAAGAATTAATGACATTGATCAAACAATTGTTTCTTGCAGCAGAGAGTCGAAAAAGGCACTATAAGACGAGTAAGTTGAACAAGTTCCATCTGAATGAATTGATATTACGCCATAGCAATCCTACGAGCAGCGCATGGGAAGGTGTCACCAAGAAGTTATTCTTAATTTTTGAAGGACCATTTAAAGTCATAGGTATTGTTCATACTAATTGTTATGAACTAGCAGATTTAAAGGGAAACCCAGTGGGTAGATAAAACATAATGCAATTGAGACCGTACCGAGTTCCAAAGGAAAACCCGAGTATTGTAATCAGTGACAGCAAGACTATTAAAGCAATTGACAGCCCAGAAAAGTGATCATAGGCTGAACTTTTCTGATATGCTAATAAGCAAGTCAGAGGATTTTATGATAGTAGCAGATCCTGCCAAGTGATTTGTCGCAAAGTCTTGAGTAGTGGGAAGAGGGTCTACAGTGTTAAATGTTATTATGTTAGTATTAGTATTTATGTAAGTGTATTGTTAGGTATGATTTTCACCGCACCCTCACGTTTACTCACTAACCTTGTAGTCTGAGATCCTACTACGATGTTAAGAAGTCCTCATTTTACAGTCGCCATGAATGTTGCTGTTAACACTTTATGTAACCTGTCCTGTACACTGTGGGATACCATGGAGGTCCAAAGAAGATGAGAACTGGATACGTTGTCTACTCGTAAAACTAAGAGCACTGTGTAGTTTCAACCAATTAGCTTATTCTTCTTCTTTTTCCTTTAGGGTCTTCTAGGGACCATGAACCAATTTCAATGCTTTATCCTTTGTTGTTCCTACTTCTTCCTCCAGCACTCCATCTTCTCACTATATATCTTTTTCCTCTCCTCTGACCATTTTGAGCATGCTTTCTTTTCCTTCCTGCCTTGGAATCCTTCCATTTTTAACACTTTTTTCTTTAAAATATCTCTCTCTGTTACTTCTCCTTCACTTATATTGTTTCTTTCCAAATATTTATTAACTTCCTGAATCCAGGTTGTGGTTGATTTCTTGTTCCAAAGATATTCGAAAATCCGTTTGGTTAACCTGTTGCCATCCATTCTATATAAATGTCCAAAAAATAGCAATTGTCTCTTTTGTATTGTTTCTGTTATGTTTTCTATGTTGCGATATACTTCACCACTACTTCTTCATTTCCATAATTCTGTAGTTTTTAGTGGACCATGTATTATAAGTATAATTCTTCTTTCTAGTACTTCCAATTTATGCAAATTGTAATTCAGTACTAGACATTCAATTGCATAAAGACATTATTATTATTATTATTACACACAATCCACCTCCTGTGTCAATTTAAAGCCTCATAATTTGATTAATAATGTAGATATATCTCTTCCTAGCATCAAACAAGGTTTGGTTCTCTGGGGTATAAAACAGCTTAAAAGCAGTAAGGTAACTGGTTGCGATGAATTCCCAAATTTTATAATTAAAGGTTGCGCCAACATCTTGACCCCTATTTTAACTCACATATATAATTATAGTCTTACTTGTGGTATTTTTTCTCATATTTGGAAGCCAGCAATAGTAGTTCCCATTTTTAAAAAAGGAAATAAGCATGAAGTTAGTAACTATAGACCTATCTCATTATTAAGTAGTTTTAATAAAGTTTTCGAAAAAGTAATTTTCAAACACTTATCTTTTGTTACAAAATATTTAATATGCGAGTCCCAACATGGTTTTCAAACAGGGAAAACCATAAAAACAAATCTGTTCAACCTAGTTGACGATTTATACTCTGAAGTAATTACACAAAAACAAGTGGATGTTATATTTTTTGATCTACAGAAGGCATTTGATACATGCCAACATCAAATAATTTTGAATACGTTACATGCAATTGGGCTTGATTTTTTATTTATTAAATGGTTTGCTAATTACTTTACAGACAGAACTTTTAAGGTAAAAATAGAAAATGTTTCTTCCGGAGCTCCACAAGGAAGTACTTTGGCTCCGCTACTCTTTAATATTTTTATAAATGATATTGTCGGCGTAATAAGCCACTCGCAGGCACTTCTTTAAGCCAACGATCTAAAGATTTATAGAAATGTTAAAGACGGTGGATACTGTGCATTATTACAAACTGATATTGTAGCAATTCATGATTGATATTTAGTAAATTCAATGGGACTCAACACAGAGAAGACAATATGTATCTCATTTACAAAAAAAACCAATCCTATTTATTATAAATACCATGTTTATGTGCTAATTAATATAGTAGAATGTGTAAGAGATCTGGGAATTATCCTTGACTTTAAAGTATACTTTCACATACATGTAGATAGTTTAATTAACAACACAAATCGTACTCTAGGTTTAATAAAATTCATTACTTTTTCTGCTACTTCTTTCAATTCACTATTATGTCTCTAGTATTCATTAATTAGATCCTAATTAGATTACTGTTCAGTAATATGGAATTATATCACTCTGACAGACTGCAATAGATTAGAAAATATACAAAAAAAAAAGTATTCAAATTGATTTTTAATAGATTTTCAACTAGTGCAGGATTTAATTACAATAATGCATTAGTTAGTTTTAAAACCCAAACAATAAAATAATGTCGTGAAATTGATGCATTATTTTTAATCAATGCATTTTTAGAATGTATATCTTGTATAGCTGTTATGAAAAAAGTAGGCCTAAAAATTCCAATGTATATGCATAGAACTCCATCTATATTTTCTGCTTTAATTTAAAAAAAAGATTTAGCTAACAGGTGTGTTACTAATATCAATAACAATTTTTCTAAATTTGATCCTTTTTCAGGTAAGAAACTCACCTTTCTGGATCTATTCAAACATTACAGTAGTTAGTAATTTTGCTTTAGTAAACAGTTGTTTTCTAAGTTGTTGTCCTTAGACTATGTTGTAAAGTAATTTGTATATAATCTTCAGAATCTTCTATCAGAAGTTATTTTTATTTTTTGATTTATTTAATGTTTTTCCATTTTTGTGTCTTTCTATGTTATGTTTGTCTTCATTGTTTGTGGTCATCCTGTGCTTAATGTCTGTTATTGTCTTATGTGTTATGTCTATTTTTTGTTATTTTGTAGTTTTGGTGCCATTCTGTCATAGGTTGTTTCTGTACTGTTGGATGGCAGATAGAGCCTGTTAATAAATAAAGAAATAAATTATTATTCATGGACAAGCAAACAAAGAAGCCTATGGGAATAGTTAATTAGAAGAGAAAAGATACCTTGTGTGACATCCTGTCATAAGCCAATGTTTTAAGCACACCAATCTCTTCCAAATGGAATTACTTGAAGAATATTACTTACGATTTGTTGCCTATGTTTCTGATTCAATGATACAGAGAAACATAAAATTTCCTGCTGATGAGAAGAAAGTTGTGAAATGTCAATCTTAATATTTCTTGGGCATACTTCTGGAACTACCTCAGTTACACTTACGTCAAACCCTACTTTTTCTCAATGTTATTTGTCACGTTTATTTATTGTATTGGTTGTCATAATTTGTATATTTTACAATGAATTGTTGATTCATATAGTGTACATATCTCAATAGTGAATAATTTTGTTTTTGAAACAGGATTACACTTCATGTGTGTCTTCGTTGACTAGGGTTTGGAAGCGCGTATGTTTCCTGTAGCAGCATACCATGTAATAGTCGCTAGGGTCTTCCACAATTGTTTTTTGTAGATGTCATAATTATAAATTAATTAAAATGTACACTATTGCTTAGCAAATGATATTGTGTTGACACGGTGGTGAAGCATAATGTTGATTTAATTAGCATGTCAACAGTGCTTTGCATACATCAAGTGAATTGGGAACTGTGTCCGGAGTTATGCTAGTAAAGTGAAGAAATTACGATGATATCTAAGGAGAAAATAAAATCAGTGTTGTGCCTAACGAACTATACAATGTAAAGCGCTCCCAACAAGTAATGTATTGCTTGAATATTCTACACCCTAATTCAACGACACTTTGCGTACATTTGTTATCCAGTGAGCAGTTTTGACGTCAGCATTGTTTTGAGGTGGAGTGTAGAGACACTCATTGAGGAGACAGGATCCACGTGATCGCCACTTCGAGACGACGACACCAAAGGTTCCAGCTATCCATGGACTGTGGTAGCTGTTCAAGAGGGATCCCAGTGCGATCATAGTCCTACGGACGCAAGGACATTATAAAAGATGAATAATTTTAAAACAAAGAACATTAATGATCTTTCTAATATTGATATTTAAAAGAAATATTTTAATCTTGACTGTTGATTGAGTGTACTAATATTTTCTTGTTTTGAATGTTTTTTTTAGGAAATGTCGATGTGTAATTATTTTGAAGTGTTATATAATTGTTCTGTTCAGTGGTTTCTTGGACTGCAATGTGTCAGTGTTCTAATCTTATTCATTGTAATTTTAAGTTGCCTGCTGTCAAGAGTTTTTTGTTTTGTGTAACCTTATTAATTATTAGCGGTTTTCTCTCAAAAGTAACACTTAGTTCAAAAACTTAGTGGGGCTTCTGTAAGGATATGCCTTGTCAGAGGTTACCTAATATTGATTTAAAATTACTTTACTTAATTTTCATAATACATTATCTTTGGATGATTCATCTATGTTGTTAACATTTCTCAATCATAATATTTGCATATGTATTAAATATAAATTCATATTAACTTATTTTAATTGAAACTGAAATGAACAGTTCTAAACCAACATTACTCAAGTTAGTGCAGAAGTGTGATAAAAACATCTATGAAATTCCGGCAAAGAAAACACGCTTTTGTCTTAGAAATTTTGTCATTTGGAATGTTAGAACAATGCATTATAGAGTTCTGTTAAATGAGAATATTTTCGCAAGAAGGCAAGCAAATGTTTGAGGCAGGAAGTCGTTCGAATTAAGTCATGGAAGGATGATTTCTTTGATGCAGAAACGATTCGAGAGACAACAAGCATTGCCCCAGGATCAACAGGAGACCTGATCTGGTGTTGCTGAGGCACAGTTTGACATTCGACTACTGGAAAATGCAGAATTGGGAAACAGATTCCTAATTAAATGAGGACTTCACTGCTTCCAGGTCGTCGTATTCCAGCTGCCATCTCCACCTACAGATTGTCTCCAAGTAAGGCCAGTGTTTATGCCAGTTAGTCCTGCTGTCAGTTAATTGTTGAGACTTTCCTTTCACAAAACATAATTGATTGAATTCATTTGATTAAACATCAAAACTTTTAACTTGAAACTCTACAAGATTTTTAAAGAAGTATTGAACAATACTGAGAATTTTTATCATTTTCAAAAATTCATTAACTACATATTCAGAAGGATGTTTTTCTCAATTAATTATCAGCATATCCCAGTGGTACGTTTGTAAGCAGTTTCTTGCACTACTGATTGAAAGCCAACCCG
The DNA here is from genome assembly GCA_029891345.1 of Dryococelus australis. Classification (NCBI taxonomy): domain Eukaryota; kingdom Metazoa; phylum Arthropoda; class Insecta; order Phasmatodea; family Phasmatidae; genus Dryococelus; species Dryococelus australis. Next base: position 222,073,313 of record CM056994.1, read on the forward strand.
GAGCAACTTAGTGATTTTAAACGCACGAGACTAATTGGATTATCATGCCTATCAACATTATGAAAAGCTTCACTGCTGTGTTAACATATATGTTATTTGTCATGTAATATTTTGCTCGTTAAATCATAATTAAAAGTTCCACTTAATAATATCATATCTGACAGCAGCTTTCTCAACTTTCTAGAATAAGTATTTATTTTCAAAAGAGTTGATAATTGCATTATTTTGTGAATTATGTGTGCTTTATTGAAGTAATAGTAAAATCTGCTTGATTAATCTTATTTTCTGAATATTATTTTAAGTTGTTCTGCAATTTTAATCAAAGTCTTGATTTTATCTGTAATGACATTAGATATTCAAAAGTGGATTGTTATTTATTAATTGTTCTTATGCTATCCACACACATAATCTTATTGACACAATCTTTATAAAAAACAATCATAAGTGTAAATGGTTATTCATATTTTGTCCTTGTGATTTCACCACTAAACATCTTATTATCATCAATCCTACCACCTATTAAAGAGTGACTGCCCAATATGTAGGCATATATGTTATACATGTTGTCGTATACCCCTTTTTAGTGATTCTAACGTATACAATTCTAAATAAATTTGACTGGGTATTCCAAAACATTAAATCCATTGACCTAATGGAGTAGCCAATGGAATGTGGAGGGTTTTATACGGGGACAATTTTAACATATTACCTCTTCGATATTGAGAATTACAACTGGGCACATTCATCTGAATGTACTACAGTAGAACCTCGTTAAGTCGGATCAATTAGGGCCGGAGCCAATCTTGGATAACAAAAATCTGAGTTAATCAGAGAATGTTGGAAAAAATTCAATAAGACAACATACTTACAGAAAATTTCCTTTACATTGAATAAAACATATCTGAAACATATTTACATATTAAAAACTGGTTACCTCACACAGCAAACATCTACAGTGCCAGCAAACACATGCTCAGTGTACAGTACAGTAAGATTTTGAGCACTGATTAAAACAATAACTCAGCTTTTAATTCACGCAAGAAAATGTGTTTTTAATTTTCTAAAATGTTAGAAGATTAACTTTGTGTGTTAGGAAAGGCTGTTATGTATTGATTTATGAAGTATTAGCATGGGCAAACAGCAGTAGGAATTAGTGAACGTAGTATTTACATATGTTTGTAACTTACTTAGTTTAGCAAGGATGGTATTGTATAATATTTTGAAGATGGTTATATATGGTGGTGTAATTTCAGGTTAGGGTTCTAAATGGCAACAAGCTGTTGTTTCGGGTAGTATATTTGGGCGGGTGGGCTCAGTTGTTGTACTATGTTCTGATATGTACGGTACCGGGAAGTACAATTGAGTCAATCTGTTCAAGTGTACTACTCAGTACCACCAAAAAATGTAAATATTAACTTTATGAATTGCAAACAATTGTATTAACACTGCTACCAACATCTTCCACCCATATAAATTTTCTCTACCATTCACATTGTGCCTAACACTACTATGTCATGTGCATATAAACAATGGTGGGTATTGATTAACACGAATTACACAAAATACCTACCCTGCATCCTGGCCACCACAACAGGCCGTTGAACCTGCAAACTGACATTTTGTGTTCGGTGACTCATAGGGCATTATAATACATAATACTTGTTTTTATTGACACTCTTTTCAAACATTTTTGAAGTGACAGACATGTATATTTTATTAATGTGTGTGACTACAAGTATTTGCTTACACACACATTGTTGTGTATGTAACTGGTAAATGTTAATATAGTAAAGGAAGTTGACAGACAGAGGTTGGCAGTAGGTAGGGAACAAGATGGTGGAGCAGACTGGTGTATGATATAGGCTATTCACGGTAAAGTGAACACAGTTGAAAGCCCTCTCATTTAGAATAATAGTCATTAAATGTATTTTATTTTAGCCTTAGACGTTAACTTCAGAGTGCCATGGAATATACACACTGTGCTTATTATTTACATGGCAGTATTTATTAAAAAAATAACTAAAGGATAAAATATGACTGAAATAAAAAAGTAACTAGGGCCTCAAAAGTGCTCTTTTACCTTGAACAGCCAATAGTTGTGATAAGCATGTATTGAACTAGAAATAAGAAAGTACTTACAAGGAATAAAGATAAGGGAAGGACCCAAACAAAACATGGTGCAATCAGTGAGAAGTAAAGTTCCCGGTCAATTAATGTATTAAGTGAGAGGTTGAATTCACTCGTGTGGTTGTTGCATTCGCGCCGCTCGTGAACGATGGCGGACACAAACAAGCCAACGTTTTGAATCTTTCGGATAATTTAGGTGAAAACTGGAGAAGATGAATGAGTGAGTCCGGGAAGTCGAAAAATCAAAAAGACAGTAATCTCGGAATCAACTGTTCCAGTATCAGTTAATACTGTGTTCTCTTCCAAGAAAAATGATACGGGTCTGAATAGGCAACATAAAAAGGAAAACACTGTCAAGTGTAAACAGTGCAATTATATGCATTCATGGAACGAATCCCTAGCATATGGAAAACAGGGTCATAAATGTGGGAAATTTAATCACTTTGTACCAATGTGTCAAAGTGCTAAAGGAATTAAAAAAGTAAGGACTCTGGAGAAAGAAGGCTCAGATAGTGATGATGACTAGTAAGTAATGAGTGGTATAAAGGTATTGGCAAGGGACATAAGGCAAGTCGAGAGCTTAGGAACACAACAAAATACAACAAAATGCCATGAAGTCATTGCAGTTGATGACAGGAAAATAAAATTCAAGTTAAATACAGGGCCAGAGGTCAATATTATTCCAGAAAAACTATTTAGGAAAACTGACATTCAGCTGAAAGCAAGGGACACAAATGAAGTTCTGAGAGTTACTGTGGATTTAAGGTGAAACCAATTGGAATTGTCAACCTGAAGTGTGAGGCAAATAATGTAGTCAAATACATGGATTTTAGGATTGCAAATGCTGACAGTACTCCTATACTGGGTCTGCAAGCTTGTGTTCACCTAAATTTAATTGGAAGAATGCGCCTAGTTGGTACAGATGATATCATGGTAAAAGAGCATGACAAAAGTAAGTTCATTCACAACAATAAAGATGTTTTTACTGGCATGGGAAAATTTTCCGATAAATGCAACATAAGTGTAGATGAAAATGTTCAGTCCCAAGTCAGACCTCCAAGGAGGCAACCACAAACAATTTCCAACAAATTGAAGACTACACTTGCATCTTTGGTGAAAAAAGGAATTGCACAGATAGTGGAAGAGCCAAACACCTCTGTTCACAACCTGGTGGGTGTGGAGAAACCGAATGGCACCTTAAAACTTTGTCTGGACCCACAAGATTTGAACCGTGTGATTAAAAGAGAGTTTTATGAAATTCCCACAATTAAACAGTTGACACACAAACTATCTGGAAAGTCATTTTCCTTAGTCTTTGGTCTTAAAGATGGATTTTGGCAACTACACCTTGATAAGAAGTCGAGTGACCTGTGCACCTTTTCCACTGTATGGGGCTGCTACAAGTTCTTGGCTCTTCCATTTGGTATGTTTTGTGCACCAGAGAAATTTCAGGAACTAAATGAACGTGTGTTTGATGACATTGATGGTGTTGTCTACTATGATGTAATTCTTGTAGCTGCATCATCACAACAAGAACATGATAAAATTGTTGCAAAAGTATTACAAAGAGCAAGAGAACAAAACATCAAGTTTAATCCAGAGAAGCTTCAATATAATACATCAGTAGTCCATTTTATGGGGCATTTTTATTTTCAAACAGTGAAATCAGACCTGACCCTGAAATAATAGCAGCAATTCGGTGCTTGCCTGACTCACAGAACAAGGAGGAGCTACAGAGACTACTTAGAATTTTCAACTATCTATGACCATTTATACCAAATATGGTAACACTGACAGCACTTCTGAGAACACTATTGCGGGCTGATATCACCTGGCAGTGGATGAAGAGTCATTCTGAATGTGTTGTCGCCATCAAATTAGCAATTACCATGCCCCAGCTCTAGGCACATTTGATGGTGAAAAACCTATTATGATCAAGTGTGATGCATCCCAAGAGGATCTGGAATGCTTCTTAATTCAGAATGGACAACCAATAGCATTTGCATCACGTAGCCTGATTGAGACAGAGAAGAAATGGACACAGATAGAAAAAGAACTCTTAGCAGAAATCTATGCCCCAAAGAAGTTTCATGACTACATATATGGCCATGCTGTGCAGATTTTGACTGATCATAAGCCACTAGTGACTATAATGAGCAAACAGGTGTCAAAAATTATGTTGTCCGACTTCAGCGTCTGAAGCTCAAGTTATTGGAATATAACCTGGAAGTACAATACCTGCCAGGCAAGCAGGAAAAATTATGCACATAGCAGATTTGCTGTCTCGAGCATACAGCAAAGACAAAGTGGAAGATGATGATGAAATTTGCGAAGTTGTACATAGTGTGGCCAGGCATCTTCCAATAAACAATGTGCAGAAGGAAGAATTTAGACGAGAACTGGTGTCAGATTGCACTCAGTGAAGTGATGAAACTTGTGAAAATAGGATGGCCTCATAAAAAGTCCAACATACCAGTGCATTGTTGTCTTCTGTAGTACTGGTCTGTACAGTGAGATCTCTTTGTAGAGGATGGATTGTTGTTTATAAACAACAAAATTGTCGTTCCAAACAATCTGAGGCCAAACATCTTGAAAGTGATCCATGAAGGTCATTTTGGGGTTGGCAAAACAAATCAAGGGCAAGGAGGTTGTTCTTTTGGCCAGGAATGCTAAGTGACATCAAAAGGTATGTAGCAGAATGCAGAGTTTGTGAAAAGTACAGGATCACAAATTAAAAAGAACTGCTGATTCCACATTCAGTACCTAAACTTCCATTTGAGAAGATAGGAGCAGATGTTCTTGAATTCGGAGGAAAGAGTTACTTGATTGTGTATGATTACTTGTGTAAGTGGCTAGAAATAGTACAGTTACATAGTAAGCAATCAGGCATTGTAATAAGAGCCCTTAAAAGAATATTTCGCACACATGGTATAGGTAAGATTATAATTGCTGATAATATGCCTTTTAATTCTTATGAATGCCAACGATTTTCACATGAACTGGAATTTTGAGTTTTGTACATTGAGTCCAAACTACCCACAGGACAATGGTATGGCAGAAAAAGGGGTGGGGGATAGCTAAAAACATATTGCGAAAAAGTGGGGAGGAGGGAAAGGAATACTGGCTAGCATTAATGGAGTATCGTAACACTCCTCTTCCAGGTATGGAAGTTGCACCAGCACAAATATTGATGTAAACTGGTTAGAACAAGGATACCAATGACTATGAATAACCTGACTCCATAAGTACATCCACACATCAGATCACAATTATTTTCAAAACAGACAAAGGTGAAAAACCACTATGATAAGCAGGCACAGAAAAACCCCAAAGAGTATTCAAAAGATCAGGCAGTAGTGGTTCGGAAGGGTCATGTATGGGAACCAGCCACGATTGTGGAAAAATATGTAACTAAGATAACTAAAGCTAACTGCTAATAAATAGTACTCTTCACACATTTCACTTCCACATATTATAACACAATGTTACACATTGTATAACAAAGTAAATTAACATTTGAAAAAATATATATATGTGTATGTGTGTGTGTGCACGCATGTGCGTGTGTAACCTGTATATGTATAAAAAATAACTTCTTACATATCTGTGAAAGATATTCATCAATTTCTGTTAAATTATGAGAGCAATGTACATCCATAAAATCACATAGTACTTATTAGTATATTACATTTCTGCCAAGTCATTTTCTAAAATAATGTGTTTAAATAACTTATTATAGACACACAGACCAGAGTGGAATAGATTTTTAAGTAATGCACTCTGGTGGTTAATTCTAAGTTTATGAGAATTTGTTGTCAAATGGCCATGCACAGCATTTTTTTTGGTAATATATTTAATTTTTCTTGACAAATTTCAGTACACATATTGCATATTAATTATAAAATGAAGGTATGTTGTTTACTTAAAATAATTTCCTACAAGAGGTAGCTCTATTAACCCCGGCTAAAATTCTTAATGCTTTCTTTTGAAGAAAGAAATTTTTTTTTTACTTCCTAATGCATTTCCCCAAAACTCAATATCATATCCCATTAAAGAGTGAAAATGTGCAAAATATGCCTATTTCAAAGTTTTGCGATAAACTATTTCTCTTACTGACCTCAACATAAAACAGCCTGAAGAGAGTTTATTTTCTAAAGTTTTAATAGGCATGCCATGTTTAAACATTTGTCAATGTGTAAGCAAAACAATTTTGTTAGTGCTAAGTTACCTCTTCTATTGTTATATGGTGGTATCCAGTATTTCTAGATTTCTGGTGCTGTGTTCACTGAATTGTAAGAATTTAGTGTGTGTGTGTGTATGTGCGCGCACGTACGTGCGTGTGTATGTATATATATATATATATATTTTTTTTTTCAAAATCAATTTATTTACCTTGAACCAATGGTCTATTGAATTTAATTTCTCCATGGTTTTAAATTTTAAATTTTCTAGACTATGTTCATTAATTATGATACTAGTGTCATCTGCAAATTGGGTTGTATGTGGAAATTTTGTTTCAATGAGTTGGTAATTAACATACAGAAGGAACAATAATGGACCCAAATACTTCCTTGTAGTACCCCATCAGTAATCTTTTCCAACTGAGAAAGAGATACACTACATTTTCCTACCATGACCTGTAATGCCATAATCATTTAGTATATTTAATAAAATTGCATGATTTACAAGGTTAAAAGCTTTTGACAAATCACGAAAAATGCCATATGTAATTTTTCCTTTGTCAAGCGAGTCTATTGTTTTTAGTTAATTGATACACTGCAGTCATTGTGGATGTATTTTTCTGACAGCCACATTCTTCTTTATTTAATATATTATTTATCTCCAGGTATCTTACTAACCTGTTATACATAGCTCTTTCAAATATTTTTGAGAAGACTGGTAATAAACTTTCTAAAGTTTGTTTGTCTTCCTTTTTAAAAATAGGTATAACTTTAGCAAATTTCATTCTATCTGGAAAAGAACCTTCTTTAAGTTTCGATTAATTAAGAGAAATAGAGGTTTTACTAAATTCTGTCCACATGATTTAATGAATTTATTTGACAGACCATATATATCTTGTGATGTATTATTCTTTAAAGTGCCTATTATTTATTCTTCTTCTTCTGTTACTGGACAAAGATTAAAATCAGTCCATTCATTATTTAAAAGTGCCTGAATTGACGACAATTCCTATGGTTATTTTACACTAACATATTTGTTTTCCACGACATAGCACAATACATGTAATGCACGTTAGTATTTTGCCGCGACTGTGTTTAACACTGTTACAACTGCGAGGTAAAGGGCTGTACTAATTGAAATTATCCTTTTGTTATTGATATGTGTTGGGTCAGTTCTCTAAAAGGACGGTCTCAGTTGGAATAAACATTAAAACGAATGAACAACCAGGCAAACGAAAAAGGCATATTAAATTCAAGCATACAACTTGTGTTGCTCATTTTTGTGATACAAACTTAGCGGTGAACATGCACACAAATAAGCCTACTGTAATTTTTATTCCGCTCTTATTTCTATGTATTGTTACTTACTGTTTAAGTCTATTGAAATTCACCGGGCTGGGCTTAGTATTTTTCTTCTGGGATTGTGGCAAATTACATTACATAACTGTGTTCCAAACCCCTTCGGGCAAAGGTACAACATTGTGATAAATAAACAGACGTGGATGTAAACAATTAACTTTGTCATAAAAACAGTTCACAGATAAAAAGTACAAATAGTGCTAATCAAATATTTGAAATCACGCACACACACACAGGGTCAGCGTATCGACCATGATGCTCAAAGGCACGCCATTTCACAGATGCAACAATTAACGAAACACATGTCAAAGTATATTTATCTCTGCCGTGGAAACTCAGATTTAGCACGACATCGTAACTTGCCTAAGTAAGTTTAAAAAACACGACGTCTACAAACGTGATGTGGTAATTTGAAATATTTTTTGGAGTAAGAATAATTTACGCTTCGTTTGGCAAAACTCAACACGCCATATCATGGATCGCCATGTCTGCCAACTTCACTTGGTAACTGCCCCGCCATAATATCTAAATATAATCAAATTAGTATTCAAACATTAAAATCTCTTTTCAGTTGTAAATTACAAATTCAAAAATCATTATTTTGCTGTAAAATGTATGAAATATGCTACAATTGAAAACATGTATAATGTTATTGTTTACTAACGAACTGAAACTTCCAGAGTGTGAATGAGATAAAGAAAGAGAGAGAGTGACAAGCCTCGCCCAGCAGACAGTTCTTTTCAGTTGCTTTCTCGCTTGATAAAACAACATCGTACCATTACAGCCTACTCACAATATTTTCCACTGTTATTTTAAACTGTAAAAATGAGATATGTTGCCACCGGGGCTACGCAAATATTTCAATAGGCACAGTTTAATTTACAAATAGTATACTAAAAAATGAGGTTAAAATAATATTTTATCTGTGAACTATTTCTCACTGGTCGTTGCCAACACGTCGCTGCTTTAACTGTTGTAAATATATATTTACAAAGAAATAAATATTACAAGTTATAGAAGATATTATGGTAAAGTTTCATTTATTCAATAATAAAGTACTCTAAAGTTAACTACAGTGTTATATATTTGTGGAATACACGTTATTGAAAAAACGGGTTGACATGTTATGCCTAAGAGTGTTTTTTCAGAGGTTGATTTTCCTAAGTCGCTTCCAGTCGGGAATGGACTACAGGCCTATATTTCACTCGTTTTACCCCACAATTTCTCTGATCTTCATAGCCCTCCCCACTATCGTTTTTTGGGTTTCTATTGGTAAAATATTGATGTCCATAGCAAATTCGTGTTCTGTGTAATTAGTGGGGGAATTATATCACTTTCCGAGATTTTTTTTCTTTCGAAAAAGCCCTTATTCCTAGGAATCAATTACCTAAATAATTACGTTACCTAGTCAATAGTACTACGTTGTATCCATGACACAATGTATACCCTACTCGACTTTCCAGACACACTCACATTACCGAACAAATATTATAATTTAAATAACTTCATGTATATATTAGCACATACACACTCATATTTTCACAAAATTATTTGATTTAACACATCTAACTGAATGAATTGCATTTATAACTCGCTTTCACACACACTAAACACCTACCTACGACCGATATACATCCACCATTAGTTCAGAAAATTCTCACAATGCGCTGTGACGTAAAAGATTGAAAAACGGTAGTGCTCTCCAACCATTGGTCACCGAATGCAGTGTAATGTTTAATGGTGATGCACATTGTGTATAGACACCATCTCGGAACCTATTTATGTATTTTATGTTATATGTATATTTTTTATTCTACTAGTTAAAACATTACATAGTACACTCCTCTTGTGAATATAGACAAGGTAAGCCTTGGGTAATTCACCAGAATTACATAATCTTCCAAACACTGTTTGATAGCTGTGTTGTATACCTGTATAACCTCAGAGTCACAGCATAAATATATCCCGTAAATTAGGTTTAAAACATTAAATATTCGTTGCAAGCTATATTCTAACATGTAATACAATTCAGTGACCCAATATAAATATATTCTATGTAAATTATACGTATTTTATAGCAGAAAAATAGCAATCTTGATAACCCAGTAATTCTTAAGAATAGGGGCTTTTTCAAAAAACAGAAAAATAATATCTGGATATGTTAAATATGATTATTAGTAATCATAATTACTAGGAATTTTGGAGGGGCTTGAAGTAATTTTCTGTAAAAAAAAATATATATATATAATAGGGAGGAGAGTGATCAAAATTGCTGCATTTATGTTATAAAATACGTATAATTTATGTAGAATATATTTATATAGGTTCGCTGAATTGTTGTACATGTAAGAATACCGTTTTCAAGGAATATTTAATGCGTAAAACAAATTTATGTGGTCTGGATGTTATGTAATTCTGGTGAATTACTCAAGGTTTACCTGGTTTATTTTGATGAGAGGTTAAAACGTATAACTAGTAGAATAAATATAGATATTGTAGATTGCGATGTATACCGCCATGTTATTATCCCTACACTGAGCGTACACAGCAATGTTATTTTCAATACATTACGCGTGCGCATATACCGCCACATTGGTTAACGTCAGATGGATTGTGGGAAATTGTGACATGTTGGTTTTCGCTGGTCCTATCTGAGGCTTCGGATTAACGAGTGATTAAATGTGTGTTTTATTGCAATTTATATTGTTTGAAGTGTTAAATCTAATAATTATGTGAAATTACAAGTGTTTCCATGCTATAATAGCAAGGGAAAAGGTTAATTATAATATATGTGTGGTGATTAGTGTGTCTGTGTAGTGTGGTCAAATACACAAAAGTTGCGGAGTGCGTATTCTTATGCGCTGTATGAATGGCGAATGATTTGGTGAGTAATGACTAAATTAAATGAATTTTTTTGGAAAACAATGTTTCGGAAAGTGGCATAATTGCACTATTAATTACACAGAACACGAATCTACTAGGAGCATTAACATTTGACCAATAGAAACCCCAAAAATGATGGTGGGGAGGGTTCTGAAGATCAGAGAATTTTGGGGTAAAACAAGTGAAATATATGTACATAATTTAATATTAACTGACAAAAATATGTTAAATTGCAAAAATATTGTACAAGCGTAGTCATACACTATGCACTGAGCCAGAGTCCCAGCGCCAGCAGCGGAGTAAATCCCCCAAAACAGTGATTCAAGGCGTACCACAATTTTTTTTGGGTGATGACGCGAAGTGTCACGCATCAGTAAAGCTGGTGTTTCCCCACAAATGATTTTCAAGCATAGCCTCCTCACATCTAAAAATACTGTACAAGCATAGCCAAACGTTATGCACTGAGCCAGAGTCCCAATGCAAGCAGGGGAGTAAATTTCCAAAACTGTGATTCAAGGCATGCCAGCAATTTTTTTTGGGTAGTGACGCAAAGTGTCCTGCATCAGCGAAGCTTGGAGTTTCCCCATAAATTATTGTCATGTGTGGCCTATTTACACTGAGAAATAATGTGTTTAGCAATTTAACATATTTTTTACTATTTGTACTATTACTGTATTATTATCTCATGAAAACCGGTTTAATTGCAAAAAAAATTGAACTGAACATGACCTAAATTGACAATATTTCCAACAAAAGCTACAAACACGACAGTAGAGGGCTATGAAGATCAGGGAAATTGAGGGGTTCAAGTTCATAATGAAAATGTACTTATTTTGTATATTTTTAACGCCACAATTTCCCTGATCTTCATAGCCCTCCCCACTATTGTATTTTTAGCTTGTATTGGTAATATTGTCTACTTAGTTATTGTTTAGTTCAGTTTTGTTTGCAATTTAATGTCTTTTCATGAATAAATATTACATTATTTACATATTTTTCACCCATTTTATCCCATAATTTCCCTGATCTTCATAGCACTCCCCACTATCATTTTTGGGGTATCTATTGGTCAAATGTTGATGCCCCTAGTAAATTCGTGTTCTGTGTAATTAGTAGAGTGAAATTACACCATTTTCCAAATTTTTTTTTCCAGAAAAACCCCTATTCTTAAGAATTACAGACTATCCTCTCTACGTGACATCACCACCTGCTGGTAGTTGTGGTTGGCAAGTGGCACCTACATGTAGCTGGCCGAACCGTAGAGTAGTCAAGTATGATGAAACATCCAGCAAACTCCAGCCTCACATGCCAGCAAATGGCGTCATTAGCCAGCAACCTAGTGGAGTGCCACTTACCAATCAGCACCGGACAATTTACTCAGCAGCAAAGACAACGGGGAATACTTTACAGAAGGTGGTAGCTAATCAGACACAGGGTCCATACATGCATTATGCATGCATACATACATGCATACATACATACATGCATGCATACATACACTCACAATTAGGCTACTGCCTGGTGGCGAGCTCTCTCACCTCTCCTTCCCCCAACCAACTCTTTTTCCACTCCCTTCCTGAATTTACCAACCCCTCTCACAGATACCAATTCCACCCTCAACACATTCCACTCTCTGACAGAGATCACAAGCATGGACTGCCTACCTCGCTCCATTTAAGATGAGGGAGTGGGGGATAGAAAATGTAATTAGGGGTTTGGAGAGCAGTAAGGCAGGGGGACCAGATGGGATAGGAAACGCAGCACTAAAGTTTGGTGGCAAGGAGCTGGCGAAATATTTAGAAGTGCTGTTTAAAAAGTCCTTAGGAGAGGGTAAGTTACCACAAGATTGGAAGGATGCTATGGTGGTACCTATACACAAGCAGGGAGAGGATAGGGGGAGGCCTGGTAGCTACAGACCGATGAGTCTCACATCAAGTACAGGAAAAGTAATGGAGAGGCTGGTGGTGCAGTATGTGGTGAGTGTTATGAACAATAGGAATTGGTTGGAGGAGTCCCAGCATGGTTTCAGGAGGGGTTACTCATGTGAGACTCAGCTGGCTGGGTTATTAGAGGATCTGGTGCAGGTAGTTGATGAGGGGAAGCAGGTGGATGCCTGCTTCATAGATTTTGAGAAGGCATTCGATAAGGTGCCCCATGGAACATTGATGAGGAAAGTGGAGGCGTTGATACCAGACAGGAGGGTAGTGGAATGGATAGGGGATTTTCTCAGGGGGCGAAGGCAGAGGGTGAAAGTGAGGGAGGCAATATCGGAGGAAGAGGAGGTTACGTCAGGGATACCACAGGGAAGCGTGCTGGGTACTATGTTATTTACCATAATGGTAAATGACATGGGTTTGGGGATTAGAGGAAAAATCAGATTGTTTGCAGACAATTGTGTTGTATATGCTGTGGAGGGAGAGGGGGGCGGAAATTTGCAGGCGGACATTGATAAGATATGGTTGTGGACCATAAAAAATAAAATGAAGATAAATGTAAGAAAAACTAAGGTAGTGAGGTTCACAAGGAAGAAGATGATAAGCAGGGACATGTACAGATGGGAGAGACAAGAGATAGAAGAAGCAACAGAATATAAGTATCTAGGGATTGTACTGCAGGGAGACCTCAGATGGAAAAAACAGGTAGAGAGGATGGTTTCAAAGGGAAGAAGGGCTCTGGGTATGCTGGGAAGGGTGCTGAATGGAGTCAGCTGTGAGGTGAAGGCGTATGGCACAATGGTATGGCCAATGTTAGAATATGCTGCAGCAGTATGGGACCTGTATGTGGAGGTGGAGGTGCGAGAACTGGAAAAGGTGCAGAGAAAGGCAGCAAGATGGGTGAAGGGTAGGTGGAGAAGGCAAGGGCAGGATGATGAGGAAGAAGGGAACTGTAGGCCATCAGTAATGATGAAAGAAATGGGGTGGAGCTCATTGAAGGACAGGAGGAAAGTTGAACGGTTAGTCAGGATGTACAGGATGGTGAATGAAGAGGGAGTATGGGGAGGGCTACACTGCAAGCTAAGTAAGGGGGTGTTTAGGGGAAGAGGAAACAACAGTGAGAAGCTTCAGAGGGTGTGGAGGAGAACGGAGCGGGGTAGGCAGTCCATGCTTGTGAGGGAGTGGAATGTGTTGAGGGAGGGAGTGGAATCTGTAAGAGGGGTTGGTAAATTCTAAATTCAGGAAGGGAGTGGAAAAGGAGTTGGTTGGGTGAAGAAGAGTTGAGAGAGCTCGCCACCGGGCGGTAGCCTAATTGCGAGTGTATGTATATGTTCTCCTCCACACCCTCTGAAGCTTCTCACTGTTGTTTCCTCTTCCAGGTCTTGCATATCCTTGCCACAGAATTGGTACGCCTACATAAAAAGAACCACCAAATAATTTAGTGTCTGTGTACTTGTCTACCTTATGGTCGAACAATCTTTCGATGCTTGTTGGAGAAAACTACCATCATGTTATTACCGCCAGAAGGCAACAAGAATGTTTTCCTTTATATTGTCACAGTTTTTACCAAATTTGTCAATATAGGTTATTCTACTGAATAAGTTACAGCAACTTAGAAATCAGTGGCTTCAAACAAAGTGATGAGTCATAGGCCACAATGCTTCATACATTTGTGAACATTAACTGAAATTGGGATACAACATAAACAAATTTACTGCTATAAATAATGATTGATAATTATTTTTTTTTCAATGTCCACCTGCTCATACCTGCTAGTGTGAACGGTGTTTTTTTGAACCCTACAAGCTAACTACACCACGTCTTAGGTCAATTTACGGTGTTTTTTTGAACCCTACAAGCTAACTACACCACGTCTTAGGTCAATTTATTTGCTAACAGTCGGAATACACTATCCACCCGTACTGCCCAATCGAATCTGCCAACGACCTTAGAACAGTTTTTAATTTCAGATCCGACCATTTCGTATCGGGAATCGCCGCGTATAGTTATTTTACAAGCAGCATGAGCCACAATATACCCTTCTGCATACAATACTTACATAGTTAACACACCTACGACCACACTGTCAATTCCCCGTTTATCTCAATACTCAATTTATTATATTTATTTTAAAGTACACAAATTCCCTCACTATTCTTGTTTACATTAAAGCAGGTTCGCAAACAACATAGAACCACTTATACCGTGAGAAACAAAAAAAAAGTAGTGTTTGGTATTATATCGCGGAAAATTAATTATTTATTGTGCTTCAAACATTTGTGGATATGCAAAATAATAGAAACAGTAGTTATGTGCCTAAGGCGGTTCATCCACCGAGGAAACCAAAAGTACACGACTGGTCGCAGGTGACCGATCGCGCGCCGATTAGTCGCGTCGCCAGTTTTACATCACTAGGACGCTACTCCCTCAGCGCGAGGATGGATCGATCCCTCATAAGGGACCTTGGCCACCCAGACAGTTCTCAATTAGTTTAGTGGAGGTAAGGACAAGCTAACGCCCTCCTGCCCCCACACCCTACAAACACTTTTTTAATTGCTGCATTAGCAAACAATATTACAGTATTCCCGGGGTAGCGCCTGGGAGCTGTTTCCATGGCTGTTTCCTGCCCTCCCCTGCCTGTACGGGGTAAAGGAATTTGGTGAATTTAAAATTAAAATGAATTTAATATGGGCGAAAATTTAGAAATTCAGGACTTTTGAAGACTGTCGTTACCCCTGTGAAGAGGGCCAGCGACAGTTGGAGAGAAATAAAACGAAATTTACTGCCAAAATAATTTAAATAAACGATTAATGTTGCTTTCCACGACTGGAGTGGCGTAGGTAGTTACTAGTAATTATGTGTTGTGGTGAAGTTAAATTGAGCTAATTTTATGTCATATGTAATTGCTGTGATATTGAATTATTATTTAGAAAAGTACAGAATTGAATGTGAAATGTGATGATTAATATATTGTGTATACTGTACATGGGTGAGTGAGTGAGTGAGTGAGTGTGTACTGTGACGGGCGTCAAAAGGGGGCCATAATTCAAAATGAATATCTGGATAAGTCGGGGTCTACATGTAGAATGGCTTCCAAGATTTTTTTCTAACTACCTTATAACTAAGTGGGTAGAGCGGGATTCAATGCATCTCAAGGCTAGGCCCCTTACGCCTACAAGGATAGGAAATGTGCAGCATGGCAGAGAGGGATTGGGCAGCCATGGCCTGCGATTGGGGCCATGACTACCTCCCTAAGTGTACTTAGAGCTAAGCTATCACTAGAAGAGACTGGGAAAAACCAGCATAGACATAGTAAAAACCCAGTCCACAATATAGAATTCAAAATTATTCATGCATTAAATAGAAATGCAACAGGAGACAGTGTGTGCGTGTAACATCCTCATGTTAGTACATATGAAAAAGCTAGTAGAGAGAGGGGACAGGAACTTCATTTCCTTTCGCCAAGGCAAATGGAAGGAGACACTGGCTTGTGACTTGCGCGATACTAGCGCGAACTTATTTTATTTTTATTTGCGAGCCTCCAAATCCCACTATGCCAATGTGAGAACCTTCACAGTTCTGTGTGCCCTCTGGCATGCTTGTTAGTTGCTATGACAGTTGGAGAATGGGATTCGTCTCAGGGCAAGCCCTTTACGCATTAGGTCGGGTTTAATTAATAAAATGGGTGCATGCATCGCGGCTATAGCAGGGTTGTCTGGTGCCATGGCCACAATTGTAGCCATGGTCACACCCCGAAAGAAGAAGGGTCTAGTTAGGGGCATAGAAAACCAGGCAAAGCAGAGAGGACCTGGAGAAAACTATGCGACAGTCGCAGAGGAAAAAATAATTCCTTTTATTGGATTAGGGCTGGAAAAGTAGGGTAGTGTTAGTTCACTAAGATAGACTTTGTGAGTTTGATGAAGAGTGAAATGAAATGATTTCGGTGCAGTTTTGATAAGCAGGATCGCGCTGCACGACCCTGGTGGTGGGAGGCCAAAACCGAGCCACCCATCCGATAGAAGTCTGCTATCGCCCTGTAACACAGAAAAAAGTGCCAGAATGTTACAGTAAAGAGTTGGAAAAGAGAGATTTTAAGTAGGGGTAATGTGCTCATCACCTGGCTTGTGACCTCGCTTGCAGTTGTGTGTGTGTAGTAAGGTGTGGGTTTATGAGTATTGCTGGGTGATGAGTGCATGAGAGTGTTGGTGTGCCACTCCACAACCCTCACCAGCCACTGCAGAGAGCACCCTAAGCCACAAGCCATCTCGCTGCTAGCCAATCTCTGGAGTTTTTGCTGATTAACTTCCAGAGCCTTTATATGGCTGTACAGCATGAACTAGTTTTGTTAAAAGTGGGGAAATCTTGTCCCGGACCAATCGGAAAATTCCGGCCAGTTTCGGGGTTTAACTTTAATGAATTTTAACGTTTTCTTTCGCTGAGGGCATAAATTAACAGTTTGAAAGTCGTTTTGATTGATGACTTGTTGCTTGATTATAAAACCAGTTGAATTCGAAAACAGAGCCAGAGAAAACGAGATAAGAAGGTGAAGTTAGTCTGTTACTAGTCCAGAAGGCTAGCGGAGTTGCTCAAGAGATGGCAGCACTATCGTTATTTTCCGTGAACAGCTTTTATTTTGTATCGGAAAGATTAAAGTATTAGACACACTGCCCAACCAATCAAGGCGACAGAGTTCTATGGCAGCTGGCAAGGAGAGAGGAGCTGCAGCGATCCTCAGTACTGCTGCGAGTAGTTCTTGTGAGAACTACTCAATTTCAATGAAAGGTCGTGCGGCTAGTTCTTCGTAGAACTACCGCACAAATTGAAGTTAAGTTCCCCTAGTTTGGTTAGGTTTTAAATAAAAAATAAAGTTTTTATTAGTGTTAGGAAAACACAAAGTGCCAGTTGCCCCCTACCTCCCTGGCCTTGTCTCTGGTAGAGGGGAGAGGATAGGAGGGAGGGGCTTGGACGGTGCACACCAGCCAACACAGTGATAGATACACCTATAGGCACACATTCCACCGCCTGTGACCTGCGAAAATGGCTAGCAACGGCGCTGCCATGGAGATACATGTCTCCACGAACACCGCAAAGGAAAATGTAAACAATGGCGAACTGCAAACGGAATCGAAGCGCACCAAGTGCAGGCCCGACATTCAGGCCACTCAAGGCATGCCACAACCCCTTCAGGGAAAACCCCAGTCCCTTCAGTGCCCGCAGTCGCCACCAGTGGGTGAGAATGCAGCGACAGGCACACCACAGACACTAGCAAAACCACAAATATAGCCATTCACAGTGTATTTGAGCCAGATGCACAAATACCCCACACTGAAAAGAGAATTGGATGCACGCATGACACTGTCGTGGAATGCTGTCTGTGTTGGAACAGATAGCATTCGTGTGTACACGTCATCCCTCACTGATTTTTCCACAATAGTTAGTGTAATCAAAGCTATGAACACAGCCTGCTCAGACAGGCAAGAGAAATCCCGGTAAAACTAATATTGTGTCTCATTCAAGCAGAGGCACCAATAGAATTTCTCCGTGAAGAATTCCAGCGACTGGGAATGTCAGTGCAACGTGCCTGGTTCATCACTGACTGAAACAGAAGGGCGATAAATAAGCTCGTAATTGAATTGCCTCATGGCACAAACACAGCGCCCTACTTCGCACTCACAAGCTTTGCGGGATTTGTAATTAACGTTGAAGACTTCCACAACCCGACAGGGCCCGCACAATGCTCCCGCTGTCAGCGATTTAACCACGTGGCAGTTGGATGCAACACAGTACCGAGGTGTCGGTATTGCAGCAGAGCTCATTTGATAAAAGACTGCGGCATCGTGAACGACCGATCGCAGATAAAGTGTGTAGGTTGCGGGCAGAACCTCTGCGCAAACTATCGCGGCTGTGGCACTTACAAGAACGCGAAATGGAGCCATCTTGCACCAGAGATGCGCCAAGCCCGCTAACAACAATCCCAGCAGGCGATAAAACAGAACCAGCGAGCAGCAGCATGGCAAGCAATCCCTGCTCCCGCGCAAGCCCCAGTCAGGCTTCAACAAGCTCGCCCACAGCAGCTCCCGACACATCATCACAATGGAAATATGTTTATGCCCTCGTGGGCGCAACAACAGCCAGCACTTGTACCTGTGTACAACATGTATGCATGGCTACAGGACGAAATGGCTTTTTCGGCCCTAGCAAATCAACCCATTCCTCGCAACCCTAATGTGAAGTGGAGACAGAAACCCAAATCTAAAGCAAAGAAAACTTCACACAAAGATCGCAAAAATGCTGAACGACAAGCTGCCGAGCAAGGCACCAGCTTGCAGCCCACAGTCGCAGCCGCAGCTCCAGCCCCGCCCCCGCCCAACCGACCAATCAGAGCGTGCCTGTTCTTGAAAAAAACTCGCGCTCCCAGGCAATGGAGGTAGGAACTATGCCAGTACAAGCAACACCTCCTCCGCCCTCATAAGTACACCCAAGCGAAATCATGGCTGCTATCAACACAGCCTTTAATAGTGATGAGCATTTCCGCAAGTATTCCGATCTGGCACAGGTCTTGCAGCCCCTGTGCGCAATGATCGCGATATGGACAGTTCCAACTATGTCCATACAGGAAAAAATAACAGCGACTATAGGTTCTTCCATTCAGATGGTCAAAAATTTTGACCCATGCTGGCAAGCCAAATTAATGCAGCAACCACAAACAATCCCAAAACTCACATAAACGCCATTCTCTTCTGGAATGCACACAGCTTAAACTCAAAAAGGGGCGAACTTATATATTATTTGTCTCGACATAAAATTAAAATTGCGGCAGTAAACGAGACACATCTTACATATAAATCTCTCTATGCCGTTTATAGGAACGACAGGCCTTTGATAAGAGGAAAAGGAGGAGGAGTGGCTATTTTAGTACATACTTCCATCGCACATAACGAAATGAATCTGCCAGACTTCCTATAAAAGAAGCAGTTGGCATTGAATTAAAATTAGGCCAAAACGCACTAAACTACTAGCAATTTATGCCTCCCCCCTCCCAGGGCGCTCCCTAACACTGGCCGACCTGGATTTATTGTATAATCAAACAGGTAATACTTTTCTCGCCCTCGGCGACATAAATGCCAAACATCCAAACTGGAATTCTAGAAATAGAACAGCAAATGGGATGCTCTTAAAAAGGCACCAAGCGAATAGAAATTATCAAGTTATGACCCTAACTGAGCCTACCTATAACCCACCAAATATTAACCAACATCCTAATATTTTAGATATTGATCTAGTTAAACAGTTTACAACTGGTATGGACCTAAGAGTCGAACATGGTCTCTCCTCCGATCATTATCCAGTTTACATTGATTTTGACAATTTTCCACAGAAGCTTATGTCCCGAGAAAAATTAAAGATTATTCTAACGCCGATTGGTCGAGTTTCGCGAATTTTATAACAGATTATTTTCCTCAGATAAATAATGATTCCCTAGCAACAACACAGGATGTTGACGAAGCTATAACCACCCTTACAAGCACAATACAGCAAGGCGTGGCTGAATGTGTTCCAGAAAAGACACATACAAATAAACTCAATACTTTTCCGCAGTGTATACGAGATTTAATCACGCAGAAAAACCTAGTCGTCATTATTCTAGACGCTGAGATCGGCAAACTAAGGCACGAATTAACGAAATACAGTCTGTCATTTCAGAGGAAGTAACACTATGATAGACCAGTGTCTGGGATGCTAAAGTAGCTAAGCTGACACCACGCGAAAATAATTTATAAATAATAATTTATGGGGCCTTTTAAATAAAACCGTAAAAATCCCGCTTTTGCAAAATAACACAAGATTTGTTTTCACACCTGAAGCAAAGGCAGAAGCGTTTGCACATGTGCTGGAAAATACTTTTCAGCCAAATCAGGATCCCTGGGATAGAAATTTTGCAACCCACATTTATCGAGAAATTAAACTAAAGCAAAGAAAATCGACTTAACACGAAGCTGAATTTACACAGCCACATGAAATAAAACCGGCAATTCGCCGCATGCATCCCAGAAAAGCTACAGGAGCAGACGGAATTCAGGCTATTGTATTAAAGAAAATACCCGAACTGGCCCTTGAGTATCTAGTTACATGCTTTAATGCTATGCTCAAGCTGGAATACTTCCCAAACGAATGGCAAACTGCCAATGTGATTGTTTTTCACAAGCCAGGAAAGGATAAGAAACTCCCACAAAATTTTAGGCCAATTAGCCTTTTAAACACACTTTCTAAAATTGCGGAATATATAATCCTAAGACGGATTAATTCTCATATAAATATCAATAATTTACTTCCGAAGAGCAGTTTGGCTTTAGGGAAAAAGCACTCCTCAACACACTAATTAATATGAATCACTGAATATATTAACCATGCCTTTAACTGGAAAGACTATGTAGTCGCAGTTTTCTTGGATATCGAAAAGGCTTTTGACAGTTTTTTATGCTGGATAAATTTATAAATTATGTGAATTAAAATTCCCCTATTGCTATATTAAATTTTTAGCCAGCTACCTCAATCGCAGGACTTTTTCTGTCCAATGCGAAGGGGCGAAATCAGAAACTAAAACCATATATGCTGGAGTGCTTCAAGACAGTATACTTGGCCCAATTTTATTTAATCTTTATACACACGATTTACCGAAACCAGACCACCGACTGGTGCAATTCGGTTGCTATGCCGATGACACTGTCATATTTAGTCGCTCACACGACCTCGGCCTAGCAACACGACGATTACAAATCGCCTTAACAGTCTTTCAAGAATATTACACGAAATGGCGGATTAAAATCAATGTCGGGAAAAACGAGGCGATCGTTTTCACACGCAGGGCTCTATCCCAAGCTGCGAATCCTCCGCAAATCACTTTATTTGGCGAACCCATACCCCATAAAGATGTAGTTAAATATCTAGGCCTACATATGACCTGGAAAGCACATATAGACGCCAAATGCGTAAGTGCATACGCCAGACTCTCCGCCCTATACCCTATATTTAATCGGCGAAGTGTCATAATACGAAACACAGCAGTATTGCTATATACCATGTTTATACGGCCTGTTATAAACATATGCTGCGCCCACATGGGCCCATGCAGCTAAAAACACACATCAATAGACTGCAGATTGTGCAAAATAAATGCCTCTGAATTGTGGCATACGCACTAGATACTGCCCCATTACAGATCTGCATAAAGAACTCAAAATCACGAAACTAGACGAGCACTTCATCAAAATGCGGAAAAATTTTACAATGATTGTGATACACATCCCAACCCGAAAAAAATCTAGTCTCAGCGATTATGACCCCGACGAGGCTCAGCAATATAAGCAGTGTAAAAGCATTTTAGCTCACAGGCCTTTAAAACATCGAAACTCGCAATGCAGGGCCTCAGCCATGCACCCGTCTAACTAATTAATCCCGGAAACCTGTAATACTGCAATACACTTAAGTAGCACAGAAATGCCCATTCGAGCGCAACCGCAAAATAAGTGACTCAAAAAGTTGCGTTTGGGAAGAGTTGCAAAAAAAAGTGACTCAAAAAGTTGCGTTTAGGTGCATTTGCAAAAATACGCCTAAAAAGTTGCGTTTGGGAGCAGTTGCAAAACAAAGTAGATTAAAAAGATGCGTTTGAGCACGACTGCAAAAAAATGACTCAAAAAGTTGCGTTTGGTTAGATCATAGTCTTTAGAAAAAAGTTGCATTAAACTTTACGTTTGAGTGCATCTGCAAAAATACGCATAAGAAGTTGCTTTTGGGCGCAATTGCAAAAAAAGTGGCTCAAAAAATTTGAATACATAACAAATAAAATAAAATATTATATATAATAAAGATGGATCAGTTGCTAAATGTATTAAATGGAACCAAACAATTTAAGAAACTTTCCGAACTTACAATTGGACAGTCCTATCCCATAAACCATGCTGAAATAAATGATACACAGTATGGATAAGAAGTGGTAATTACTTCTGGAAATTTTAAAGTAACCTTGCCAGACAGATATGTTCAGATTTTCGGTGAAAAAGTTTTAAATGATGTTAATCGTGGAGGTATAAGTTTTGCAAATGATGGAATGGTGGATTGTGGTGTTAAACAAATGCATTCTATTTGGTTTTTTAAAGAGTAAATGATCGTCGTTGTATAATTAGACATCAGTTGATTTTTATTTGTGCTCATATCTCTATAAAGTTTTAATGGTTATCCAATCATTAATACACAATTATCACTCTGACTTCGGCAATGTGCTACAACATAGTCTAATTAAAAATTTGGATACGCATCTCCAAATTCGACATATTAAAGCAGCTGAAACATTGAATTCTTTTTCTAAATCTTTCATTGCACTTTCTATAGAAATATTATTCTTCTTTATCATATGAAACTTTAATAGTTTTTAAACTATTAAAGTTATTATATATAGAATATGACTACTTCCAACCCAAAAATATCCATGGTCTCATTTCTAATACCACTGTTCTTTCGGACAAATCAAAGTTAATTAACTTACCTTTTTTATCCTTAATTTCAACTATTATTCCATTAACTTGATTTGTTTGCACTGGAAAAAATTATGGGTAAGCTGGTTCATAATAGATCGTGTCGCCAAATCCAAATGTTGTTCTTGGTTTAGAAGTGGAAATTATGTTAGTTTATCTATGATTATATTCATCATGTTTTAATATCATACCATTTACTATATTACAGTGTATATTTATTGTTTCAAATGGAGCAAATTTTGGAATTGTATCGCCATAATGATCCACATTTGCATTCAGTTTTATTTTCTACGAAACCCAAAAGTTTTCCTATTGAACCCTGTTTTCCAAACTGTAATTTAAGCGTACATTTTTCTTTCACTCTGTTTGTTATTTTATCCAGCTCTAAAGACATTTCGTTTTTTTTCCCATCCACTGAATCTACAATAAATGAAAAAATTGCTTTTATAGTTTTTTTTAAGATCTTTTAAGCTATATTGGCCAACTGGAATATCAATTCCTGATTCCATATCATTCTGGCCCACAAACTATATTTAATTTTTCCTAGAGATAATGTTATGCATTAGATAAGTAGTATAGAACTGACCTAAAGCCAATGAGTGCATCCCTATCTCTAAAGGGTAATGTAGTCTTTTCTTTAACACTGATTTGTTATCTGTTAGTTTGAATACTATACTCATTTATTATATTATTTAAAAAATCTATTAATAAATGAGCAAGAAAAACATGAAACATGTAGACTGGGATATTAAAATAAGAATACCAGAAAACACTGTATCGACAAAACGTCATGGAGAATTATTACCTAATAATATTAGCTGTTTGATAGTGGGTCCTAGTAACTGTGGAAAAACTATGCTTACGATAGATAATTGTATATATGCTCAGGTATGGTTGGACTTTGGTACTCTCTATGTATGTTCAAAAAGTCTGGACCAACCAAAATATATCAATTTAAAGAAAGATATAGATGTAGCATCAAAATTATTTAATGGACCGATAGCATACTTATTTCCATCAAATGAAGAAATGGTTGATGTAAATGAATGCCATAAAGAGTCTGTAGTTGTTTTCGATGATATCATACTTGAAAACCAAAATATAGTAAGGGATTACTTTACTCATGGTAGACACAAAGATATTGATTGTTTCTATTTATCCCAAACATACTCAAAAGTACCTAAGCAGCTTATAAGAGACAATACCAACTTTCTTTGCATATTCAGACAAGACGATACAAATCTTAAACATATACATAGTGATTTTGTTGGTGGTGAACTGTTGTTTGAGAAATTTAGGGAGACTTGTTCAAAATGATGGAATAATGAATATGGTTTTGTTACAATAAATATGACTCGTAAGTTAAATAATGGTAAGTACCGTAATAAAATTAAAGACCTTTTAAATTCTTAGATTATAAGTAAGTTTTGTTTTTAATGGAAGTGTTTCCATTAAAAACCAACATAATCTGATATTTTTAATGTGTTGGTATACCATAACTATTTCACTAAACACAATTGTACCTTTGGGTACATTGTGGGCTTTTGGTATTTTAAAATATATCATATCATATCATCAGAGTATACTTCAAAAGTTTTATACATGCCAATTTTTTTTCCGTTGATGGTATAATCTGATAACATTTTTATATTTCTCTGGTTTTATTATTATTTCAACTATAGTTCCATTTCTCATAAAAAAATATTCTATTCGACTAGCAAAGTAAAATACTTTTTATTATGAACTGTATTTTCCAACTAAATGAATAATGTTAATTCTGTTTTCCTGATAGTTCTTTAAATTGATTGAATCCATCGGTGCAATGGGATTTCCCACATGTCTTAGTCTTGTTTGTTTAAATTCTATATTATTATCTACTTTCAAGAAAGTAAGATAGACTTTATCCAATGATCTTTTATTTCTATGTCAGTGTGGCTATAAAGTCGTTGAACTGTGTGTAGGAAACAAAATAATTAGGATTGATCTTCTCAGTAGTTTTGCCATTGTCCGTGTGTTTTTTAATTTGATCTTCAATCCAAGAGCTCATTAATGCATTTCCACATATATCCATTGTTTATTAATAGTGAAATAGTTTTTGAAAATTTAAAATTATGTGAAAAGTGATTTAGCACAATTACACACAAATTGCCACACGTTACTTGATTGGAATTTTGAATTCTATTAACGTTACAAAAAATATTACTTCCGAGATGTGCTATTAATTGTCGGGGTGGATTTCCACCAAATGAATCAAAATAATATTTGTTGTTTGCTTTATTTCCAATAGCATTCCCAGTGTGTGCCAGAGTTTGTTGAAACATCTACCTTAACAATCCCACATTCATTATCGAGTGGCATGTTAAGTAGCTCATCGATCATAAATACACCTCGAAAATTTTTAATGTTTAATTTTTTAACCATTTGATCAATATCAAAGTTACTGAGTGGAGTTACTTTTTTTTAACATTCTTACCCCACTTAACTTTCTTCAATCCCTTGCTGTATTCCTCCATAGCTAAATTATGTCTGTGTTGTTCTTCCAATTCTTGGTTTTTATTCTTAGCATTAATTACTGATGTAGCGATAGATGATGCACCACCAGCTAACGCCCCTAGAGCTCCCAATGCTGCAAAAATTAAGGGTAAAAATCCACCCTTGTGAACTGTCAGACCATTTCCATTTTTAATTTCTTTGGACATTCTCTTACATTGTGGAACTGAGATTGTGATAGTCATCCCTTTGCCCTCCTTTAGTTTCTTGTTTTTACATTCCAGTTGGTCTTTCATTAGGAAAGAATCAATATTCAAACCCTTCAACTCCTCGTTAGGAACTTGAAATACAATGTTTTTTACTTTCATTTATTATAACAAATACTTTATCATTTTATTCTAATTCCCCAGCCAAGCTTACATTCAATATGCATCGCAGATCCATTAACACTAGCCCACAATCTCTCATTGAGATAAGCATCTGAACTTAACAATCTTTTGAACACTTTCTCTTCTAGTTCTTTGTCAGCTAAATGTCTTTCAGATAGATTTTTATGATGATGATAAGTTATGTCATGTTCCATTGCAGCCACATCTAGTGGATTAATGGGTTTATCGCCACGCTCGATTCTCTCTTTTAGTCTGGTACCCGGACCTAAGTACTGATAACCGGGTGCATGCAACTGAAAAGGTAATGAATTTATTATGTCATTGAGTAACTCTTTTCCGTGATGCTTCGACTCCCAAAAAGTATGTGGTATTGTGTATAACATTTGTATCAGATATGGTATACCTTTTGGATTATTCACAACAAAGTCACTAAACTTTCTGTTGAGCATATTCATTATTCCAACTTTTTCATTGTAATAGTTATCATTTCCAGCATTCTTTTCGCCATAAATAATGAGAAGTCGATCAATAAGCATCCTAACATAATCCATTCATATGTATTCATTGGAATAGTCTGTATATTTCTTAATACCTTTCCCCTTTTTAGGTGACGAACTCTTCTTTTTGATCGAATCGTAAATAGGTTTAACAATAATTTTCCATTTATTCCCTTTACTCGATTTTGGCGTTCCCAAGTTTGGATCATTGTTTTGAAAAAATGTGTTCGTATCTGCTAGGATACAACTATAGTGTTCATAGTCGGTTGCAGTGTAGTCACTTTCTGTTTCTTTCTTACTAGTTATTAATTTCATCAAACCATCAGTTCCAGTATATGTTCAGCCTTTTACAGAAAATTTGTCATTGTTGAATGTTACTTCTCTATCACCAATATTCAATCTATCTTTATCAGTCTTTAGTCCAAAAACATCGTCTTTGCAGTAAATTAAGAAATCGGCCTATTTATTAATCAATAAATGTTGTTTTGTAGTTAGTTAACTGAGAGATATCAGTTTTCAAATGTCCCAATGATTCGTCATAGCGTTCATTGTCATCGTCAATGCATTTAACGCCCTCGCCATAGAATTCATCAGTGCCTATTTTACCAAACAGTTTTCTTTCAAAAGATGTTTCTGTTGGTGTCTGTGGGTAGTCTAAATTCTTAACATCAAATGGAACAAGTTCTTTTATTAAGTTCTTATTCTCATTTGTTACATGTCCAATTTTTTGTCCCAAATCTTCTATTGCATCTATCAATGGTTGAACGTGTTTTTTTTATTTTTATTATATTCATCTAGGTGAAATTTTCTAAAAGTTTTAAACTTTTCAATTAGCTGCCTTCTTCTCTTTATATTCTTCTCTATATTGTTTACATTTTTTTATTGTCTCATTTATTATATAAATAAATAAAATTAACAATGATAACTTAAATGCATACTGTCTCAAATGTATGAAAAATATACTAAGTCCATACGAATTTATAAATAATAACAAAGTTAGAATTATATGTGTTTGTAGATGTTGTGTTACTAATAACTCGATATTCACTGGTGGTGGTATAAAAACGATATTGTAAATGAAATTCATAAACCAATGCAAAAAAACTTCCCCAGAAGAACTGTTCTACCTTTGGCATCGATGATCTTTGGTAAGCTCTGTTTTAGTTGAAATGAATTCTGGATCTTTAAAAGGTAAACACAGAATTAGCAAAGGGTTTAAATATATGTTAATAGTGATAGATTTTTTTCCCAGATATGCATGGGCAATACCAATCAAAGACAAAACTGGTGAAAATGTTACAGTAGCATTTAAAACTATTTTGAATGATCGCAAACTCATACGTTTACAAACAGATGAAGGGAAAGAAGTTTATAATAAATCATATAAGACATTAATGGTCAATAACAACATAACACACTATTCAACATACAGTGAAAAGAAAGCTAGTGCTGTAGAAAGATTTAATAGAACATTGAAGGAGAACATGTGGAAGATATTTACTGTGCAGGGAAACTATAAATGGGTGGCTATATTACCTAAATTAATAAGTGAATACAATAACACTGTTCACAGTACAATCGGAATGAAATCCACAAATGTAAATGCAAATAATGAAAGTTCTATTCTAATCAACATGTATGGAGGAGAAAGAAAAATGGTTAGACCAAAGTTTGCAATAGAAGATAAAGTTCGTTTTAATAAAAGTAAAAATTTGTTTGAAAAAGGATATACACCAAATTGGTCCATTGAAGTATTTGAGGTGTGTGAAGTATTACACACAAACCCCACGACATACAGCATAAAAGATTTAAAAAATTAACTTATCAAAGGTATTTTTATTAGCCAGAGCTGTTTAAGACCAAATATGATAAAGACTACTTAGTGGAAAAAGTTTTGTGAAGAAAAGGAAATAAGCTGCTAATTTAATGGCTAGGTTTTGATAGTAGTCATAATTCTTGGGTTGATAAGAAAAGTGTAGTTGTTTAAGAAATTTTTTTTATATAATAAATGGATCAACAAAAAATTGAAAGTTATGAGCATCAGACATTTCTGCCAAATGACGAAACAAAAAATAACTTGAATGAATACAACAAGCATATTGAGTTTAATATTCCTATTGGCGATGCATTTTCACATCCGAATGAAGCTTATGTATACCAACAGTATAAGCTAACTAAAAGAGATACAGATGCAGATTATGAAAAAACTTCAACTATTGATATTTGTGAGAATTTCTTCTCATTCCAGTTCTCAAGATTAGAAATCTCTAAACATGGTTGTATAATCGAAAGTATTGACAACCCTGGCATCACTTCAACAATGATGCATACATTACTAGGTTCGGAATCAGAATCAGCATACTTCCAAATGTCGGATTAGAAGTAGGTAAATATGTTAGGAAATACATGCTTAACGAAATGACCTATCCATTAAGATATTTGTTTGGGTTTATGAGAGATTGCAATGAAATATTCTGGAAAAGTGGGTACAAGATCACATTCATTCGAAATTCTAATGATGCTTCTTTTTACAGAAGACCCCCAAACACCCCAAAATTCCAATTGGTTTTAATTATTGGCAATGTCTCGAAAAACCAGTACCTACTAATGCAAACTCATTTCAGTTTGATGTAAAAGATCAGTTCAATTCAATCCAATTCGATATACCAGACTTTGTCATTTTTTGTTTTCAGCAAAACAGAAAAGAAGATCCTGGGAAATTCACACACGGTTCAATGTTTTTGACTCTTGTTTTGTCAAAAATATTTATATTAAGAATGGGCGGAATGAAGTGTTTCCCAAAGAGAATTGGTATTTAAACATTGATGATAAAATTTTCGATAAGATGTATATTGCTTACACTGTTTTTAGAAATTCGAAGTCTAAACTAGATACCCCTTATCGTAATAATGAACTGTGTTTCAACTTTGGGTCATTTATTGGGAAAGATCATTGTATGTTATTGATTGTTCTTACAGAAAAACCACTATTGTAAAACATCGAACTAATCTGAAACTTATAGTTGATTTTAATATACCAATATCAGCTACAACTATTTGTAATGTGGTACTAGTAAGCCAAAGAAACCTAATTTATGGTGTTAAAAGTGAAAGAATCACCGAAGTTCAATAGTGCCCAAACATGTATGGTTATTAGTTTTCAATGAATGGTTATCCATTAAAAACATTTACTGTTATATAATATTTCATAGTATCACTTTTTTTTTCAATTTTGTAGTGCCCCCATGGTAGTGTATTAATACCATCTTTAAGAATAAATCTTTTATCATCTTCGAAATTTAATGCTTTTTTTCTCATCTCAATCGTATAGAGTTCATGTTTCTTACTTTTAATAAGATTCATACTCTTGTACAACACTTTATTACCAAACAAACACTTTTTGTAGTCACCAAAACTAATCTCATTTCTGACTACAGTGTTTTTCACATCTTTTACTCTTTTCTTTACACCACCTTCCACATTTATTGCATACATTTTCGATTTCAATCCAATAAATTCTTCCATTATTTTTCCATTACATTCATCAACTAACGGTATACCATATGGATTATCTTTTTCATAGTCAGAGGTATCAAAATGATCGACCATTTATTTCATGTCCCTGTAGAAGTCTGATGTTTTTATATAATAGATGTATGAATCAGTATCTTGGTAGCGCAGTTCAATATTTTTCCCATACTTTGGTTTCATTATATTATAGTGAAAATCGCACATTAAAAATTTCGAAAGATCAAGTTTACTCATTCCAACATAAATGGGTTTGTTAAAGCACAGTTTTGTTTTTATCATATGAACTGCAACCAAAGAGTTGGTAAATATAGTTCTATCTTTAAAGATTGGTTTAGCCACTAGTTTCTCCATTTGCTTTGTACTTGTGCACAACCGTATATCCACTCTGTTTCTAATATTTTCGATTGTTTTTTCCAAAAACAGAATTGTTCATTAATTTGTAGAAATCTTTTTCAAAGTCATTTGTAGACTTTTTTTTCGCATATTTGTATTTAGATCAATATAGGACTTGAGCCAATCCGATTGATCAAACTCCAAAACTCTATGGATCTTTTTCAACTTCATTCCGAGAGATAGCTATTGCTTAATATTTACATAGTGTAATACATATTTTTCATTATCATCCAGAGTAGTTAAGAGTTTGGGATTTTTTGAACCTTCTGTTATTTTATTCTCTGGTGCCAATGGTAGATCTTTGTGGAGATCGTGTAGCTCATGAGGGCATTCCAAATAAACTTCCAATATATAACCTTTGCTAGAATCATCTTCTATTATTATTACATCTATATTTGTATTTACCCACTTAAACCCACCATAGGGCAAATACTGACTCATAGCCCATCCATACTAGTTATTGGCATCCAGATATGTAAGATAAAAGATTTCCTTTGTGCTGTCATAAGTATTCATGTACTTATTATTTGCTTTAGCATATCAATTACAACATTGCGAAATTCCACCACGAACACTTTTTTCTATCATCAAAATCATGTCGTAATCTGTTAATAATTCTAGTTCTATTTTAGTGTGTTTGAGCATAGCATCCCACGCTAACCCTGAAGCTGTGAAATACCATACTGGATCTAGCTTATATGTTTTGAGACATACATCTCTAAGATTTCCCATTATATAAGACAATATCAATACTTCAGATTTGTTATAGAGTCCTGTGTACTTTCTTAGAGATTTTATGTTGAATTCTTCCCACACCTCTATCACAAATTCGTAATCTTCGTCTGTAATGCCGCATTTATTGAGTTTGTTGTAAAATGTATCTTTGGATGGAAGCGATGTCTCACCAAATTTTTCAGCACTATCCATGTAGTCATATGGGTAGACACCTTTTCTTGTAACAAAGTAAAGACGTTCATTGGAAAAATGCTTACGCGTTTCTCGGAATTGGCTTCTGGAAAGATTGCTAGAGAGTTTATCGATACTACTAGCCATAAATTTAAATGAGTCAATAATTCTAAGATTTACACTTCCGCATACATGTTTCGTAAAAGAAATATGTTTTTCTTCATTGTTGGGAATCAGATCAATTTTATTTTCATCGATGCCAAGATCTCTTATGAATACATGTGTGTCATAACCAGATGGATTGTGTATAAACACTGGGACAAAACATCGATTTTGATACAATAAGTTACAATCTCTGTGTGCAGCTCCCCTAAATTTTCCCTTAAGATGATCATGATTTCTCAAAGAATCACCATTAAAAGACTTTTCACATATATGAAAATGTGTAGCTGTATCATAAACAATTTGTTCTTTCTGCGTTAGTGGAAGCATTGGTTTTTCATTTGTGTATATATCACCAATAGATTTTGCTTATTCTATTAGCATTTTAACGAATACAGTAGATGCATAAGATCCTTCATAAGTTACTGGTGGTTTATAGTATCCATGTTCGTATTTTACATAGTAACAGAAGCTAATAGGCTCATGTTTTTGGTATGGTTTCGTGTAGGGTTCGTCAGGGTTTGGTTGGCGAGTTTCAATTTTAGTCACAGACATTCAAAATCAGCATGTATCACATACGGAACTCTCAAAGAATGAGGATTGTTTTTAAATCTTAATATGTAATTTTTTCCTTTAGATGGTAGTTCAACTCTAACACCATCGTGATCTCGACAGTCTTGTTCGTGATCTTTTAGCTTACTTACAGAGTAGAAATGTTGCAAACATCTATCGCATATATTTTTTTTTGTGACCATTATTTGATACTTGTGATGCGATAAGTCTCGAAAGACTTTTTATCCAGCAGTAGTGGGCGTTCTTCTCATCTTTGATGTAGAGTAGGTTTATGTGCTTATCCATCTTTTTTTTTTGTTTTTAATGGGCAGATTATATATTCCTTACCACCATCTTTTTCTTCGTATGTGTATACATTATAGAAATTCCACTTCTTTTCTCAAAGGTTGGTATGCTATCTAATTTCATTGGAAATTTCAAACCCTTAAGTGCATAACCAAACTCATGCTCGCAAGCTATGTATTTATTCACTCTTTGGGGGTCTCTTTGTACTTGATGCAATGCAGATAGAACAGACCACAAAAAACATTTTTGATCATTATTCTTTAAATTAATTACCGCCTGCTTAGCTTTGATTTTTTCTGGGAGATTAACATAAGAACGTCCCTTGAATGGTACATATTTATTTATTCGCACTGTTAGTTTAAATATTCTGTTGAGTTCCCACTGAGATCTCTCTTTGTTATCGAAAGCCCCCATCTCAGCTATGATTTTCGATTTGCTGTTGTCATGATATTTTTTCCAGATTAGTCGATTTCAGTATAATTTTGTTCTTTGTTTTAAAGGAGCTTTCTATATATTCAATATTCTCACAAATTCCCCTTTTGTGCCCAGTGAAGAGTTTCATGTTCACTTTGAGTGATTTTAAATGTTTATTAATTAGTTCTGTGACAGTTTCTTTTACATTGTTTAGGAAATGATTTGGGTCTATATATGCATTCACATTATTTACATCATAAGTCTTGATCCTACTTTGAAATGCTGTTTCGATTTCTTCTACACTGAATCTGAGTGTATACTTATGAATTTTACTTCTCAAGTGACTTCTTATGAGAGACGGTTTGTAATAGTGATTATAAGTTTCACATTTCACTTGTTTCTCTGTTTCTCTTGTAGTAACTTCTGTTTCGATATTAAATGTTGTGATATTTTAAAAATTTCCCATGCATTTGTTGGTTCATGTGATTTATTATGTATTGGTGTAAGACCTTTGTGCAAATCTACTTTTAAGATGACTTCTAATGAGAGATGGTTTGTAAAAGTGATTTCAAGTTTCACACTTGACATACTTCTCTTGAGGTTTATTCTTCTTTCTTTTTACAAAAAACATCTTTCTTAAATTTATATTCTTTCCAAAAATTACCAGTTGCGTTAGCCTTTCTCATTGCCATGGTCGTCATTATATATTAGAAATCAGTTGATCTTTATTTGCATCCATTTATTATATACAATATTAAATTTTTTACATATTCAAATTTTTTGAGCCACTTTTTTTTGCAACTGTGCCCAAATGCAACTTTGCATCCGTATTTTTGCAGATGCACTCAAACGAAAAGTTTAGCGCAACTTTTTTTCTAAAGACTACGCTCTAACCAAATGCAACTTTTTAAATCACTTTTCTGCGGTTGTGCTCAAACGCAACTTTTTAATCCACTTTTTTTTTGCAACTGCTCCCAAACGCAACTTTTGAGCCACTTTTTTTGCGGTTGTGCTCAAACGCAACTTTTTGAGTCACTTTTTTACGGTTGCGCTCGAATCGGCATTTCTTTACTACTCACTTAACTACAAAATACTTTCTTTGACAAAATAATTATCACAAATTAGCGAAGCAATATGTGATCACAGAACAAGGCGAAGCAGTCTCTGTACAGCCTCTGGCTCGGAGATGGCCCTGTGATTCACATTGCATCCACACTGCACCACACACACATGTGTTACAAAGCTTCTCTCACTCGGCATATTATCTTAGTTTTGTTATGCAAAGAAAGATTACTTGATTAAGTTAATTTGTGTGATTTTGCAATGAAAATACCGTATTTTATTGTATATATGTCACACAATTTATTTAAAAAAAAATTGTATTGAAAACTTGGGGTGTGACCTATAGGCTAAGTGAGAACATGATTTTAAGGTGCTGGGGAAAAAAAAATCAGTAAGATCCCGATTAACCGCGTTAATCGATACCAGAGAAAATACGAATATGTGTTGTATTAAAAACCCGAATAATCGAATTTACACATTTTTGTTATTAATGTAACAGTGATATTGTCTATGAAAATTGTGATAAAACACAGTACCTATTATGCATTTCAAAGTAAACACAAATCACGCACTGTATGTGCAGGATTTAAAGTACACGATACTTAAACTGATATTTATGTTTCACCCAGTGTAGTTAGTTCGCGGTGCATTGAGTATACAGAGCCTTTCGCCGGCGACAAGAGAGCGCGTTGGCCGCCACTTTTTTTTTTGCTAGCTATGCATGCAGCTAATGGCTAAGATGATTTTTTAAAGATTAATTTTCATAAGTCTGTTCCAGTCATGAATGGACTATAGTTGTGTGTGTGTGTATTTTTTCTCAACAGAATGCAATGTATTAAAGACTAGAATATAACGGGACTTTAAATGAGGCAACCAGTATATAAACAATACAGTACAATCCCCATTTCAAAAAATTATCCCTGGAATAAAATAGCTTATTAAAATTTTACCGACTTACAAACGCACACAAAAGTTTTAAATTTCATAAATTTGTAGTTTTTTTTTGTAAACATTTAAACACATGACATGAAAAAATGCAAGAAAAGTTTAGTCATGCCTTTTCATTTACTCCGAATTCACGGCCCGCGGCTTGATTTCCATCCTCTTCAGCCTTTTCTTTGCATAAAAGAAAAAAATAAAAGAATGGAAGCCCGCCTATTGCGTGCATCTGCCATCTTTGACACAGGCTATGTTGTACAGGATGTACAACCACAAAGATGATTGCGACCTTTTTAACAGCCCTGGAAAATCAGGGTGCGACCTATATACGATAAAATACGGTAAATATTTACAAGTAGCTAATAATATAATTTAACTTACCCCGCCGTATGTGTTATTTCGTTTTCTTTTGCATGTTTCTTGTTAAAGAAAGCAGTTATCTTCCCTTGTGAGGCTGCCCGCCTCATCGTTGCTCGTCTCCCTCGCGCCTGTCCAAACACAAGTACCATGGCTCAATGGCAAGGTCCTGGTCCCTCGCCTGCTCGCCCTTCTGCCGTCATTAGTCACGGCCATCCAAGCTTCTCCACCATGTCAACCCCCTCCGTCTATTTCGGACAGCATTCTTAACCTGCTGAAGGTCTAAGGCAGCGCAGTTGGCCATATCATTCGCTGTATAGCCAACAGTCACAAGTAGTCTTCTGTATTTATTTGTTTCTTACATTGAGAAACTCGAAAATTTTCCTTAGCATAGATTATAATTAAATTAAATATAGTTAGTTGGGTAAATTAATTGGGGGGGGGACGAATTAAAATTCCAAATTATTGGGGGGAGGCATGCCCCCCCTCCCCGCTTGCCGCGCCCTTGGTGCTGTAGCAAGGGGTTGTGTTTCAGAGTGTTATTCGTGTGGGGCCTGGCGGAGTGCCTGTGCGTATGAAAAGTTTGGTTGTGTTTTTCTGAGCTGTGGGAAATCGACTGTGTTCTTGGACGGCGCAGGAGCTGTATTGAGAAATTTTATTTTAATTTTAGCAGCTTGGCACTTTTGCGCCAGGTCCAGGAATCCGAGGCAGTCCTTTGAAAAAGCAGAGGGAGGTCCAGTGCAATTACTGCATTTAGGGGGTTGTTCAGGTTGAATGCAGGCACTCTTATGGTGTGGTCCGGCGCAGTGTGGACAAACAGCTGGCATTGAACAGAAGTTCCGGGTATGGCCGAGGGCTTGGTAGTTCCGGCATCTAGCCACGTCTGTTGTCCTGTTCTGGTAGAGTCTGGGGTGAACTACTGTTATGTTGACTTTGTGGAGCGCCTAGGGGGGAGGGAAGGGGGGAGAGAATTTTTCTGCTCTGCAGTGACATGGAAAAATCTTGTGGGTTCTAGCGTGTGTTGTGAGGGATCGGTTGTGTTTGCAATCTTTTTACTAAACTGCTATATGTGTTTGACTTCATAGCCGGCAGATTTTAAATCTGTTTTGATGTCCTGAATATTTGTTGTGGGGGTGAGGTCTAAGACTACCTTTTGTGGTTTGTCTGCATTTGCACAGAAGGTGAAATGTGGTATGAAGTTTGCAGAGAGCATTGTTCTGGCTGCCTGAAAGTGTTGGGAGTTTGCAGTGATGATGTGTAAGCCCTGGGAGGATGGACGAATTTCGTGACATGGACCACGATACGACATGTCTGCGAATTTTGTTGTTTCTGTGGAGGATTTGCATCCGGCAGAGGCGTTGTTGGGGGGGGGGGGAGGGTTTAAAGAGCCAGGGGTTGGCACAGTAGAAGTTGTGTCCCCGACTTCCTATAGTACAGAGAACTGGTTTTCAACCAGAATGACTGGGATTTTCGCCTCTGTGGACGAGTGGTTGAGACGCTTGTTCTCTTTGACGGTGGGTTCAGAATCGGAGTTGTGTTTCCCTTTTCTCTTTACTGTTACCAATTCGGTTTCCATTTTTTGTTATTCTTGGTGTTGTGGGATGGAAAGGGAGTTTTGGTATTCTTGAGCCATCTGTTTCTCTAGAACCCAGAGTTCTGGAGCTGCATATCAGGTAATTTGGTTGTATAGATCTGGCAAAATTATGTAAAGGTTCAGATGTTATAACATAAAGTCTAGTACCTGGATGGCTTCACCTCCCTCGACCATAATTGCGTACCCTTTTCCTTTCCGCCCCGCCGTCGCCATGACATGCTAAGGCGGGGAGGGGGAGAGAGGTAAATCTGGTTGGAGCGACTTCGATGTGTGGTTATTGAAAATGCGAACAAGTGTTCTCAAAGAGAACCTATTTCGGTGTTGCACACAGTGGCCGCTGATCCACTAGGGGCTAGGCTCTAGGTGACATGTTTCCAGGACGACCACAGTGTATAGGGTGTATGCCACTAGCTAAGTAGTTGTAGACGACGAGAAAACGCAGGTCGCACCCTCCTTGGATGTAGGACTAGCTTGGTGTGCTGTGGATTGCTGAGATTATTCGCGTTCTGGCTTGTTCACCTAGGTAACCTGTTTGGGTCTAGTTGCAAACATGTCGTCATCAGATGAGGATGACGTTAGTGGGAAACATAAACGATTTTGGGTACATCCGGATTTTGAAAAACAGCACGAAAAGATGCGGTACAAAATCGCTCGTGAATGTGAGGATCCTATTGTCCATTTCATATAAGTGGTCTCAAATTTGAAAGTTCTAGAAAACTAGTGCCAATGGAATCTGGATGGATATGTATCCTTCCACCACAGCTGAACTGTCATTGAAGGTGACTGTTTGCAAACAAACACCATGTGACTGCCAGTATTTGTAAACAAACAATATATGACTGACTGTTTTTGTAAATAAACTTCAAATGACTTTCAGAAGCTGCGAAAGGCTGTTCAAACAGTTGCAGGTTGGCAACAATTCCATTTTTTTTTTAGTTTATAAATATTTTATGTAAATGACTAACAGCCAATAAATTGATCATTTTTTTACCTTGCAAGAAATTTGTAACCAGGATGCACGAAAATGAAATTGTATTTTGACTGTTAAATGAATCAGATATTTTAAGGTTTTTTTAATATACGGTACTCGAAATATTTCAATGACAACTAATCTTGTCACACTTACCTGAGGAGAGTACTTGTAAACATAAGAATTTCGCATGGTTTCCACGGACACCAAATACCAAAATCCCGCCTACCCCCCTTTTTTAATTTTATAAGTTTTTTATATAAATGAATAACAGCTCATGTAATAAGTCTATAAATTGTTTTTTTTTTTTTTTTACCTTGCAGGAAATTTGTAACCAGGATGCACGAAAATGAAATTGTATTTTGATTCTAAAATGAATAAGATATTTTACTCTTTTTGAATACACTCTAAATATAGTAATGACTACTAATCTTGTCACACTTACTTGAAGTAAGTTTTTGTGAACATAAAAATTTAGCATGGTTTCCACAAACACCAAATACCAAGATACCCCCCCCCCCCAGAAATGCACAAATACCGAAATACTGCCTCCTCCCCCCACACATTCATTTCAAAGACCGTATACATTCTTACGTACAGGCTATGCCTACTATTGTATTAAAAGTACATAATTCAGGTTTGTGGTATGATATGACAACAAACTCTGTACAGCCTGATACTATTATGGTGGTTATAATTCCCAGAGTGTTAAATATGTAGGTAGCTAAAATAATATTAAAGTAAATGTTACTTAATATCATTAATTTTAATAGCTCTCATTTAGTTACTCAAATATGAAGTATTGCAGGCCTACATACAAAATACTTTAACAACTATTCTCAAATACCTATGTGTTCAGATTGTCACACTGCGAATAAAAACTTATTTCTGACTAATTCAGTGTTGATATTTACACTGAAGTTCAGTCGCACAACCTCCCTCCTCAAAATTGTGAGTTCAACCCTATGCTTGTTCTCGGGTACCTAATGAAAAATTGTATTTCAGTTCAGAGATGTTACAAAGCGCTCTAGAGAAGCAGATGTGACCTACAGCAACAATATATCAAACGAACATGTTACTTACACACTAAAAAGATGCTCCACCTATGCAAGATTGAAGACATCATAAAGTTAATTTTCCTTAATGATAAATTTTGGAATGTCGCAGTTCCTGATGACGCATGAGACGCATGTTGGAGCACCTTTGTTGGGTGCTTAAATTGAAAGAATTTTGTTTGATAAGCATGTTGTAATTTACTTAATATCAAACAGTTGTCTTTCTAATGTAAATCCTGTTTAAGTGAATTATTTTTCTGTCACTCTTACAATATTCTTAAGAACGTATGTTAAAAACATATGAGCGATTTTAATTTGCAAATAAAAAATGCTCCAAACATTTATGAAAGATTCCAATGTTGAAACCTATTTGCCATTATGTTACTTCCAAATACTGCCTTTAAAAACAGGAAAATCCTTTCAATTTATTTGCTATAAAGTATCCCTGCGAAACATGCTTGAAAATTTTTATATACATTCGAAAAAAATACAAGTGATACAACCTACAAGTTTGTATGGCCAATAAACTTTACATTTTGAAACCCTCCAGAACCAGTGCTAGAGTTTCAATCAACAGAGAAATGTTCATAGCAATGAAATGTGGGCCTAATTAAGGTATCATCTTTATTTTATTTTGAGAAAAATAGGAAAAAGTGAACAGTTTGGTGGTGGGGGGAGGGGGGGCTTTGGTTTATCATCTTTCGTGAGACGGGATTATATTGATATTCTTGCAATCCCAGATTCACATAGCCCCAACATGCACGACACGACGGCCAACAGCCAATGAAATACTAGATAGATTGTCGTAAGCCCAATCGATTCTGTTGTCCGACCAGCAATTTTGGATTAGATGTGATTTCTATTCTTCGTTATGTCGTGCGGCATGATGCACAGCATGTACAACATTGCAATATGAAATTGTATTGCAAGCTTTCCCTACAATGGTAAATACGCAGCTTAAACGAAAAATAAATTGAAAACTACTATATCTAACTCTTAAAAATAATTTTACTTTTGTATGCATTAGGGATACCAATTTGTCACCATTATATATCACAAATTTTCCTTTTGTTCACAGACTTTGAGACTAACGTAGCCAATCAGCGTCTTCTAAATAGGTCTGTCAAATGCAGAGAGTGTGGTGTCGGTCGTGCTGTAAATTCAAATAGTCACATTGAAATGTGAGATGGTTGCATTTTTGGTCGTTTCATGCTGTGTTGGTCGGGGCTGTGAGATTCTGGCATGAGTGTGTGACATTTTGAGTTGCATACTGTTTTGATTGAGCAGTGGAAAGTTTTGCTCGAATGGAAATAACATTTAAATTATTTAATTTCGAAGATCATAACTTTAATGAAAATATAAAATGCGATACACAACATTCTATGATAAGTTCTGACTGTAGGTCGACTTGGTACTTGAATAAAATGGTGTCACAGTACGTGAAGGGTTGTCTACATTATCAATAGCATCTAATACGTGCCGGTGAAATAGGCGAAACTGACAGTTAGTCATAGCATCCATTTCCAGTACCAAGCTCAACAAAAATGTTTTGTGAGCACTATCAGCCTGGTGGTCAAATTCCTTTTTATTTTCTTAGAAATATTCAATGAAAACTTCATCAGGGTTAGTTTTTTTGCTTTTTTTACCTTTTCCCTTCGACTTTAATTGTGGTTTCTTCTTTTCTTTGTTTTCCTCTGTCTCCTGGGTTTGTATTCGTAGTCATCGAGGTCGTTGCAAGCATTGTTCTTTTCAGCTGTATCACCTGCTTGCCATTCGTCTGTGTTATCATGCTCGTCTGAATATTCTCCATTCTCTTCATTACTACTGGTACTACTAAAAATTGTTTCTGTGTCTTGTGCATCCGGTGATGGTAGATTACTGGCTGCATTGTACTTTGATGCAAGAGACGACAAACTACAATACATCATTCAAATAATACGGCACTTTCCTGGATGATCCACTGGGTGGCAGCTTTCGTTTTTGAACAAACACAGCTCTCAGATTCTTTCACCTTTATTTGCAGTTGGGCACTAAAAAAAAAAAGAAAAAAAAAGAAATACAATTATGTGATAATAGCTTTTTCATTTACAAAATTATTAGTATGTTACAATTAGTCACCCTCTCCTATTAGATTTCCTTTCATTGTATTTAATTGTATTATTATTTGTAACATTAATACTATTTATAACTGTTTTTACGTATCTGGCAACTGGAAGCAAGTACACCGATTAATCAAACTATTTTTTAAGAGATGATATAATAAGCCACGTTGTTGCAGAGACCACTGCCACTATATGGCAAGCCCTGCATCCACTCTACATGAAAGTGCCATCCACTGAAGATTGGCTCCGAATTTCTAACTGTTTCTACGAAATCTGGAACCTGCCAATTTGTGTGGACGCCATTGATGGTAAACACGTCTGTATCCAAAAGATGTCCAAATCTGGTTCGACGAATTATAACTATAAATGGTACCACCCAGATGTTTTGATGGCAGCTTGTGATGCTGATGCATGCTTCACAGTGATCGAAGTCGGGAATGCTGGTCGGAACAGTGATGGGTGCGTGTTCAAGACATCAAGAATAGGTCGTTGGATACAGAGAGAAGGGAATATACTACATTTGCCAAGTGATCAGCAACTAGCAAACGACGAGATTGGAGGGATGTTTCCATTTTACTTTGTCGCAGAAGAAGCCAGTTTTCGTTTTATTCATCGGTTAAGTAACAGTTCCTAATTATTTGTTTCACATTTGAATGCATATAAATTTAACACAGCAGAAACACATTGCTTTTGAGACCAAATGCTAGATGTCACACGTTTTTTACAACAATGCTTCGAACTTTATATACAAAAGAATTAAGCTACTTCAAACATTTTTTTTATTGCACAAAGTTTGGCGTCTTCTAATATCCAATCTTTCTTATTGAATTTTATTTGTTAAGACATTTAATTATAACATGATTATCTTAACTAACAATTGAGACACTTTTTTCTTACCTGTATATACTGATGCTTTCGCTATTTTATCCCAGGCAGCGTCTACAACATCTCGTTTAGAATAATCTCCTACACTGTAGTTTTAAAGGCATGGGTGCTTCTCTACTTCCAACACAAAACTGATATTTGCGTTTTGTTGCCTTTTTGACAGTGATCGTGGCCTTCTAAACGCACGAAAAAGGCACACACACAGTACGCACACTGTGAATGGTCGTAAGCAACTATGGCCTGCCGATCAACCTGTTTGGTCGTGCGCGATCGGTTTCCTCTTGGATATAGTCGTTGCCTCGGTATGGACGAGCAAACTCTGGAAAGCATTTCTTTTTGATGGATTAATCGCCTTACGATCAGTCGCGCTATTGGTTGCTTGGTCGTAAGTGACTGATCGCCTCATTTTGGTTTCCTCGGTGGACGAACGGCCTAAAGTAGGCCTACGTGAACTGTTATATAACTCATGTTAAATTCGAATATTTTAATACAGTTCAAAATATAACATACCATGAAACATCACACAATACTGGCATGTTAAATTAATTTACTCATAAAAAATCGAATTGTTTTAAGGACAAAATTGTGCAGCAATACTGTTAAAAATCCTTTAGGTTCAAAGTGAGGAGTATCACCTTGATATAAAAGTCATCGTTTTTTTCTCGAAATTATGATTAATTTGGTTATGATTAGCTGCAAATGGTAAAAATATTTGTAAACAAATGATTGTCCATTTAAAGGATTTTTTTATATTGGTGGTGGCTATTATTATATGAAAAAAAAAAACAATAAAATTTATGTGTTAGAGCGCCCTGGCCCTCCAGACCATGCGCCCTACAACACCACAGCCATCATCCACACTCCACGTAGCATAGTGTCGTGCAGTGCAGTGCTATCAGTGTAACCAAGGCAACCAGTGTAGTGCACCTTTGCTATAAACAGCAGGCTTGTGCATTGTAAGGCGACCAAAAGGGCTTACCCTGCTGGAAATGTAACTGACTACTCTAAGTTACTTTTGCAAGAAATGACTGCCTTTTTGGAGTTATTTCACAAAAATTAATGCCCTTTTGCATGTATGTTACAATTCCACAGTTGGCAACTTTACTTTCACAGTTATATAACTGCAAGATTGTGGCTGTTAACTATGAAATTACCGTTACCTTACTGTATTATCAGAACTGTCAATTGCGTGGTCGCAGATAAAATTTTTTTTATGGCTATTGACTGTGAAACGACAGTTCTTTAACTAAAATTCTGAAGCTCCTGACTGTAGACTTGCAGTCATACAAGGCAACTGTCAAACTGTGGTTGTTGGCTGAAAAACAGCAGTTACATAACTGACCTACTAAAGTTGTCAACTTTGCAATAACTGTAAGACTAAAGTCACCCAACTGTGGTTTGACAGTTGGTGACAATAATACTGCAGTTATTCCAGCTTTGTTTCAGTAGTTGGCAATTGTAAGACTACAGTCACCAAACTGTGATTTCACTGTCAGCAGCACTAGTATTACTGTCTCCAACTTTAGTTTAATAGTTGTCAACTATAGAGTTACAGTTGTCCAACTTTAATGCTGTAGTTGACAGCTACAAAACTGATGTTGCGTAACTGTCATATTATATGCTATTTTGCACAATTGACTGTGAACAACTGTGATTGAGTAACTGTGAAATGACAGTTACTTTTCCAGCAGGGTAAATGCAAAAGTTAACGACCCATAAACATGGAAACACTGAAAGACACCTCTACAAATCACTATAATTGTTTTTGTTATTT
The DNA here is from genome assembly GCA_029891345.1 of Dryococelus australis. NCBI lineage: Eukaryota > Metazoa > Arthropoda > Insecta > Phasmatodea > Phasmatidae > Dryococelus > Dryococelus australis. The sequence goes on from CM056994.1 coordinate 222,116,706, forward strand.
TATTTAAAGTACACATGTTGACGTGAGGTCAGGGTGGGAGACTTGTAGTGACGTCACAATTTTTGGCAGGGAAACACTCTCCGAAGGTGTCTTGTAGAATGCTTACCGACTGCTCCGTTGTTGAGGGTCATGGCTGAGTCACCCAGGTGGATTGGCTAATTTCCCGATCATCTATGCCCCTCTTGTTGGATTCTACGGCTCATTAAGGGATTTTCACAAAGAGACCTCCCATTCCAAAACTCGCTAACTCCATTTTTTTTTAAACTTAAGTTACCTGTTGCATTTGACACATCTTCAACAAGGCTAACTAATAAAGTAAAAATTCTAATCTACAAGTTGTCAATACATAGTGAATAGTGGTTCGAAATTCACTCATTATTCCAGCACTCTTTAATTACATCGCCGATATCGTTCTAAAATCTTCTATATCCGAGTAGTGAACGAATGTAATGCATTGCAGTCATGTGATTCCACTGCATTTCTCACAAATTGAGTTACTATTGTCGTGCTGAATGTTTTGTGTTATTGCAGTTACTGCCATGAATAAAACAACATATTATAGAAAATTAATAGCGACAGAACTATAACACAATCCCATGAAGAGAGGGAGGAGTAAAAAAAAGAACGAGTGATGCGAGTAAATGGGATTAAACCATTCATAAAATGAAAAGGCATGTATGAGTGTTGCTACTGTGAGTGGGAAGAATATGAACGTTGTCGGTTTTTCAAAAATCCTTTTCATTCACATTGAAGATTCAACACAAAGTGACGCTTGTGACAGCGAAAATAGTTTGTGTTGTGAACACACTGATGTTACTAGAGATCAGGACTTACAAATCTACGGTGATGGTTTTTCACCATTCAGTGCATTTCTTTCTTATCAGGAATTAAAGTACCAATAAGCATTTTGATGTTACTGACCAATTGTTGTGAACATTCTATAACATCATTGCATGTGTTTTCTGTAGATTAAATGCTGCATTTCACATTAAAAAACATTTTGCAATATTCATAAATATTTCTTTTTCATTCTGATCATTCTTTTACCATATGTTTTACAATTTGTATGCAATTGGGGAGTAATGACTATTCACTTCACTTAAGTGGTCATTCCTAAACTGCCCTTTTCCACATGATGTCATTCCATAACTTTCTTTCCCTATTCAGTCATTCCAGAACTTGTTAACTACATAACTCTTTTTTCACTTTTCACAGAATGCCTTAGATGTTTTTATGTAAGATTAGTACAGACTCACCAGCAATGCCAGCTTAACAGGCTCGACGATTTGGGCTGCTGGTAAATGTCATAGTACCCTTAAAACGGTTTTTCGTGTTTCCTGACATGCTGACATGCCTACATACTGACTCTTTGTGGTTCCTTGCCTGATGTGTGTGAACCTGCACTCTTTGGAGTGCTGTGGCATACCAAGAGTACCGTGCAGGTACTCTTCGCCTCTTGGGACATTGGAGTGGTAGCAGGCTGGCCAACCCGTCATTCTTGCAGTCCTCACTGTTTACCCCTCTACTCTCTTCACTGCTACAGTTGTGTCATTTCCGGTTGTGACCTGGTAATAGCATTCCAGTAGGTTGGCTCCTGTCCCAAAGCTCTGTTGCATTATCTTCCTGCAGGCTTACAGGTGGTGTAGCCGGGGTGGGATCCTGCTCTTCCCCTTCCCCATCCTCTTCTGGTAGTACCGGGTGCTGTTACCAGTTCTTCTTTTTCAACGGCACGTCTCGACAGCCCATCGCTGTCGGACCTGTCGACGTCGGGTACCGGGCCTACCCCTATTGGCACCTCCGTGTCGGGTGGCTCCGGACCTCCTGCATCCTCTGCTGGTATACTTTCTTGAAGTATTGCATCACCTCTCATAGCTGGATGGTCACCAGGGGGCTTGTCAGCACCATCACTGTCATGGGGCTCCTAGTGGCCCTTGCTTCTCGCTAATGGTTCCGGCTCCTCTCTCTCTATATACACCTCAGGAGTTCTTCTTCCCTCATCCCTGCATCGTCGCCATCCCTCTCAGATGTGACGACCTGCTCGTTCGCGGCACTGGTGTGATGTAGACCCCTGGTGAACTCTGTGTCGTTCGGCATCGACGCCCCACCTGCACTAGTTGGTCTGACTCCTCCTTCATTTCCTGGACCACTTTCTGCTTCACTATCTCTCCTGACATGCTTGTCCTGAGTGTGGCCGTCCTGCCGATTTAGGGCTCGTCCCATTGTTCTCAGGAGTGCTCTCAGCCGCTGCACGAATGTCGTCATGGTGGATCCTTAGCATCTTGTGGCCCGTCCTGACCAGGTATGTGGCCAGGCCAAAGCTCTTTACCACTCAGTGAGGCCCGTCCGGTATTGTACCAGTCCCGCACAAAAGTTCTTGCAAGCTGCGGACTGCGGAAGAGCTCGGACATATACGGCCTGTTTTACTGTTAGTGCTGTTGGTGGTCGTTTAGTTTCTGGCAACCAGCGATTCGCATATCTCACCTGCCTATCCCGTTGTTCGCGATGACGGCATCTTCACCTCTCATCTCGCATGCCACTTGTTTCTGTCTTGCTACTCTCTCTCTCAGGCTCAGGAGTTTTATATTTATTCCTAGCAGGGCTTGTGCAGGGGTTCGTCCGGTCGCTGCATTTACTCTTTGCCTGAGTGTGAAGAGCGTGGTGAACAGGTGTTCAGCCCAGCTGTTATGGTGCTAACCCACACGGATATGGAGTTGCACTTTCAACTCCTGGTTGCACCTCTCCGTGGGGTTCGCACAGGGATGGTAAATAGCAGTTTATGTGCAGCACTTCCCAGCTCGTACAAAGTTCATGCCATATTTTCCCAGTAAATTGGGATCCGTTGTCCGTAAGTAAGTCTCTCGGATATCCCCAGCGTGTGAAAAATTCTGTTTCCATGCATTATGCAATCTGCCTGGTCATAGCACTTTTTACTGGGTAAGCTTCGATCTAGCTTGAAAAGTTGTCTGTTACTACTAATATGAATCGCCTTCAATTGGCTGACTTCAGATAAGGCCCCATGAGATCTAAACAGACAGTTTCAAATGGTCGTGTAGGCTGCCTGGCTGTTGTTGTTGATTTCCATCAGACCGCTGGGATTTGAACAAATTATATTTATGGCATTTGTGTACCTGATTTCTGTCATAATTATTGACACCGGGCCAGAAAAACTGTTCCAATATGATTTTAAATGTCTGCTTGGCTTTCGGGTGTCCTGCCGATGCGCTCCCATGAGCGTGTTCAAACACTTTTTCCCTGTGACTAGGTGGTACATACAGTCTCCATTTTGTATCGTCTCATGGTGAGCACATTTCAATATGCCGTTCTACATATCCCCATCAGCCCATGTGATATTTTTCACATCGCTCTTTCTTCTCTCTCGCAAACTCAAAAGTTTCCTGCATTATCATTATGTGCCATACAAATCAGCTATCAGTTGGTAATTCTCTCTTACCGTTATCCTGCTTACGTTTGTCTCAGTAACCAGTTCTGTAGTAACAGGGGGTAATATCTCCTCCCATTCAACATCGCCTGTGGCCGTTGCTTTCGCTTCTGGCGCCCATGACACAGTGTCCACTAGCTCATTCTCCTTTCTCGGTACGTGTTCGATAGCAAAATCGTAAGCTTGCAGCAAAAGTGCCCATCTTGTAAGTTTGCTCTTGGCTTCACGCATGTTGTTGAGCCATGCTAGACAGTGATTATCGGTTCGCAACACGAACCTATGATATTCTACGTACAGCCTTTACTTTCGTATCGCCCATATCACAGCGAGACATTCTCTTTCATTGACATCATATCTGCATACGGTACTTCCCAATTTCGCACTCGCGAAGTCAATTACCCTTCTCTCAAGTATGTCGCCATACTGGTAGAGCGTGGAGCCCAGCCCCTCCTGGCTGGCATCGGTCTGCAGGTAAAAGTGTCTTACTGGATCGTACCATGCTAGAGCGGGGCATTCTAGGAATTTTTCTTTGATCAGCAAAAGGCTGTTTCTTGTTCACTTCCTCACACATACCGATTTTGTGGATACAGCATGTCCATGAGGAGTATGGTGATGACTGCAAAATCCTATACGTGTTCATGTAACCAATTGATTAGGCCGAAAAATATACGTAGTTATTTATGTATACATGATGGTGCCAGACTCAATCAGCCCCTGCTGTTCAGGATTCGATCTGTTTCCTTGCTCGTTCACCACATGGCCTAGAAACTCTAAATCGCTCTTACCAAGCTGGCATTTGTTAACGCCACATGTTAATCCATTTATCTCTAATCTCTCGAGTACAAGTGACAGGTAATTTTTAGATGTTACTCCCATGTCCCCCTCCGTATGACTATGTCGTCGATGTAGGCGAGTGTGAATTCGCCTATATACCATCCAGGACCCATACTATCATACTCTGGAATGTTATGGTGGTGCACTTTAGCCCAAAAGCATGGTGCAGAACTGATATCATCGGCCGTCTGGGGCGGTAAAGGCAGTCTTTTCACAATTCTCCTGGCATACTGGTATTTGCCAGTAGCCACTTCGCAAATCGATCGACGACATGATTTTGGCTCTTCCGAGTGAGTTAAGGGTGCCTCTGACATTATATAGGGTGGTATAGCACTGCATGTCACCTGGTTGATGGGCCTGAAGTCCATGCAGAACCTCCAGGTCTCATCCTTTTTCGGCACGAGAGTTATGGCCGAGTTATACTGGCTCCTAGTCGGTTCGATTACCCCATCTGCAAGCATCTCGGATATCTGCTGTTTTATTATCTTAGCTTGGTGAGGTAAGTAGATGCGGAGGCTACTAAATATCGGTTCATCCTGAGTCAACGGGATAGTGTGTTCAGCCACTGTTGTCCTGCGTAATGCATCATGGTTCGCGAAAACAGGTTTACGTTCATCTAGGACACACATTCTAATTCTGTTAAATTTACGTTAGGCACATGTTCATGGCTACAGCTGTGTACTTTTTAAACTGTTTGTCTTTCCTTCGCTCCAAAGTGGATGCGCCGTTTGGCAGGTTCAACTATTGTGATTTGCTCTGAAAGCCATGGTACTCCTAAAATAACATCTTCGTTAATTTCTTTAGTAATTGCTGTTGTAGGTATTGTTCCCAAATCTCTTATTTTGGTAGTAATGGTTGCTTGGTCGACTACTGTATTAGTACATTTCCCATTAGCAAGCCAGGTCACCTGTCCGGTTGAGGTTATGTCACGTTTATTGACAAAACGAAGGTGACAAATGATATGTGATGCAGCAGTGTCGACAAAGGTATGACACAAAATACAGTTTACATGGACAACTATATGAATACATTTTGCACCCTGGCTATTGACCTTGGTAATTAGGGCTTGTTGTGGTGTTACCGCTGTGCTAGTGCTGTGGGGAGGTGTAAATTCTGTGGTTGCTGTCTCTACCCCTACAACCAGTTTCCCTTCTGGTCTTTGTTGCTGTCCAGTTGTTGGTAGGTGTTTCCGCTGCTGTTATTCTGCTATCTCCGATGCAAGTTTCCCGGGCAATCAGCCATGCCAATGGAAATGCTGTCGTGGGCAATACTGGTACAGCATCGGAGACAGTCTCGTATGGGCCCACCAAACAGACTGGCTCGCATCACTGGACGAATTCACATTTCTCATGTTCCTGCCACCTCGTGCACAGGGTTGACGTCTGCTCACTTGGTTAACTGGCGGCTGTTCTGGTCATTGCGGTTGAAAGTTTTGTATGCTTATCCAGTTGTTATCGCAGTGGAAGTTCCCGAACCTGTGAGGTCCTTGAACCCGGCCGGGGCGCCTCCCGATATGCATCGCGAAACAGTCATGTTTTGTTCGAGGATGATAGTGGCACACATGAACTATGCGAGGCCACAATTTAGTTGTGGAACTAAGGCAGGTCTGTACTCTCGTAGCGCTGTCTCTGCTATTACTTTGAGGACTTCCCATTCACTTACTATAGGACAGAATCTTCGTACCAGGTGTGTTTTCCTGTTTTTCTCATTCAGTTGGCTGGAAAAGGTTAGCAGTATCTGGAACCTCATAGGCATTGGTTGAAATGGTACGCCAGTGCGATTGGTAACACTGGGCATAGAACCGTGGCTCTGTTTATATCTGTTGGTAAATTTGGAAAAGGATTGAGGTAGGAAACTGGTTCTTTATGGTTTGCAGTACTGCTGGAACATGTGGAGTTTATGTAAGCAGGGAATAATACGACTGCAGGTGCGGAACATAGGGTGTACTCGGAATTGGCGGTAAAGATTTGTACTGGAGGATAGTTACAGGTAGTGGCTGTGACTCGGGCACTGTCGTCCTGGGTAGTACCGCGGACGTGTTCTGAATGTCGGGTACTTCAGCAGAAGTGGCTTCCTCTTTGACGACACAGTCTCCACACTAGAACTTTTTCTTACTATTTGTCTGCTGTTCTGTCTCTGTTTGACACTGTAGGTGGACCCTAATGTTGCATTTGTCACAGCTGCTTATTCTTCCATCAGAGTTATCTATACATCCGTTACGGTCACATGTGTTTATTCTTTGTAACTCGCCAGAGAACGTGTCCCATTTATACGTGACCCTGGTTGTGGGGTAATGATTGTATACTGCACTGCTTACAAGAAAACATTAGCCCTTTTTTTTTGCAACTCGTTTCCATTTCAAACACTCCATATGATAATGGTTAATACACAGTTGGTATTTTAATTAGAATGTGTACCGACCTTGACCGAGCAGGTCATTGAACCAATTTGTTGTTTGGTTGTCCGAAATGTCAATGTTGAATTTAGTTTCCAAAGTTTTTAGTTCACTGTTCACTTGCTCTTCTCTTTCACAGTTGTTCCCGACACGGATGGCTTTGCTGGATAACCGACCACACTAACAGTACATAGTGTCACCCCCGTATTTGGCAATAAAGTCCTGCAGTTGTGGTCGCAAGCACTGCGGACAGAGAAACTCGATGGCGTCACTACTGGTCTGGCCAACCACTGTGTTGTTGTTCCAGTACACATAGTCGCAAGAGAGTTAGCATGGGTGCGTGGTCGGGAGCGGGAGATTCTTGGTGCAGCACGGGTGATATCATGGCATGGCTGTTCTGCTCGGCGCGGCGTGAGGCAGGGGTCAACACATGGTGGGTGTGCACAGCTGTTCGGCGTGGGAGCAAATAGCTTGAGAGGGAGGCGATTTTCTTTTCCTCCTTCTCGCATTTCTTTTCCTCATTCAACCTCCTCGAGCACGTGCGACGTGGGCGGAGGGGAAGGAATTGCAGCCCCTTTGTCTGCTCGGTGCCTGGGCGGCGAAGGCTGGCTGACGTCACTGTGCATCAAGATGGCCACTATCCCTTGTCCTTCTGCTTTCTCCCTCGTGGTGATAGTAATAGCGGTGTCCTTGCGCTTTTCCCTTGTGCTATGTGCATAGACTTCCTGGCATCCTGGGCATCGCGACAGTGTCTCACAGGTCCAGATATGCACAGCAGATGTTGTTTACGCATCCTCGACGTTAGCACAGGCAGGGAAAGCAGGAAAGAGCAGTTTCTGATAGTAGAAAATTGAGGGATAATTTTGAGAAAATTTCTACGTGGTTTTGAAAACGAATTTTGGCAGAAGGACACGCCCCTAAGTTGGGAAGGCCATGTGAATACAAGGTAGCAGAGCAAAGTGGTTTTCATTAAGGTTGGGAGTGGGACAGGTAAATGTTCTGCAGATTCTCACCAACTCTTCTACTTGTAGATGATGGGTACCAGGTTTTTTTAAAAGTGAAATACCAACTAGCTAGCATAGAACAGGCTCTTCTCCTCTCCGGGTGTGTGCCGACGACTTACGAGCGGTGTCTTCCAGGTGCTCCCACTGTAATGATAGAGACAAATATAGCTATGTTACTGAAACCCTGTGCAGTGAGATCTTGAGTCGGCTCACACAGCCATAATTAGTTGTATGCAGATAAAAATATTGAAAATAATACAAAACACAGATACATAACCCTTAATGATTGGCGGGAAAGGTGGGAACCCAGGCCCCTATGGTCTGTAGGCAACCAAAATGAAAATGCACACCATTTTATGTTGAATCATTGGGTTTTGTTAATGGTTCCTGCAGGAAGCAAACTTATACATGGTGCTGGGCTTAACCTGCCGGCAGAGTGACACTGTACAAATGGGCCGAAGGCGACAAAGAACTTACGTGAAAACTCAAGCCATCCCGGGCGATGTTATTTCAGGGGAAGGGATGAGTGGAGAATCTTGGGTGGCTGCGAAGGAAGCAAAGGTTCTGGTAAATAAATGTATATTGTTGTGAAGTGATTAGTGAACAAAGATGAAGTGCTGCCAAAGCGCGCAAAATGTGACAGCGCCGGTCACCACAGTATGACTAACTGTCCCGCATTGCGGGCCAGCTGAGGTTTGGCGGGCAGGCCAGCTGCACTTACTATTTTCTTACACTCTCAAACTCCAGAAAACACATCTACGTTACTTTAATTGCTACAAAACTTACAAAAACAATTACCCTTGGCACAGGAACACTTAAATTGGCATATTGCAGTGTATGAAATGAAATATGGATGAAATATGTGAAAATGATAATTAATGAAAAATATGAAACACTGTAATCAAGGGCCATGGGGGCATCATAATATTATAGGGCTCCTTGATTTGCCATTTTGTGAACAGGCGGCCTTGAGCGTTTCTTAATTAGGCTTGATTACACTCAGGCCCAAAATTGACAGGATCTCCTTTTAAGACATGTGTGTGCAGGCGCACGTGGCTTGCTCAACACTTGAACTTTCCTGTTCACATCATGATCGTTCTCGTCTTTCCCAACGGCAGCACTCATAACTGAGGTTTTCGCTGTTCGACCACTGCGTTGCACTCTCCAACCGGTATGCACAAGCATCCGGTAGAGTGCTGGTAGCTTCAGCGACTGTCGGCGATGGCGGGCAAATGGGCTAGGGGGAAGCGGATGGTGCTAGTTTCTTGCCATTGTTAAAAATTGTTTTTTTTTTTTTTGTGAAATACACTTTTCTTTAATTAAAGTATTATATTTAAGTTTAAAATGATGTTGTAGAATATGAAAGACTCTTCAGGCATCGAAAAATACACCTTTGTTTTCCCAAAGATTGGTAAAACTAGTATAAATTTGGACTCCAATTAGTATATTTTTGCAAACGGTTTATGTATGTTTTCAGTACTTTATCTCAGTTTCTCGCCAATTTATTATGAAGTATAGAAATGCTATTCTTCTTATTCCCCGATACTGGCGACGAGCATCAAAACCAATATTCGTTGTTCGTTCAATGTTCTCGATGCTCGATGCTAGCATCAAGGCTCTGATTGGCTGATGCTCGACACGATGTGTCATGTTGCATCGCAACGCTCTATTATGAAAAATGCTTTATGCTGGTTGTTGGATCCAGCTCCCGAAGTGCCTTTCAGAGAGAGGCCTGTAAAATGAAAACACTAACTTTGGTACAAAAGATGTTTATTAATGTTCCAAATTACAAACAGAAAGAGTACTCTCATCGTACTAAAATTGACCCAACGCACAAGATCCATTGGAGACTGTTGCTAAAAAAAATGAGCATGTGGTTATCTACTTACAGGTTACTTTAATCGCCTGGGGCAGCAGCATGCAGGAGTTTGGAGCAGTTCTCTCCCAGGTGGTGAAGTTAAATGTTATGTTTAAAGTTCCAAAAATACAATACATGTTGAAAACTATCACCAGTTGTGCAGACTCAAGTTGGTGATCTAATGCTCGGGATATGCAAGGACACGTGACCGACTCTGTCAGATGCCTTTTTCAGATTGAATAGCTGCCAGTATCTTTCCGGTCACTTGCTATGAAGATGCCAGAAGTCGGAAGTTCGGTAATCAGCAAAAATTATTGAAACTAAAACTAATTAGTGACAATTAATTAGTAACAATATATTTGTGGGAAAGCTTGCTTAACTAAATTTGAATTTTACATTGCCGCTACCAAAAACATACATGTATGTTGTGTCTATAAAGTTAATAAAATATGCAAAGTTATACAATTCACTCTGTTAAGGTTACAAGTGTGGGTGGTTGAAAATATAGTTTCTCAAGACCCATTAACTTTTTAATGCTTATAGTCTAAACATGAACACATTTTACACTGATTGGAATTAATTATACACGAAAATTAACATGTCCTCAGTCATGTAACATGTGGGAGTTAAATTTACGTTTATGAGCGTTGTTGGCCTGAATTTTTACTTTATTAATAAAATGAGAGGGTTTCCTCTGCCTTTTGGGACACTGACACTTTTAGTTAACACTTGTGGCATAAATGCATTTGCTGTTCGTCGATACCCTGGTCAGGGGTGCTATGGAGACCATTAATGTCTTCATACATGCTACATCCTGATGGTGCAGCACTGAATGTGAGCTCACGTGCTGATTGATTGGGATCCAAATTATGGGTCTGTCCTGGTGTCGCCCACTGGGATGGATCAAAAGTAGGACCATCAGCTGACTCATGCAGTGTTTGGAGAAGTAGGTGTGTTCCCAAACACTGTAGAGATACTGCCGCTGATGGCCATATCTGTTGATCGAGACGTTGGTATAGTGCTCGCCAGTTGTATTGTTATGACACAGCGAACAGTCGTGGAGACCAATGAGTAGGACTCACATCAATGTATCATCTCATCTGGTCATCCACATTTCACAGTCATTTTTTTTATGGCAAGTGGTTTATTTTAGATATATTAAAATTGCAGGGTGATTTTGTCATGTGTGATTGACAATGTTATATGTTTCAAAGTCTATAGAACCAGGTTAACAGAAAGTAGTTCCAGGAACGTTATACCTTGTTGCACGCAACTCGCTGCGGTAAGTAGTATTTTCCGAGTTTCCACAAGGCACATTCTGCATCGCCGCGCGATCTGATGGTATACAACATCGTACTTACCAATTACTTACCCTAAAATAGTCAGTTAATTACCAGAAACTTTTTGTTTATTTCGCCACTCGAGACACCAGCCCTTCTTCCCCAGTGCTCGAATCATCTTAGGTGTGTACCTATGCAATGTAGATGTGATTTCAAAGTTAAATACACGGCAGAGTTCGCAAACCATGTGTATTCTTTCTAAGTACGCTCTCCGATCGTTTCGGAGCATTGGTGCCCATACAACCTGCATAAGCAACCTTCTCAACCTCAGTGCAGTAATGACTGTAAGCATCCTAGTGATTCAGCTTCAGGTGTGTGGGCTAGCCTTAAATAGCCCCACTATTTTGTAAATGGAGTAAGTATTTAAGCGAGGGACAGTAGTCAATTAGGGGAAACATACATCCAGGCGAGTTACCTACAACATACTGAGTACGTCCAGAGTCTACTGCTCCAGTAACATCGGCATCACCAACCATCGATGCCTGGCATCTAGTCGGGTAACTCAATCCATCCAAATACCTGAACAATGAGTTCACCACCTCTCAAATTACACTTTAACCTTAAGCCATCCAACCACACGGCATCAGAATATTGTAATTTATTTTGTAGGAAATTAAAACTTTTCAAATGTTCCTTTGTAAATCTTTAAATTAATAACTACTTCACAGGGATGAAACATGTAACATTTGTTTACAAAAGACACAGGATTGGTTTGCATATACGAGCCAACTGTTGGTCGTATTTATAGAGATTCTGCTCTATGTAAAATATATCTATTGTATTGACGTGTGCAGCGCACGTCAGCCCGTTCACCACACCTCTTTGGCAGCACTTCAGTCAACACAACAGTATCGCCGACCATTAGCGACACACAGTGCCACGTGCTCCGTGTGTTATAATAACTGCTCCATTGTATAAAGTGTAATTGTGTTCTGTTTTTCATAGCCTTTTTTAATTTCTTTAGTGCAGTGTTTATTTTATGTAATTTGCTAAGTGTTCATAAGGTAAGTTCATGCTGTGTTCTACACCGTGCACATTGTGCGTCCGTGCGCCCAGCAGAAATGCTACGTGTGTATCTCACCTGTATCCATTTTTAATCACTAGTGCAGCATAGCAAGCATAGGGACATACCCACATGCGTTTGTTTACATTCACGCCTGTATTTATTTGAGGGTTTGTAATGTGTGTTATTATTGAGAAAGCCATGTCATAAGTATGTTTGTGTTCCCGCCAGGCACTAAGTGCCACATCAATGCAGGTTTGTGTAGTATTAAGCAAAGGTGATTGTTTTATGTTGTGTATTTTATTTTATGCGTGATTGCCAGTCAGAATGCCACATGGTGATATTCAGTAAATAAAGTGTGTTTGTTATTGTCACATGGTCGAGAGGGGACCACGTGCCATTGTTTACATTTTCATGTTGATGCTTTTTCACAGAGTATTTTCAGGGTTTGTGTACCATATGTCATTTTCAAGGGCAACTGCCATGTGTGTTTCGCTATTATTAATTCTGCATCCTGTAGCATAGGCATGCCACAGTCTCCCGCAATACTGAAGTTAATGTTTTATGAGAGAGATATAGTAAATATGTGTGGTGTCATGTCTACCCGCAAGGGCCACCACTGAGTGTAAACAGAGTAACACGAGGACACGTGAGAGTAGTTTCAGTATGTAATATTTATTCTCAGTTTGGTTGCACATGCCATATAGATATCAGTTGTCAAAATAAATCATAAATAGTCATAGCAGTAAATACTGATTTCGCCAGTATTGTGATTTAGTTCACCAGCGACAAGCCACTGCACCCAGCAACATGGCTAGCAGTGGCAGGATAACCTAAAAATGTGAGTACTTAATATACGAGTGTTTGTTGTTGTATTGCCAATGTATCATGTCTTGTTAGGGTTTTAATTATTACGCACATAATCAGTTTGATGCGAGAAGGTACTTGTGGGGCTCCAGCCCCGAAAACAATCATAAGCCAAAGTGAGGAAATGGAAATCGGGGCAACACTGCCCCAGGAAATATTTATTTTCACATATTTTTTGCTTAATTGTTACCAAGGAATTATTGCAAGGGTTTTTTATGTCTCACCTACTCATCTGCTTCATTATCATACATTTCATTTCTAGAAAATAAAAGTCCAACTTGTTTACAAAAAACCGTGTGACTTGTTGTGGAGACCTGGCCAATCCGCAGGCTCCGCGCCAAGAGAGTTCAATAGAGTCGCCATGATCTAAGAGAGACATGCGTGCAACGTCCTCCCTGGACCTTCAACTTTTTTTTATAATCATGTAGTTTATCAATAGTTTTTAACATCATATAACCAGAACCTTTTCTTTTGTTGTACGGGGAGTGAACCACTCTGTGCCCAGTCACTTTGTATATGGCCGGGCATAAGTTACCATAACTCCATCAGGCCTAGTGTCATCTTTCATGGTATAAGTGTTCACCCACTTTAACGGTGAGCCCCGAATGTATGTGCCTGCTAAGGGAAAGACGTAAATAAATGGAGTCATAAGGAATTCGGCCTTTTATTTACCCAAAAGCTTCACAGTCGCTTAATCGATGTGAAAATACCTACATAACCCAGCCCTGGGAGTGAGTACGAGCATTATAGTCTGGCTGGCCAATTCCCCTCCTCTCGTCGGTGGTTGAGTGACATCTTGCAACTCGTATTGATGCTCAAAGTCTTCCTATATTTTGAGGTATGGCAAGATGAAGATGAAGAATGTCAGGAAATTAAACTTCTCTACTTCTGGGATAAATGGAATAATAAAAAAATCTTTGTTCCCAAAAAGGCTAGGAATATTGTGTTGAAATATTTTCACAGTTCCACTAGAGGGACGTACATGGGCCGTACAAAAACCCAGGCTTTAATTAAGCGTGAATTTTTCTGACCAGATATGTATGTAGATATCAATAATTTCGCGAATGTAAAGATTGTCAGATGGCAAAACAGTCCCAGAACAGCAAGGTGGGAGTGTATTCCGTAAAACTTCCTTCGAGGACATGGGAATGAGTTTTCATTGATGTGTATGGGCCGTTACCTAGGTCGAAGAATGATAACGATTTTATCCTGATTCTTGTTGATGGTTTTAGCAAATATGCCCTGCCATTGCCCCTGCATGTTGTGAAAGCTGGTAATATCGTGAAAACTCTTGTAAATAGGGTATGGAAAGTGTTGGCAGCTGAGAGAAACTTGTGTCATATAATGCTAGCTATTTTAACTCTAGACTTGTGGAGGACATGTGTTTTTTATGGGGTTAGGACCATGTAAACACCAGCTCATATTAGCCCTGTCCCTACTTAGTAGAGAGACTCAACAAAAGTGTTAAAGTAACTTTAAGAATTTTTCACAACTCTAACCAACGAACTTGGGATGAAAATCTGCCTGAGCTGAATCTTGCTTTTAATTGCATAATGCACAGTACCACCACCCCCCCCCCCCCAGCAAGGTATTTTTGGGGTGGTAACTCTCACTTTCTCTGCTCAATGTGTGGGGTATTCTGACAGAATCTATGAAAGTGCTGAGTAATAAAGAATTGGAAGAAATATGGAGAAAATCATGTAATAATTTAGAAAAAGCTAGAAGTGTAGAGTGCAAGTATAATAATGGTAGGGTAAACAATTCATATCAAGTAGGTGACTTGATTGTGTGCCGCCATTATGTTCATAGTTAGAAGGTGGGGCTTTTTTTTTCAAAGTTGATGATGCTGTATGATGGCCCTGGTAAGATTTTGTGCTTTCTGAGGCCCGTCACAGTGTTATTAGGGGATCTAAGAATGATTTCATAGTGAATAAGCCCTATCTAAGACAAATTAAGTCGTTTTGCACTCCTGCCCCTAATGGCTTATGAATAAATTATGCTTAAGAAATTTTAATTGTGTTATTGCCTGGTTGTTTGGAATTTATGGGATGTGTTTCATCTCAATGTGGTTTGTGTTTCTTGCCTTCTGCTCTTGTATATTTCTTACTACATCTTGATATTTTAATTGAAGGGGAAATATTTTGGCTTTAATGTGCTCTTAGATGTTGTGCTATGTGTTGATATCCCAGAAAATTGGTGTTGAAATTATGGGGAAGTACTGTAATTATAAGTCAGGTTGATGTGAGGAAATATTTGTCTGTGATACACTGTGAAGCATGCACCCACACTTTAAATTAAAGGGGGTGATTGTGATGGTTTGATTATCGTCACCAGAAATTTTTTGATTTTGGTTATCATTGGTAACTCTTGGTAACCACAATTGTCAAACTTTTAGTAACCATTTTTAGTCTGTATGGTTTTGGGTTTCCGTTTGTAGCTTTTGGTAACCACAGTTGTGAATATTTTGGTAACTGTATTTTATTATGTATTTTTTTATAATAAAAGGCCAGTCTTATATTCCTATATTATCAGTGTATACTTACTTACTTCCTCTTCATGGATAGGCTCTCATCCTGTTCCGACCTCAGATTTCAGACCATCTCTTCACGTGTCGGCCAATATCTCTTCTTCCAGTAGGATGGTATTCCAGGGCAAGCTTCGGAAATCTGTCGTTATCCATCCTTAGAACGTGGTCTTTCCAATTTACCCTTTTTTTTATAGGAAATTCTATCATTCAAAGTAAATATATTCAGTTGTTGTCTAATTTCTTCATTCCTTCTTCTATCCTTCAGGGAACATCCTAACACTGATCTAAGAAACTTCATTTAGGATGAGTTTTTTTTTTTCTGTATTATACTTTATTTACCTACATTTCACCACCATACATCAGAGCCGGTACAGCCATTGTTTTATAAGATTTTAATTGGTTCTGCTCTCGAACTTTAATTTTAAATGTTCGTCGAATTGTTCCACACATATATTGAAATCGGTGAAGCTTCTTTTTCACTTCATTATTTTCATTAAAGGATAATTCACAACCAAGGTAAGTAAAACTGGAGACTTGTTCTATTGGTTGGTTGTCAATCACTATTTTAGCTCTGATAGGATACTTCCCTTGTCATGCCATAACTTTTGTTTTTGTACGAGTTAATTGCAAGTTGTAATCTTTACTAACAACATTTAATATATGCATTGATTTCTGAAGTCCATCTTCATATTCCTGTAGAATAAATTGATCATCTGCAAATAACATATCATTAATATATGCGCTATTACTTATTTTTATTCCAGGATGAACCTTTTCCTTCCATTTATTAACTATGTCGTCTATATGTGTATGTGTGTGTGTATGTCTCTCTAACATATATATATGTTAGATATATATATATATATATATGTTAGAGAGAGACTACAACCTTGACGAACTCCTTGGGTCATTGATATTTCTTCTGTTAACTTATATCCCAAATCTAATACAATTTCTGTCCTTTTTTACATATCTTGAATAACTTGAATAAAATGTTTTGGATATCCGTGCTTCTGCATTATATTCCTTAATTGCTACCTATTTACTTTATCGAAGGCTTTTTCATAATTGACAAAAGCGATTTTAAGTATTAAAGTTAAATTCTCTTCTTCAGTATTTGTTTGAGGCAAAATATGTTATCTATACAGTATTTTTCATTTCTAAATCCACATTGGTCTTCCAATAAAAGATCATGTGTTATTACGCCTGTTGTTTATTATTTTTTTCATATATTTTATATACAGTATTTAATAAACTAATTCCTCGATAGTTATTACATGAATTTCTATCTCCTTTCTTGAAAAATGAAATGACATTCGCCTTCCGCCATTCTTCTGGTATTATTCTACTTTTCCAACATATATTAATTAAATGTAAACACCTGAATTATAGAATAATTCCCCCATATTAAATATGTTCTAAATTAATTTTATCCAACCCTGAAGCTCTCTATTTTTAAATGATTTCAATGCTACATCAAGTTCCTCTATATCCATAGAATCAATTTCTTTAATATCAGTATTATCTGTAACCTTTTATTTCTTTCTGTGATTTCCATTTGACTTTGGCCTAATGCGCAGGAGGCTGGAAACTAGTGCCAAGGTGTTGGTCAATAAAGATATTGGTTAGGTGAGGAGCGGTGAATATAGTTTTGGAATCTCAGTGGAGATAATTACTCAGGATGCCAGATATTGTCGGGTTGACAATATCGTGAAGTCGGAGAGCAGCTGTGGACTCGTTCCTCAGGGTCGTTCGGCCGATGACCACGGCAAATCCTCCAAGTGCAGTTGTTGTCTCCTCGTAGAATAAAATTAATATTGACTGAATAACTCCCTTACTTGTTGTACTGTGGGATATCTGGGCTCCCCACACGCTCATGCAAAGCACAGTTACTTATTACGCCGACTCGTGACCATTTCCGACATACTTGCACAGTAAGTTACACTATGAGAAAAATGGCGGGAGAAAGCCTGTACCTTAAATACCTTGCGGCAAACTGGAAATAAACCACACATGGTAACTCGTCACTGCTGCGATTTGTTCAGTTGCATGATTATATTCCCGTCGGGAAAAGCTTAAATTTGGTGCTGCTACGAACCCTGCAGCTCGGGTAAGACTGTGCAAAAGACATGTGGTCACATGAAATAACTTAAGTATAATTTAAGCCTACCCAGGCGATACAAACATTGGGTTGGTGAGAGGGGCGGTGGAGTCTCGGGAAGGGGAAGTACGGAAAGGTTCTGGTAAGCTAAAATAACTATTCCTGTGAAATGAGTAGTCCAACATGGTGATGACTGCCTTAGCGCGTGAAACACGAGCCCCGACGTGATGTGGCACACCCCTCGCAAAGAAGAACGACTGCTGACTTTTTCTGCGCTGTGTGCCGGCCGGCTTGGCGGGCTGGCACCACGCGCTGCACTACTTCCTTGCACACAACATTTGCAAATTGGTCACGTATCCTGCGTGCCGGTTGTAACATATTGCTCCTAAAATTAACCCTGTAAATAATATTCATTTTACCAAAATATTGCACTACGTGTATGATGTGGAGATGAAAGACACGCAAATGAACATTACAGAAAATTACAAAAAGACACTTTGAGAACACTGGGGGTTTTAGGGCTGCGAAGGCAGGGTCTTTATTAATTGCGTCCCCTTGTGTGAACTTACCTTGACCTTTTATTGCACAAATTAAATAACAGAAATTTCACAGGGTCTGTTTTCGGATTCCTGCGTCACGCTCACGTGGTCGCACTCACTCTGCTTTGCCCTTGCATCGTTCCTTGCCACACTGCACTGCACTTGCAGGCCCTTCCCAGAAGCAACAACTTCCGGCAACTTCCTAAAAACCTGATCTTATTGGCGAGAAACTACTTCCTGTAAAATGAAACGGAAAAAAATATTAAGTCTCTTTCGAAATAACAAATAAAATAAATAATTATGCTTTAAAGTAAAAGAAAATAACTAAACAATCATGTAATTAAACAAATAAGTTGAAATTGACATATTTGGATCATAGCCTCTTATCTCAGAATTCATCAGTATGCCATAGAATAACAAAAATAAAAATAAATTTTGGTTTTTCTGGTTTACAAATAAAATATTACATGGTTTTAATAAAATGACTTCGTTCGGACCGTCCTCTCAAGCTGTCAGGCACTTTGAAAATAGGCGTTAACCCGATCGTAGACTCGGCAATGGAGACAACCAGTTAGCGATAATGCGGGCCGTGGCTCCTTGTTCGTTGAGGTAAAAGGCAGCCCTTCATATTCACAATTCATCTTGTTTGTATAGCAAGAGATAATGTTTCTAAATCAAATTAAACTTCCCCTGATGCTAAGGTATCAGCATGCTCTATATGAAAATTCTCCAATCACGCGGGGAAACGTCGTACGATATTTTCTAAGTTCAATAGAGAAAATTAATGTTTTTTTAATTTTATTTATTTATTTTTTATTGTTCCGGGCTTCTAACTCAGATCCCTCCGACATGCATCACCTCTGTAAATTGCTTCAATTTTTTTAAATTTACAAATACACTTTTAGTGCACCACACTTTTGATACGGAGGTTCGATTTCCGCTATGGAGTTCGAGTCCTAGAGATAGCAAATCTAGGACATTTCTATTTAATTTTAACATATACATTTCTGATGCAATACACTTACGAGAGCTGTTCTGTAGATGTGACCTCGCCAACGTCCCTCGCCCAGCTAACGTGATACATTTGCTACAGCTCGACTGATGACGAGTAATGCTGTAATCGTGTGATCATTTATTTATAGATATAATTTTTTTAATTCCCTTAAATACAAAAAAAAATCACAACAAAAAAAAAAAAAAAATCTAAGCTCATATCACAATAGCCTCACACTCATCCCAGCACCCTAAAAATCAACTCTCTGCCGTTACTTACCCACCTTCCAATACTACACAATAAAGAAAATCACAAAAATATTTAGAAAAATATACCAAAAATCATAACTCCAGCATGTCTGTCATGGTATCATCACCATTAGACTCGCGCCAAAAAATCATACCACCATCAAATGAACCACCTGATTATACCACTTATCCACACCAATATAACTGCTGATCACCAAACCTCATACATACCAAACTATGAATATTACAATTAAAAAAAAAAAGCATGAACATTACTAAAAATGTTTTCAAAACTCAGGTCGCTAGTCGAATTATGAACCTATTATTTCAATCTGATTCCTATATCTGGTGCCTAATGCTTTCAATTCAATGTTAAATTAAGGAACTGCTTTCCCTACACCATTACCAACTTTACTGGGCACAGTAAAAACAGAGTGCCCTTCAGATTGCATGCAGCTAGGGGTAGTGATATTTTTAAAGGTTCAGTTCAAAAGTTCTCAGTTAACTGTGGACAACCTATATTAAATATCACTTAGGTAGGTACCTATATGGGTTGGTTGGTGGGTAGGTCCTGTCGACAGCGAGGTCATTAGAGACAGTGCAAGTTGCACAGATGGGAAGGAACAATCTTTAGTGACGAATCAACCCAGTATTCGCCTGGAGTGATTTCGGAAACCATGGAAAACCGAAACCAGGATGGCCGGACCGGGAATCGAACCCAGGTCCTCCCAAATGCGAGTCCAGTGAGTTACCACTGTGCCACCTCGCAAACAGTCCTTAGCATCGAGTCATGAGACCGCGTCGTGGCGTGTAAAAATTGTCCAGCTATGAGATCACAGCAGTGACGTCACTGCCAGCCTTGCGGGCAGGTGAGGCGACGCATGCCCTGCGTGGGAGCCCCGACTCGTGGTGTCTCCTTTCGCTGACTCGGTTGATGTACTGTCGCTCTATGTGAGATCATGGCCTATATTCAGGAATTACGTCATTACAGCTCCAAATGCTGCTCTGAGTTAGATAAAACCTCATGAAATATTCTAACCTTTGCTTGCATGAGGTGGAGGAATATCCTGGAAGTAGAACTTTAGCAGGGCTTCAGAAAAAGTTTGAAGTAACAATCAATGCACACGTAATATTCACTAACGAGTAAAATGTATGTGTTAAATAATAATAAAAAAAAAGAACGTGTGTTACATTTTCAAGCCATAAAATTCAGCCCAAACCCCCCCCCCCCCCCGCCACAGAATTAGACACTAAAACCCACTTCTCCCGAGTCTTTCAGTTCCGTTTGGGATTAATCATTAATAATTAGAATAATAATATGTAGAGGTTCGGCGGCGCTTAAAATATTAACCCGAGTAAATTCATTCACATATGATGTGTTGCAAAATACTCATGATTGGTGCTAGAGAAGACAGTATAATGTGTAAGTTAACGAAGTCTTGAGAGCCGAAGCAGGCGAAGTAAGGTGAGAATGGAGTAGCGCTGGAATGCAAAGGCGGGCTATCACCGAGGAAAAATATCTCGCCAGCCAATAATAATTGACCAACATATGAGGCCCATTGCAGACATAAGGCGAACAAATATACAATGTGCATACAAGTAGATAAGCAGGGCTTTCAAAAGTGCTCATTTTATCGTGAACAACCTATACTGCTTGCAAGCCGGGGAACCTTATTTTTATATATTGAAGTCGAGGAGTCATGCGTATTAAGCTGAATTTACTGCTGTACATACACGTTTTCAACGAAATTTCATCTCGAAAACTGCATTGATAGCAGAATATAACTTTCTTAAACACTTATAGTCTGTTTCTTATCTTCAGTAAATTTTGACAGTTCTCGAAAAGAAGTGCGGTCACGATGTATCCTTCCACCACAGCTGTTCTGCCATTGAAGAAACAAAACTACGAATCCAATGACAGGCATTGAAGAATGGACAATTTTCGTAATAAGGTTGCAATACAATGTGTATACAAGTAGATCTTAAGCAGGACTTTCAAAAGTGCTCATTTTATCGTGAACAGCCTATACTGCTTGCAAGCTGGTAAGCATTCCGAACTGTTTTGTTTTTGTTATATCCACGTAATAGACTAGTTAGGGTTCTGTTAATTTTATTGATTTGGTCGGGTTAGGCCACATACATTTGAAAACCTCCCGCAGCATGAAATTTTCAGCAAAAATGTAATTTTCCATGTAAAAGTCGTTTAGAAATTCAATAGAACAAATTAGGGTAAAACGAGTTTTTTAAAGCCTAAAATACTTTTAGAATATTCTAACAACAATTTAAAAATACATTATTTTTAAAATGCACGACCTTACTGCTTACTTCGTAATTCCTAAACACGTGCCTAACTTTTGGATGATTACTTCACTATAATTAATTGTCGGGCTTTGACGCGAAATAATTTTCTTGCTGAATTATGCAATTAACAAAACATTCGAAACCAGAAAGTTTCAACTTCACAGTGTAAATACCATTTCACTAACGCTTCGCAATAGTCACAGAAAATGGTGGCCCACAACAAAAAAAAAAGTGCCTGACTCTCAAGCAGACAATTTTTTAAGGCGCCTACGATGAACTTATGAAATACAAAAATACAAAAAAAATATTAACTGCATATATGTAGATAAATTATGAAGAAAAAGAGCTCAAAGACATTTCACCAGGCGGGTGGAGACCTTTCACGTGCTCTACCATTGGAGGACATTTGCCAGTTCATGATGGTGTTGCAAATCAGAATGCTATTATTGGTATGCACTCTACTCCCATGCTGTTCTCTCCAAATAATATTAAGTTTGAGATTCGGGGATCAAATACGGATATATTGGAAGTTGTTCGGTACTATTGGAAATATGCATGCATGTATTGGCCCATGCCGAAATTATGTTTAATTCATAAGTAATAAATAAATATATATTGGTTGTAATCTCTAGAATACTTATATTTAAAATATTTACATTTAAATTAATTATATTTAAAATAATTATATTTAAAATAAATTTATTATTAAAACAATAGATTTTTCTACACACACACACACACACACATATATATATATTATATATATATATATATACACACACACACACACACTGATTAACCAGACATACATACACCTCCACTGGTTAACCAGACATATATACACTTCCACTGATTAACCAGACATACATACACCCCCACTGATTAATCCACACCCCTGTGACAATTGACAGTGATACAAGTTCCTGCAGGGAACTCACTAGGAGCATGCCACCCTTGTGTAATCGAACAGTTGAATTAAGATCCAAAATGCGGGCAAAAAGTTAGTATTTTGGCCATAAATACTTAAACAAGACAGATGTCTACAACAACCATCAACTGACACAGTACTTTGAAAATGGTGGTGGAGGAGTTAGTTTACAAGTTCTCTTTGAGTCATTGAGTTATAAGTGCCTCGTCCACAAACAAATAATTAAATTACAACGACAACACTCCACAAGGGTGTCTTGTCCCTACAAGTCACCTTATAGGCGAATATATTTTGCTGTCAGTGGTCGCAGTGTGTAAGTGAATCAGTATTTTTACATGTATGTGTGTGTGTGTCACAATTCCTTGGTTTGAAGCTGTGGTTCGGTAATGGACATTGCATCTGTAATAGTAATTCATAGAACATCTATAATTAATTGCAAAATACATTTTTTAAAAGCTAGGAGATCACTGCAGCGATTTTGCTCCTCTTCCTCTTCCTCTAATATATTGTAAAAAACAAGTATAATTTAATGTTGAAAAACACTCGAATACTATTTATTTAGTACACAGTCAACCGATTTTAGTTTTCACAAATTCACCTGGTATTTTTTCCTACATAGTTTATGAGTAGGGCAGGGAGGGGAAGGTGCCCGGCTCTTGAGAATGCGGGGCGGGGAGGGAGGGGAAGAGCTACGCTGGGAGGGAGGGTAAGTCAACCAATGAAAATGGTTGGTCAAAAATCATTACCTTATATGGCACATTGATTTTGAAAGAATCTGTGGCCGGGAGGGAAGTCAACCAATGAAAATGGCTGGTCAGTGGCCAATAATCATTACATTAAATGGCACATAGTTGCTGGGAAAATGTGTAGGTGAAAGCTGGGAGGGAGTGGAAGTCAGCCAATGAAAAATACTATGGTAACTAGAGGTACTATTTTCTTTAAATTACTACGTATCTCCACCATTTTTCTAGGCTGATATCAGCGCTTGCCGTCTGCATATCTGAGTACCCTTCTGCTTAGCCACCAATTTGCATCTAATGAGTTACTGCGAGGTTTCATGGTTGCCTTCCAGTTTTACTTCGAGTATTTGCTCGTTTAGGTATGTTATGTTTTATCAAGTAAACTTTTATAATCGGTTTGATTAATGTTGTTAATAAATGAGCTCTTAATTTTGGAACGTAAGTGAATGATTGTTTGCCAGAGATCTCTTAATTTTTTTTAAAGTGTTTATGCAATCCATTTTTAAAATGAGCTCTTAGGTTTTAAAAGTAAGTGAATTATTGTTTGCCAGTGAGCTCTTAAATTTTTTAAAAGTTTTTATGCTAACAATTTCGAAAATAAAATTTATTTGCATACATTTTACGATTCAAAGATATTAATGACGTTTATTTTATTTTGTGCAGTGCTTGTCAGCAAGTACGTCAACCCCTAGCCAAAGGATCGTGCTTGATCTGCCAGCCGACATCGCACCAAGTCAGCACCGACTGTCAGTTGTCCCATGCCATAAATTCTTTTGAAAGTAAGTACTAGTACCGGCATTAAAAGTTATGTACATATTTTTATTAGCTTTTTTTTAATGCGCATCGATCCTTTGTAGGTCATCGCAGTCAGCAGTCGTAGGGCCCGCCAATTCCTGGAGTTACTGATTTGTCGACTCGTGGTCAAGCCTCTACGTCTGTAAGGAAACCACATCCTCTTCATGCTAATACAAGCAGTGAGTATTTACCACTACGAGATGAATATTTTTTGTGTACGATTTTAAAGAATATAATTGTTTTCCATAATGTGGTGAACTTTAGTCCACGTGAAGTGACTTCCGTGATCGGGCATCAGAGAGCCCCCTTCAATCAAACCGCTGGTCTCACGGGAGTACCTAGCAACACAGTCTATCGTTGTTAGGAGAGAATGACTGCAGTCTTCCTTTTATTCTTCTGGTAAGTAACTCTGCTGTATACATGCTAAACTGTTTGTGAGAGTTTTAACTATACTCGTCAAAAAATCTTGTCTTGCTTTAAAAAATGATCAGGGAAATAACTATATTATTCTGTTTTAAAGCTTATATCCCATTGATGAAAAAACAAATTTAAAGAGATGTTTTTGCTACGCAGTATATAAATATACTTGGAAGCACAGTAGTTACATTGTAGAAAATCCTCTTTAAAATTTTACAAAGGATTTTATTGTATTACAACCTACATAATTGAGTAGTATACATAAAAATTGTCTAATAACTAGGCCAAATATATCAAAATATAATTTACGAAAAAAAATTTTGCCGGGTACAGGGATTAGAACCTGCAAGCCTTTTATTGCTAGTCCTCAATGATAAGACCAACTTGACTTACGACTTATTTTTATAGTAAATATAGCTGCAAGTACCTACAAAAATATGAATGATTATGAAGGTTTATTTGGTTTTAAGAGTTCTGTGTAGCTAGTTAACAGTCACGTGTTTTTTATTATTATTTGAGTTGTTTGGAGTGTTCTGAAACTTGCAATACATTTATTTTGCATGCAACCATACTTTACATTGCCCCTAATTTTTGCACAAAACAACTATATACCACCTTACGTTGTTGAGTGTCCACCATTTCGCTCAAGCTCATGGATGTAGGTCAGTATAGTATAAACATTTTTTAAGGGATAACACGGTCCTTGTAGTGTTTACAAATGAGTAGTTTTACAAGAGATCTTTGTACTGTTACAAGCATTTGTAAAATTACAAACAATTTCCCAGCAAAAATTACAATGTGCATAGGCTTTCATGTCAGATGTAGTTTGTGTATTGATTAAAACATTTTTTTCGTTCTGTATTAATGCTATGCTCAGATTATTAATATTATTAGTGATCATATGTTGCAGGCTTTTTATTAAAAAAGTAACCACACTTGTTGATAAAATAATTTTTTCCAAGTGTTATGCCTAGGAATGTTTTTATAAAACTATTCTTCTCAATCATAAATAACTTGTCTACAGTATGATTAATTGAGGGGGGGGGGGGGAAATTATATAAAAAGTTTTGCTACACAGTTCAGAATTAAATTTTACTTGGTTAGTTATGCATGTTTTGCTATGAAGTGCATAAATTTGTGCATTAATTATACATTTTCCAGCTTACATTAATGCTATGCCTAAATGACTAATATTATTCATTATCATATGTTGCAGGTTTTTTTTTTTTTGCTGACGTATTCAGCATGGAGGGCGGCCGTGTCGATGTGGGAACTTCGGGGGGTTTCCAACTTCCTTCGCCTTATACTGTCTCTGGGGTAAGTGCAATACCGCTGCCAGGGTTATTTTGTGGGTTTTGTTTTAAATATTTTGCCATCCGGAAGTCTGGATTGAGGCACGAGAGGACCTCTATTCACAATCCACTCAGGGTAGAAGAAGTCTGCCACAAATGTGGGATGAAGATTGTGTGGAAGGACAACATGTAACACTACCTGAGAAGCTGTAATGGTCGTGCGGCAGAAAGCAGCTGGCAACTGCAAGTTCTGTAATGCTCCATTTGCCAACATAGCAGATGCCCGAAAGCATGAGGCAAGCTGTCTATTCAACCCGGAGAAGAAGACGCATACATGTGAAGATTGCGGCAAAGATTTCACGAGGGCAGACAATCTAAAAGTACATTCAAATAAGTGTACCGGCCCAACACCTTCACCTGCGAAGAAGGCCAGACGAGATGTTTCGACCCAGCGGCAGCCAGCACCTACGCCAACACCTCGTCCGAGAATCATCGTGGGAACTGGTGCACCAAATGAGTTCGGGTTCGTGGTGGCGGAGACGGCCTTCAGAGGCGTAATGATGACCCTCGTTGCAGAAAATACCTCGAGCCAGGAAATCGACATCTGTAGCTACCTGGCAAGCCATTAAATTAAATTTATTTTTGGAATGCGACTATGGGAAGCCTGAGCCTTATGAGCACGAGACCGATAATAGGGCATTCAAGACAAAAATGTATCAGTACACAGTGTCAGCGACATAGAGAATGAAGTGACCACCAGCATCGGAAAGATTTGTCCGGAGGAAGATGAGTACCAGGGTAAGGGATCTGGATGGGCCCTCCTCACCTCTGTGAAACATCTGAAACTCCGAATCAACAAGCTGGATCACCCCCAAGCATCATCTTACATTGACCTGCCCGAAGTGATCAAGATAAAAGAAGCTATCATCAACCCACAAAACACCAGGGACTATATGTGCTTCAAGTGGACGATTTTGGCATGTTGCATTGAAGATGTACATCACAAGCGAGTCAACTACCGCTACGAAGCTCTGGAGACCAAGTTGTATTTCACAGGCCTCGAGTTCCCCACACCTCTCCACCAAATTAAAGTCTTCAAGAAGAACAACCCTATCATATCAGTCAATGTGTACCCGCTCACCGATGCAGAGAAGGTCGAGTCCGTACGATTAGTAAAAGATGAAAAGAAAATCATTTTGACCTATTGCTGATAATGTCCGAGGAATATGAAAATTCGCATTACACCTCCATAACACACTTTTCAAGACTGGTGCAATCGCAGGTGACAACTCCTGACCGCAAGATACATATATGTAAGTGGTGCTTTACATTTTACCACGACCTACCACGAATTACAGGACTTGATGGTGCTCAAACCCTTTAAGAACACAAGAAGTATTGCAGTCCTCACGCTCCAGCAAGAATCGAGATGACGAGCCACGACGAGAAGGGAAGAAGACCAACCCTCAAGAATGTAGATAAGATGCCCTTTGTGATCTATGCCGACATCGAGGCAATGCTCAAGCTAGTACACATATGCCAGCCGGACCTCAGTCGCTCGAACACATATACGCACCAGAAACACGAGGCTCACAGTTTTTGTATTTATGTACACGTGGACTATAGTGTTATTTCTGCTTCAGAAACATCAAGTCTGTTAGATAGACTGGTAGTATACACTGGGGAAGATGCTGAGAAAGTATTTATCGAGACGATAGTTGACATCGGACATAAGGTGAAGGACATATATGAAGTAACTGAGCCAATGGAACCCCTAACGAACCTGCAACTGTTACATAATTTGACTACCGACGAGTGCTGCTACTGCTCCACAACATTCACAGATGGCAACCCCAGAGTATTGGACCACTGTCACTTCACAGGACAATACATTGGACCTGCATGTGACAACTGTAATTTGCTCCACCGTCGTCCAAAAAGATTGCCTGTATTGTTCCACAACTTGGCTTATGACGAAAACCTCATAATCAAGCCGCTAGACTACGACGAAAAGGGAAACTTTACTATCCCGCACACAGAGGAAAAATTAATAACATTTTAAAAATCGCTGGAGGAAAAGTTTTCTATACAATTTATCGACACCTTCCGCTTCATGTCTACAAGCCTCGCCGCGCTCGTTGAAAACCTGTCAAGAGACCAATTTAAAAACACAGCAAAATTCTTCAGCCCATACGAAATGGTGCTCGTAACCAGAAAGGGCGTGTTTCCCTATGATTATATGATTATGTAGACAGCACTGAGAGAACTGGAAGAGATGCAGCTACCATCGAAAGAAGAATTCCGTAACCAGCTGACCGACACCGACATAACAGACGAGAATTATGTTCATGCACAAAATTTATGGCGGAAATTCAACTGCAGGACTCTGGGAAATGATTCTGATGCATACTTGAAGACTGATGTTTTGTTGTTATCAGATGTGTTTGAGAATTTTAGGAGCCTATGTCTCAAAATCTATGGTCTCAACTGTGTCCGCTATGTGTGTGTACCGGTCCTCTACTTTGACGCTATGCCCAAACATACAAAAGTTAATTTAGGGTTACTTGTCGATTATGATATGTATTTATTCATTGAGAAGGCACAATGTATTCTTTGAGGCGTGGCACAATGTATCAAGTGTCATTGTGTTGCGAACAACAAGTACATCCCAACCACCTGTGAAGCCACCAAGGAACCGACATACCTACAGTATGTGGTCGCAAATAGCCTATACGGGTGGGAAAAGTCTCTACCTCTGCCCGTACGTGATTTTCGATGGATAGATGGAGACATCGACGTCATGGGTGTGCCTGACGACAGCATCACAGGTTACATACTGGATGTCGATGTGCAGTGCCCCGCAGCTCTGCATGAAGCACACAAGGACTTGCCATTTCTGTCTTCGAACGAGTGTACCCCAGGCTCGAAGCACCCAAAGCTTATGACTACTCTGGAAGATAAGAAAAATTATATTATACACTATAGAAATTTAAAGCAGGCACTGGAACATGGGCTGAAAATTACTAAAATATATAGGATACTTCAATTTGAACAAGAGGCATGGCTCAAATCATATATTGATTCGAATACTGAAAAACGATAGGCAGCAAACAACAGTTTTGAAAAAGATTTCTATAAATTAATGTATAATGCTACATTTGGCAAATTAATGGAAAATAAAAGAAAGAATCCGAATATGGAACTGGTATGCACAGAACGAAGAGCCAAGAAATTAATAGCTAAACCACATTTCAAGTGTCGCACAATATATACGGAAAATTTATACCTGGTGAAGATGGAAAAGGAAACAATAGTATTTTACAAACCAATATATGCAGACTTTGCTGTACTAGAGCTCTTCAAGACCCTGATGTGTAGAGTACATTATGATATTATGAAGAATAAATATGAAGATGACCTTCAACTGGCTTACATGGACACCGACAGCTACATATATGAGATAAAGACAAATGATTTCTATCAGGGCATGGATGCAGACCCCAACTTCATGTCAGAGTTCGACACCAGTGTGTATCCCCCAGCTCATGTCTGCTATTCGCCTACGAACAATAAGATTGTTGGGAAATTTAAAGATGAGTGTGGTGGGGAGGAAATGTGCGAATTTGCAGGACTGCATGCTAAAATGTACAGCTACATATGTGGAGGCAAGATTACAAAGAAAGCCAAGGGTGTATAGAAGACAAGTCTGAAGAATAAAGATACTTTTGAAGATTACAAAAGAGAGTGCTGACACAACAGCAAGTCATTCATGTTAGAGTTAAAATAATAAGGTCGCACCATCACGATATTTACACATAATGTACAAATAAATTAGCGTTTTCATGGATGGACGACAAGAGAATAGTACTGCCAAATGAAATACTGACAGAGCCATATGGACATAGGAATTAATAACAAACAAAGTTTCACACAGTATCATATGGTAATATTGGGTTAGAAATTAGG
Source organism: Dryococelus australis (assembly GCA_029891345.1). Classification (NCBI taxonomy): domain Eukaryota; kingdom Metazoa; phylum Arthropoda; class Insecta; order Phasmatodea; family Phasmatidae; genus Dryococelus; species Dryococelus australis. The sequence continues at coordinate 222,146,294 of CM056994.1, forward strand.
AAAAGAAGAATAAAAGAGGAGAAGAAGAGGAGTATATTTCTATCCAATATAAGCTTATGGTGTTGTATGTATGTATATAAAATGTTGTAGCTACTACTGACAACACATACGCATGTATGAGGTCCTGACATACAGCTACAGACACCATATTGAGAGAGCCTTTTTCACCTTGTTGTGGTAGGACTCAGTACCCAATGATCCAAACGATAATTCCAGGGAAGTCTACTTCGGTATCTTGCTGGGAGGTAAGAGGAGAGCGGAAACAAAAAAAAATTGACATACAACAGGTGAATATGACTCGCTAACTGAACAGAAAGGAGAAGAACACATATCATGTAGACAATTTGTCTATAATTTTAACAGATTCTAAAAGTTGTACTGGGACATAGTGTATATATTTATGTGTTAGCATTCCCTACATTCTACATTTATAAAAAAATAAAAAATAAAAAAAAACGCTGGTTTCAAGATATTTCTCAACACTGTATGCGAGATTTTATCAGCCCTACGATTTTTGTTTGAATCTCTGACCAATTCCTGGGGTTCCAACCCATATCCTTACCGGGGTTGTGGGGGTGAAATATTTTTAGTTGTGACATTTTGACCCATTGTAACTACTAGAGGCAGTATTGTTCTTACCCACCATATCAATCTACTTCTTATCTTCCTCTTTATCTATAATTCTTTCTTTCTATTTATACTATTTGCTGTTATCTCTATTCTTCTTGTCTCCTCTGTTCATTGTGTTTTTTGTCGGGGTTGGTTTATTTTCCGGCGTCGTAACCCGCCTATACAGGTCATTCTTGCAGCACCATGGAGATTTAAAATATATATATATATATTTTAAATCTCCACATATATATATATATATATATATATATATATATATATATATATAGTATTGTAAGAGCATACTGTATTGCTCCATCCCCAGCTGGAGAACCACGTGCATGGTTGCATTAGCAACGCTGTTCGGGTGGTAAAGTATACCAATTCCAACCCAAATGATGTATGAGAAGTTCCAAACCGCGAAGGAAGGACGAGTAGTTCCAACTGGAAGGAATGATGAGCAGTTCCAACATGAAGGATAAATGACAAAACCAAAATTTAAAATTTTTAATAAGAAAAATTATATGTAACTAAAATGTAAAATAAATAAGTACTTTTATAAAGAATCTTTTACTAATTAAAAAAATCCTGTCATATAATTTTCTTAAAAGGGCATCAGATACAACAGTTCTTTGTGCACGATGGCGAAGATACATACAAACATACACAATTTATGTGAAAAGTAATATATTATTATTTACTTGTATTGGTCTGGTTTCAATAAATGCAAAGTCCTACATGATAGTGAGGATATGTAAAAAACTTCAATCATGCTGAACCAATGTTCAATTCAGTTGCAGGCTTGTACTTGCTCGTGAAGCTGACTCATTCTCTTTATTTATCAGACGTCGTGCATGTACAGACCTGCTCTTGACATTTACAAGATCAGCCGGTCCTAGGATAAAATAAAGGGGATGTGGTGAGTTTAAATCTAGCAATGGTTTGTTTAAATGTCTGAACTGTTGGCTGTGGTCTACATGCTACATGACTTCTAGTTTGAGGTATGAGTATATTTAGTCTGGTGTTGGTTAGTAGCACTGATATTCTGCAAAAGAATGTGGTGATCTATCTATTGAATAAAACCAAAAAATAAAATATATATATAAATTCATAGTAATATGTGTATCTGCTTCTCTGAAACACTTATTAGTTCATTTGAAATCAACATTTATGCGAGTGCATGTCGTAGAAGGGGCATTGTATCGTTCTAAAATGGTCAACGATAGCTGCTAACTAATCATCATTGCCCTGCCAGTGAATAAGGTTCTTTTTAGTGAAAATATATTTCGCTCAGCTTGAACTCATAAAGCTGACTACTGTCAGATCGGCCACTCACAAGAATCATTATTTCACCCTTAACTCTTGATTCTTTGACTTAAAATGACTCTGAATGCAGTGCCTGCAGGGCTAAGTGCGATGCCAGCAATGCAAAATGTGGTGCCTCCAGTGTTAAGTGTGGTGGTAAATGCAATACCTCCAGTGCCAAGTGTGGTGCTAAATGTGGTGCCTTCAGTGCTGAGTGCAGTGCTAAGTGTGGTGCCTCCAGTGTTAATTGTAGTGCTAAATGCTGTGCCTCCAGTACTAAATGTAGTGCTAAATGTGGTGCCGGCAATGCTAAGTGTGGTGCCTTGTATATGTTAGGTTAGGTTAACATGTCTTTCAAAGTCCTGACATGGGGTAGAATGGGCGTGGTTCTATTAAAACATTCCATGTTCTACACAATATGAAAATACATTCTAAGTTCTTACGTACATGACTACATGTACTGGTAGGTAGGTTAAGTGGATGGCGAGAGAAAGAAAATATATGCAGAGTTCTATGGGGTGGAACGCACACAAGTACGGCTTGGTTGTACAGTTAGTTTGCTTGTATGGCTGATTGGCATGACCTGATAACATATTCTGTTATATTGGCAGTATGAAAAAAAGTATATCTTAGATGGTGTGAGGAGAATAGTTTAATTGTTTGATTCGTTTTTTGTGTAATTACTATGAGAGGGACAGAATGCTTAGTTGGTATGGTCGATTAGTATGAGGGGAATGGTTTGTATGGAGTTAAGACATTATGTGTGTCGTAGATGGTTAAATTAATAGTATTGATTTTATGATAGCATGGTTGGAATATTTGATTGGTTCGGTACCTAGAATGGCTTGTTTATATGTGTAACTGGCAAAGGTAAATAGGGCTGAAAGGGTAGTCAATATATTTGACAGTTATTATGGATAGTAAGTCTGAGGTACGGTGGTGGATATGGGCCGTATTGTTAATAGCATGAATGAGGCAAGCTAATGTCATCGTGAAAGGTATTATATCTGTTTTGGTTCTCAGTACAATTCGATGCGGCTGTTAAGTAAAGCTGGAAGGAGGGGAGGTGAAGAGGAGTCTGACGATGACTATAGTATGACGGTTGAATGTCGAGAGAAATAAAAAAATATATATTCAGAGTTCTTACGCGATGATTGGGTTAGGTGGAGTTAGGTTAGTTGAAGTTAGGTTAGGTTGAGTGGATACTGAACTGTTTACAAGATGGCGTGAAATTTACAAGCATTACATTTTATAGGAGTACATACAAGTCCCTACATGTATATGCTTAAGTCTGGGATATAATTTTTTTAAAATGAAAATAAAGATCGAAAAAGTGTGAATAACCAATGTCCATAATATAAAACACTTGGCATATATTTCTAAAATATTGTCTATATATGCTTATAAAAATCCAATATGGCGCTTGTCAAAGTCACGTAATCATATATGCTGGTGACATATTCTTATCTGACTGATAACACGAATCCGTAGACTCCTCACTCGATACACTTTCAACTTTAATAAAAAATACTTAAAATAAAAATAAAACACTTAAAGAAAGTTTATAAGGCAAATCTTTAGTATTATATATGTAAGTTAAACCAAAATAATAAAAATAACATAAAAAATAAATACTTAAAAATATTTAAAATAAACAAACAAGATACTTAGAAATTATATAAGAAATAAAAATTATACAATAGAAATATATATAAGAAAATATTGTTATGTAAATGAAATTCATTAAAAATTATATAGTAAAAAATAAAAATGTTATGTCTTAAATGAGAGGCAAGATATAATTTATTTGGCTACAAGCTATATACTACTTATAAACTCTTGCCCCAGTATATGTCGTCATAGCCCCTGCCCTCTTAGCTCAGGGGTAGGGTGGTCGACTTGTAGTCGGAGGGTCGCAGGTTCGCGCCCCGTTGCCTCCGACGTGGCGGATGCTCTGCTCGATTGTCGCACTGGGAATTAGTCAACAGGGCAAAAAAAAAAAAAAAAAAAAAAAAGTCACAACAACGTCAAATGAAAGTTAAAAAAAAAAAGTGGTCTGAGGCGTAAGTCTGGCGACCCAAGGTCCGGCAGTTCGATCCCGCACTATTCCAGGTAGTATTTTGAGTTCCAAAAAAAAAAAAAAAAGCAGCGCCCCTATGGCGGCTGATCGACTAATCGAATGAGAGCTCCTAGCTCAGAACCAATATCAAACAAGAAACCGAGATGGCGTCAAATGAAGGTGAGGGATAAATAAAAAAATGTAAACAAAGATGGCGGCCTCCAGTAACAATCGATGCAAACAAATAATGAACGAATAGGAGAGATTGAGAGGAAGATAGAGAAAGAAAAAAGAAAGATTGCAAAAGAGAAAAATGGGAGCATTCGTAGAAAATCCTCGGAATGCAAGAGTATGACTTAGTGGTTACCAAGATGGTAGTCCAAGATGGCTGCGTACTGGCTACAAAGTTGGCGGTCGTACTGGCTAGCAATATGGCGGAATCCAAGATGGCAGTCGCGTGACCGCAATGACAGAGCGGGAAGTCCAGAATCCAAGATAACGACCGTGTGACCTTGGCACTTCACACTGCAGCCTGATATCCCCGAACCGTCATATGCCTGCTACTACTGTGTTTTAATGTTAAAACTCAGAGTACTGGTTGTAGTGATTCAAACACAATGAAATTCTTGACAACCATATCTGTCCCTATAATATACAATGTAAGGGCTTGTGGTGGGTACCACAACGTTCACGTTTTGCTTAGGAATGTATGTGCGGAAACGTACCACATCACATAGTACGTAGGTACCGTATTTGTGTAGACGTCGCTAGTCGTTACATCGAGCCCTTCTTATAAGTGAACCCAGAAGATAAACAGCGCACAGTATGTTGCAGACGTGGAAGAGATCAACATGTGGTTTGGTAGTATTTTGTTTGTCGCGGGGAAACGGTACATTTCTGCACATAAGTTCCTATGCAATAGGTAACCATCTTGGTCCCCACTACATTCCCTTACAATGTGTAATGGGAAAATGGGAATTTTGACACACACTTGTATGTATGTATGTATGTATATATATATATATATATATATATATATATATATATATATATATATATATATATATATATATGTGTGTGTGTATGTGTGTGTGTGTGTACATACACATAATTTCGACCTGCACTGGCACCGATGTCCTGATTCCTGATAGCTCAGTCGACTAGGACTTCTGTCTTCTAGTTCAAGATGTGGCAGTTCGCCGCTCCTCATCTCCACAGCAATTCATAATGTATTAAATCATATCACCTCGATAGAGGTGAGTGTCTGCATAATGGAACATTGCCCTTAGGCTTCAATCGACACCAGTGCTCCTAACAGCCGAGGACGATATCAAACTACACTAGCGCTTCCTAGCATATACTGGGGAACCAAGATGGCACCCCTGATGGGCAACAATGTGGCAGCCGATAGTAGACAACCTATCAGATGATAATAAAACCAATATGACGTCCCTGGCAAGAGCAACCGACATCCAAGATGGCGGCCGACGCCAGCACCACCTAACAGACGATAGAAAAACCAAGACGGATACCTACAGCAGAAGATACAAGATTACAGCTTACAGATATCTTATATGGTGGATGGAGTGAGAGAGGGAGCGAGCATGCGAGATAGAGAGGAGAGTAATATACATAAAACAACTAAAAAAACTCTAGAAACAAGATAATGGCATGGAATGACAAAGCATGAAGTACCAAGGCAGACTGACAGAATGAACTGGAATTTCCTTGAAACAAGACTGTAGAGGCGAAAGAAGATGGCAGAAACATTGAGTTCCGGCGTCTATCTCCTTAGCTAACCTAAGATGGAGAGCTTCTTACGGTAGAAAAAATAAGATTAACTTGTCAAAACATTAAATTAAAATAAATAAGCGAAAGAAAATAAAGAATTAAACTTTAAAAATTGAAAAAGAATTACTGAAAACCAAATTTAACATATAAGTTTAACATGTAAAAACTTAGGTAATAACATATATCTCAGAATGCTGCAGACAAATATCATAGAATTAAAAAAATGAACGTGTTACGTGATTTTGCTGTTGTGCAAATGAATATATGAGGAGTTGGAAACTAAGATGCACCAAAATATATACAAAATAAACATATGTTAGTGTCCCAAAACATATATGTAGCTGATTAGCATACTTGAATATAAACATATTACATGCTCTCTATTAAACCCTGACAAGCGATAAGGAATGTATTATAAAAAGGCACAGTAAAAATATTTACTGATGTGTATGTATTAAGTTAATCTTAGTTGCATTATTAAGCATAACAAAATTTAAAAAAATACCGATTCTGTCAAAAACACCTTGCAAGGCATACCTATCATGTTTGTCTTCCATTGCTGATACTTGTTCCATAACTATGAATTAGAACATGTTGATTTTTCTTTATAATGATACACATATTTCGAAGTTTCTGTCATTCTTGTCCGTTTTCTTTTCCAGGTTCAAACTGGCTTCAGAAAAGTTAGAAGTAGGCATGAACGGACTATAGGCAACTGCTATCGTAACATAATATTCACGGCAACTATACAGACGCAATGGTGAAGGAACTATGCATGATGCGAGACAAGATACGTGTTAAATAATATATCGCTTGCAGTATAACACCTTCATACACAAAATTCAGCCCGAAACTTCCGCATTTAAAAATGTTGTTCGAGCCTTAACGTATAAACAATGCAGTCTTAAAATTAAATGGAAGAACCACCTAAGTGATACTTTATTAAAAATCGGTGGAATAAATTCGGAACAAATGTATGGTCCTTAAACACACCTTATATATATTTATATATATTTATCTAAACAATATCTATAATTTAGGCATGGCGTAGGGCCTCCAGTTCGAGACCCGAAACCATAAAAAATTAATTTTCTATTGGAGTTAGCTGACCCAAGCTGCTGCGGGGACTTAAATACTCGTTCTAAACTAGGCGTTAAGCCATGAGAGGGGGTGACATTTTTACCCTAACTAATCAGCATGAGTGGCAGGTTCCAGAAGTCATGTAATTCTCAGAATTTGTGAGTGAAGCGCCATATATTTTATTTAGAATTACGACGCGCACTTCCTATGAGCTCGGTGACTCTAGCGCCCTAGGCGCCAGCATGACGAACTAAGAATGGTCGCCATGTTTCCCAGTCTAGGTCCAGCTGTTATGTTAAACGGGTGTCCGAGTTGGGATCTACAAGCGAACTTCACGTATTCGTTACCGTTCGTCGATTTCACGCTGCTAGATTGTGTAAGTAACAGTTAGCTTATAAGTATACAAAAGTCTTTCATATGTAGTTATTTTAATAATTTCGTCGTGAAAGCTGATTTTGCATCGTGCCCTTTAGCAATTTTAAAGTATGCATTTACATTTCAATGATAATATGTATTAGACCCTAACACTAATTATTACATAAAACACTAAAGAAAAACATTAAAAACTAAATAGGTCACGGTGATATATAAAAAACAAAAACCAATGCTAATTATTTTTAAAAATATCTGCAATAGAAATACATTCATATTTACATTTTTTTTATCGTTATCTATGTAAGTAAAAAAATGTAAGTTTTAGAATAAAAAATTGTTTTTGTAATTATTTAATGTGAAGATTTTTATTAAAACAGAATTTTAACATGTACATAAATTATTTTTGTTTGATAAAATATTTAAAATTTCGGTTTATGAGTTGCTTTAAATGAAACAAAACCTTCGAATTGAAAGAAACATTAAAATATCAAATATTAGCCGACAACTTCTGTAAAAAGTTGCAAGATTACATGAATTCGGAATTGTTTAGTCCATGGCATGATTTTAACAAACTTTCATTAAAGTATTTAAAAACTGCGCCCTTTCTAGACTATTAATCAAGAACGAAACTTTGCTTCGTTAAACGTTAAACGCCCTACGACCAGGAGGTGGAAGAAGACCCGGGTGTCCCGGGGATGGTTGGCGCATTAAGTTTTCAGGCACTCCGTTTCGAGTGGTTTTCCTGGGAGGACAGGTTTTTCCCCATATACCATAATTATATGCTTACCGAAAGTATCTTCACATGTGCTGTATAATTTCGCGGAGTTCCACGGAGATGTTACCTGGTTTGAATTTAATCAAGGACTAAAAGCAAAAAATAAGAAGAAGAAAATTGGAATTGGAACTTTTCTGAATGTCAAGAATTTCCAGAAATTACATTAAATAATTTAAAGATTATGTGAACTGGTACGTTATTTCTAAATGTCAATTATGTTTAAAAACATTGAGAATTATTAAAATTTTGAATTGATTTCTAAAGAATTGATTGAAATAGTGAGCTCAAACAATTCAGAATTAAAATATTTTTTGAATAGGGCATGAAAAAAAAAATTACAAAACAGTGCAGTGCATCTACGGTTACTTGAAAATTTCCTTGTGGTGTAGAATAAAATCGTTGGTTTTTTATAAAACTAAAAAGAGAAACCGAAATCTATAGTAGAAATCCAAATATATTTTTCTAAAACTGAAAACAAGTATAAAGAAATTAAAATATAGAAATTTAAAACTTAAAATACATTAATGAATACTATGCCATGTTGAACTTTAAATTCCTTTCGACCTCTGTATATAAATAAAGCATTTTTCAGATATAATTTTTAGATAAGGTTTTTAACCCTTTTTTTGCACATCTCAAAAGTAAATAAATATTTTTGAAAACGTGATCCAATACACAAATTATGTTTTAAAAATGTTTTCCCCACAATTCGAAATTTTGCTGCTTTATAACTTATAATATTATCAAATGCATTCAGTTTTTTAATTGAATAGTTATTTAACATTTTGATAAATACTTATAATTTTGTCATTCATAGAAAATAAAATTTAAATAAATGATTAAAAAACATAACATTACAAGCTTTTAGTTAAGAACAAAGTTTACCGTTTTATTAAAATGTTTTAATAATACAAAAGTTACATGATGGAAAATCAAATAACAAAGTAACATGAGAAATGAGATGCTGTTCATAAACATAATTTTTTTTAATAATTGAGGAAGTTACATTAAAAAAAATGAATTCCAAGGAATAAGAAAATTAAGCAATAATGATTAATTATTATTTGCTCAGTAAAGCAATGTAAAACATAAATTGTCTGAAGAGCACTGTCAGTAATGTAAATTAATATGAAAATATATCAGAAGAGAAGTATGAAAAATCATACAAAATGGAAATAAATTGTGAACGTGGCAAATTTATTACAGAATAGTATTAACAGGCTTGTATTGCTTCATGAAGTTTAAATAATGTATATTTTTATGTTTATAAAAAAAGTAAAACATATGTTTTCCATTTATAGTTATTTTAACAAATTACAAATTTGTAAATAACTATAAGCAGACAGTATAAAGTTATACCATTAAACCATTAATGTATCGCAATTTTAGATTATGTAATAAATTAATGAAATAATAGAAATCATGCTGGGTAAGGAGGCCCAGCACCTCGACATGGCCGAGACGGGCCCTACCTAGAAATGGCAACATATGTTTTCTATGACTAAGATTTAATATTATGTGAGTCACTCTGGTGAAATATGTTGAACTCATATGTCGAAAATAAAAGTTATGCGGTTCCGGCACAGAAAGCCCACCGGTGTCTTATACTGCACAAAAAGCAGTAATGAGCTCACACAAAGGTAAATAAAATGGAAATAAGCTCCTGGGGTACAACAGCCTGTAGGAGTGAGTGATTGAAGAGATTTGGGCGACGCTTAACAGTGAGGTCTTGAGAGCCGATGAGAGTGACTGAAGTGAGTATGGAGCGGCGCCGGAATGAGGGGGCGGGGAAACGGGAGATCACCGAGAAAAAACGCCGACCAACGGCATCGTCCGGCACAATTCCCACTTGCGATGAGGTTATTAGAGCCGATGAGGATGAAGTGAGGTGAGAATGGAGCAGCGCCGGAATGAAAAGGTGGTGGAAAAGGGAGATCCCTGAAAAAATTTAAACTGTCCTGCATGATTCCCACTTGCGAAAATCCGGAGTGAACCGGCTGGGGATTTAACCCAGTTCACCTTGGTGGGAGTCGATTAGTCTAACCGCTCAGCCACCGTGGCCCCAACAGCCTACAAAAGACAAGAGCTCAACACAAGAATGAAAAAAACAATAAAAGTTCCGAAATTGGATTATTTATTGACATTACCAAGACTGGGTAAAACATAGTATTGGTTGTAAAGACTGTGTGTTGGTTAACAACATGGTCAACCCCACCCCCTTTACATATCCCGTTTCAGACTATCGGCACTGGCTAATACTAACAAGCAGGAAGCAAGATTTTGTGAAAACGCCATAGTACAAATAAAAATAGTCCTATTAATACGTAACAGGGGCCCTAAAGCTCTTTAAACCCCTCTAAAATTACATCTAAACATGCTGATTCCCTGCAATCATATAATAATATTTACCTACATATATTGCATATATTTCACACTGCTGTAAAATATTAGAAAAATTATTTTAATACTTTACTTTCGTTCTACCTGCGTTTTGACAGCCTTTCCCAGCAGCTTTTACTGTAAATAAATATATACGAAACTTATAATAATAAATTGCGAACGTAATTATTATACATATTGTGTGATGATCGGCTGCGACCAACACAAGAAGAGAGGACTTTGTCTCTACATCTCATCAATGTAGATGTTAAACTGAAAGCAACAGAGACCCCACAGAAAATGCAAAAGGTCATGTTAAGGGTTTGTGTTTGCAGAGTGAAAAATTGCTTTATGAAGATACTTCTTTATATAAACTTCCCATTACAAGCATATATGAAAAATATATATGAAAATTCCCAAAAGGGTATAAAAGATATATTTTTTTCCAAGATTTTCTAAAGCATGATTTTAGTTTCCACCACAACTTTGCAATTACATAAATTAATACAATAATAAAAATGCACAAAGATTATGCAACTTTCATAATTTTGGTAGCAAGGCCTTGATTTAAGTCCCTGGCCTGTCTACCCGCACAAGGGAAAAACACGCTTTATATACCAAAACATCAAATCTTCTAGATCATTTTCTACTGTTCTTCATTTGGAAATTGCGCCGTGTCCGGCTGGCTGGCGTCTCGTTGTCATAGTGATGCACAGGTGGAGGGTAAGGTGGATGGAGATGCTTCGAAGGAGGAAGCAATGCGCACGCCGCTCACTTGACGAGCAGCGGTCATGCAGGAAACAGCTGTAAGGTGGTGGCCGGTTGAATGGGTTCCGTCGCAGCAAAGGTAAGCCGTGTCCACGACCCTCGTGTAGAAACAGCTTTTCTAGGCACGGTGAACTTAGCTGTAATTTCCATGTGACATGTCGGTGTTGCTCACGCTGGCCAGGCCGTTACCCCAAGCTTCTCGATGATAGCAACATACAGCATTTAAAACAGATATACACCAGGGACTTACTCAACGACTCGTAGAACATTACATTTTCAACTTTTACTAGGTAGGTGCTGTTCAAAAAAACTTTTTTACACAAATACTCATAAAAAATACTAACTATGAAACCAATAAGCATATTTTAAACATGTGTGTACATCATTAAATATTTTTAACTCATTCTATTACCTCCCATACATTTCTATATGTACTTAATTCAACCACTAAGAGAGTATAATTCCATCATATTTCACATTAATACTCTTTAGAATTATCATTAAAATCATTCTAAAGCCAGTTCAAATTTTAACATTCTAAATATTTTTGGACGATAAAACACATTTTTTCAACCATAACAGATTAGGGATTTTTTTAGGGGCAGGGGGAGCACCTTTACACTGCATTAGAAGGTATATAATAAATTTTTACAATGGGAAATGTCAACCTTTTCATAATTGTTGGGATAATGTGGAACAATAATAAATACAGTCACAGGCGAAAAAAAGTCTTACTTTTTTATACGGGCCTCGCCATTTTACGGCTAGTTTAGCGCTAAAAAATTAATTTTTTAATTCAGGTGTCGAGCCTCAACTAACACTGATTTGAAATTTAAATCCTTATAGGAAACATTTGTTTCTATTACATTTTTTTAGTGATACGTAATTAAGTTACATGCCACAAATGCCCATATTTATTCTAAATTTTTATGACTCACATTCTCCAAATAAATACAATGGAGTGACCACACATTTAATAGGGGATGCAATAAACATCGTCCCAAAAATACATCGGCTGGAACATATTTATGAACACTATGAACAATATTTTTAAAACACAAATATAGTACATCATCCCAGTGACATCCCGTATCAGATTGAAAACTACGTAAGGCAATTTTAATGTTACGGTTTACTCGTTCAACTAAGTTGGCCTGAGGGTGGTGCTGTGCAGTCTGCACCATTTTTAACCCCCATAAAAATTTTTAATATGTAAATACCTAAGACAAAAAGTACGTAGCAACGTCAGATACTACAAACACGGGCGAGCCAAACACACTATATAATCTCTGCATAACTACCTTGCGGATTTCCGGTGTCTTTATGGTACAGAATAGGAAAAAATAAACAAACTTTCCGCAAGCTTATGTATAACTACGAAGACATATACACATCCAGAGGTACTCCTGGGCAAAGGACCCATTACGTCAAAATAAATGTTCTCCCGCGGATACGATGCTATTGTACCTGCATATGGCCCTTCAGATTTTTTTTTTGTTTTTAGGTTTTGCATGCTGACACGCATCGCAACACCTAACGCAATTCTCTAAATCGGCGCGCACTCCTGGCCACGTAAAAAAAGTTCTAATACACGGGTTACTGTCTCATCGCATCCTACGTGACCTCCGTGATAAGATTATTGGTAACATTTAAATACCATAGCCCTTAACTTTTAAGGAAAAAACTCCGAATTTTCCTAGTTTTGCCAATTTTCCTAGAAATTCTTCATGAACTACGCGACAAGAATTCTCGTTTTTAATTCGAGGTAAAATCTGTTTCCACTCCGTGTCAGAATTTTGGTGTACTTTTATATCCGTTAAGGCACTGGGAAACTTTTGCAACGTATTTAATTCTAAAAAATTTATGCCAACGGAATCTGAATCAGCTGACCGACTATCCACAGGTGCCCCATTCTTCACGTCTCAAATTCTTCTGCGCAGTACATGCGTGACAATGCGTCGGCGACAGAATTATCGATCCCTTTTTTGTGCTGCAAGGTAAATTAAAAATGAGCTAGCCTAACCAGACACTTTGCCAATCTACCAGGTGGCTTCTGAGATGTTAATAACCAGCTGAGTGCTTGATTGTCCGTGAACAAAGTAGACGGTGCATGGTCTAAATTATCTGTAAACGTTTCCATTGCCCATATATAACTTAAATCCTCGTTCTCGTAAATTGTATATTTCCGATCAGTCTGAGTTAGCAATTTACTGGCGTATACTATCGGCACAAAATGGCCATTCTTCTTTTGGGTCAAACATGCCCTAACAACTACAGAACTTGCATAACAATGCAAAGAAATTTCTTCGGAAAAATTTCGCAAATGCAAAACAGGAGTGTTAGCTAACATTTCCTTTAATTTTTGGAAAGCATTTTCTTGTTCCGCATTCCACACAAGTTGTGCATTTTTTATTTTCCATGGTCCAGTAAAATCAAAGAATTTTGGAATAAATTTACTGTAAAAATATTTTTACACCTTTAAAATATTTGGGTTGTGGAAAATTTACGACAGACTTTAACTTTTCAGGGTCATAAGTAGATTACCCTCGGAAATAACAAAACCCTAAATATCACATATGTTGTTGTGCCCAACTTATTTTTTCTAGGTCCACCTTCAGACCAGCATTTATTAATGCGTCTAGCATAAGTTGCAAGAGCTTAATGTGTTCCTCTAACGTGTTACTGTATACGCACACTGCATGAATGTACGTGAAGACGAACTCATACAAGCATCGTCCCAATACTTGATTCAATTCTCTAGACATACATTAGGGTCCCGAGTTTACCCTCATGGGCAACTGCGTTGGTACAACCCCCAAGGAGTACAAAAGGCTAACAGTGCCCTACTCTCAGGATGTAATTTACACTGAAGTAAAGCTGAATTTAAATACAAAATTGTAAAATATTTTGCTCTTTGTAAATGCTGGAAAACAGTTTCCATAACTGGCACCAGATATGAATCTACATACAATTTTTTTACTAACTTTACTGTAATTACATATTAGCCGATATTGACCTGTTTTTTTTTCGGCAACAAGAAAGACGGACTAGGATACGGACTAATGGATTCTTCCACAATTTCCTGTTCCTGTAAACCAGTTATTAACTGTTTGAAAACATGCATTTTGGGAGCAGATACACGGTATGGCACGCACACTACGAGCTCACTATCTTCTAACTTCAACACAGCAGCAGTTTCTTTACTGTGCCCTAACTTTGACGTCAACACATCACTATACTCTATTTTAAGCTGACCTAATGCCTGCACTATTTCTTCGGACTGCTGAAGCAACTGAATTTTACGACAGCGGGAAGGTTTAACTTGCAAAGATATTACTGTATCGGGGAAAAAACTAGACTTCGACACTTTTCTGGCTACGTCAATACATGTGTGGGTGCTTCCCAAAAAAAGCAATACCCAAAATCACATCACGTGATAAATTAAAAAAACACGGAATAGCAATTCCCAGGAAAACTTTTCAATTATAATTTTTATCACAGCTACAATATTTGACTATATCAATCCTCCACATGCTAAGGAAAATACCGCAGACTTGCCCCATTTTAACTGCACAGTTCCAACTGGTGATTCACGCAAGATTTTATTGCAAGTTTCTTCCTCCCCGAATATACCAATGAGGACATGGTTAAGTTAGTAATTATTAATGGAACATGTAGCAAGCACTACTTATTAACCAAATTTGTGTTTAAAACAGAACCTATTCTTACAGGCTTTCCTCGCAACATACATTTGAATTACATGTGACTAGGATTACCACATTTATAACAAATTATTACTTTTACCGGTTTTCGACCTTCAGACTTTCTTTTATGTCAGACATTTTTCCGTCGAATAATTATTCCGAAAACAAATCTGACATTATTGTTTCGGTTTTACCTGAATGGAATTTACCTCTCCTTTTTGGGTTTTATAAAAACATTTTGCTGTCGGGTGGTTTGTCCGGAAACAAATTTGACAATGTCATTTAGGTGATATTTCTTTGTACGCTTTGGCTTGCAATTGCCAACAGTTAATTCTATTTGAATTGCTAACACAATTCTTGTAACATTTGTGGCTTAGAGGCAAAAGTAAAAAACTTGCTATTTTTCGGCAATAAATTGAAACACATTACTTCTACCAAATTTGTTTCAGCACATGGCAATCTCATAATTTCTACCAATTTAATTGCCTCGCTTACAAATAACTGCATAGTTTCGCCCAGACTTAGAAATCTGTCTAAGATTTTCACACATTGTTGGACAATAGCAACAGGAATACCTGTTTGCCGCAACATAGTCTGGCCAAATTCAATACAGGATATACGCTCATTTATAGCTTTCCCTGTCACAATTTGCAAAGATTCGGGTACCTTGAACATCGTGGCCGCGCATAACAAGGTTATTTCACAGATGTTAAGTGAGACTACTCGGCCATTTGAACAAACAACTTTACTATTGCTCTTAGATTTAGACTATGCACTACCTGGAACCCGTCACTTAGACTACTGGGCAAATGCTTTAAATGTTTGAAGATGATAATTGCAACGGACTCATCCTTTTGGTGGCAAGCAACTCCTCCTTTCCTCACCAACTCCCGCATCAGGTGACGGAAGATATCAATTCCGTCGTCCGGCTTAAATGTCCCACCCGCATCGGTGAGCGATTTTTGCAGAGATTCCTTACATAGGGACTGGTTGCAGAATTTGCGAACATTTCCTGTAGAAGTCATTTTGTGGATTAGTTTGATGCACCTCGACTAGGTTCACCTTGACCACTGTAGCAAACCCAAAATTATTTTGCACAAAATTCAAAATTCCTATAATGACAACGCCTTTTGACTAATTGCACTGAGGAAGCAGAGTGGCGCAGTTTTCTCTCTACATGTGACAGTTTCAGTCAACACATGCAGAGAGGACTTTGTCTCTATGATTCCTCAATATATATGTTAAATTGAAAGAAACACAGACCTCCCCAGAAAATGCAAAAGGTCGTGTTAAGAGTTTGGGTTTGCACAGTGAAAGATTGCTTCATGAAAATTCCCAAAATTGTATAAAAGATTAATTTTCTTTCTAAGTTTTGCTAAAGCATGATTTTAGTTTCCACCACAACTTTGAAATTACAATAATAAAAATGTAATAACTTTCATAATTTTGGCAGCAAGTCCCCTCTCCATTTTTTTTTTAAATAAGGAACTGCAGTTCCTGCTTGGTTAAAACCCCTGGCCTGTCTCCCTGCATAAGGGAAAAAACAGGCTTTATATACAAAATCATCGAAGCTTATATATCATTTTACACTGTTCTTCGTCTGGAAATTGCCCCTGGCACGTCGTGGCTGGCCGGCATCTCGTTGTCATAGAGACACACAGGTGGAGAGGAAGGTGGCTGACGAAGCTTTGAGGGATGCAGCCAAGCACGCACCAGACACTTGGCGAGCAGTGGTCTTGCCAGCAACATCAGTATGGTGGTGGTCAGTTGAATGGGTCCCGTCGCAGCAAAGGTGAGCTGTGCCCATGGCCCTCATGTAGAAACAGCTTTTCTAGGCTCCACAAACTTAAGCGTTATTTCCACCTGTTGTTATACGCCAGTCTTCAACTTCTGGAGTACAAACCCTTCTCACAATGCCACAAACTTCAATGCAGCCGATACCACCCAAAAAGAAGAAGTTAGAACCACATGTCGATAAAATAATTTTCATTACATTCAACAAGTCAACCAGTGGTAATTAGTGACAATCTATTGTCCCCTACTGACACTGGCACTATGTTATGTTGTAAAAATTGGTGGTTGTCATTTTTCACTGGTAATTAAAAAACAAGTATTTTTGTACAAAAGCATTAGTATTGGAAGTATTGGTACAATGATGAAAGGGATCTAACATAGTAATGTCAATTCTGTATCTCTTGCATTATCAATAAAGTTACCTTAATGTAACTAATAGTTTTCTTCAACCTCTATGCATTCTCTTAATTGTGTGTTCGTTTTTTTTTATACTGCCAGACACAACCAACAAAAGAAATTGACGAAGTTTCGGACATCCGGCAATACCCTGCAAACATTTTCAGGGTACTTTCTAACTTTGTGGTGTGAAGTGAAAAATATTCCTGCATATTTCCTATTTGTTAGTAGCGGATGTAGCCACCATTTTCTCTGGCGCAACATTATATGTGTAATGACCAACAATACACACAAAATAACAAAAATGGATAGCCTTGCCATTTTGATTTTTAATATTACATACGACATACACCAAAAATTGAAAAGTGATAAAATTAACATATTTTTTAATCGTCTTGCCATTGCGCATCCACTTCATCCGCTGCCTGATACTGCAGTGTAGCCAGGATCCAGACCAAGCAGTGGTTTAAAAAGAACAGTAAATGTAGGCACCCTGTTTTACTGCATAAAATATGTAGTGAAATAATGCTCATGAAAGTAGTAAATAACTGCTAGTGGAGTCCTGGCCTGACTGTTGGTTCAGATACTAGTGGATTATACCGACCGTGTTAGGTCCCGACGCTCACGAATAGTTTTATGTATACTGTCTGCATCCCAACGTCGGAGTATCTTCATAAATTAACCAACATATATGTATTTTGTAATATACATGCATCTTATTTTCGAAATGATACCCAATAATCAATTACTTACGTGGTTTTGTAATATTTTGTCTTCTGGAACCATGCAACTATATGTAAACCATAGTACACGAAACATTCTACGCACTTTGAGACATATATATTTTATGGTATTTTTAATTTGGAAAACTATGTGTTACATCATAGTATATTGTTACATTGTTGCACTGTTATATGTTACATTTTTTTTTCGTAATATAAATTTTTATGCGACAATGCTTAGATAGGTTAGCTACTAAATTGCCAATATAAATTATGGAACATTACCGAGCGAGGTGGCGCAATGGTAACTCAATGGAATCGCATTCGGGAGGACCCGGGTCCGATTCCCGGTCTGCCATCCTGATTTTAGTTTTCCATGGTTTTCCGAAATCACTCCAAGTGGGTAAACTGTCAACGGTCATTCAATAATTGCAATAAATATAATGTATAACTGTAGTAAATGTAGTAGATAAAATATTAAGTGTTAAATGTATATGTTATATTAGTTATAGTATAAATTTTATATACTCTCTATTTGTATAGTCAAAATAATGAATCTCCCCTATAAACGTGGATGGTGTTCGTGATGGCACATCCGCTAAACAAAAATAAATTGATAGTGTGGAGAAAATTGTGAAAGGCTGTGGATATATGCAAATTTATGTGCTTGGTTATTTTACATTTGTTTGTAAAATCTAAATCGTTAACTATGTACCTTTTCCTTATATTAGTTACCCTTATATTCTTGCTCGCAGTATTAAGAGTAATAATAAAACTATGACTTGCAATATTATGAAAAATAAAATGGTTAAAATTTTTAATGTCTCTACATGTACATTTTTGTAGTTAGAAACAAATTCATTATGATTTGCAATTTCTAACTGCTTTGTAAGACGTCTATATGAAACAAAATTTACACATAAAACATAAAACATTATTATATTTTTCGATTATCGTTAATTGTTTTATCTTGTTCTTCACATCCATTACTATTTTTTGTAATAATTGTCTTTATTTACTAAAGAAATTAACAAAATGTTTCAATAATTATTTAGTAGTTATGTAAAAGCTACACCTTAGACTTGAAATTATATACTTAAACACATAATACTTTGAAAAATAAAAGTTTTTTATTTATTAATTTAAAATTATACTTCAAAACTATATTTAAATTAAAAATATAGGCAATGTAAATAATTTTAATTAAATTTTTAATTATATTTATATATCATTTTGTAAAATTCCTGATTCTTTAATTTTCAGCCAGATTTTTATATTATTTAGTACTATTGGTTATGCCATTCTTGGCATTAATTCTTCTAAATCAAACAGAAAAATATAACTAATCAATTTAATTAAATAATGAAATTTATCATTGAAAGGTTGAATAGATCACAATACTTTTGAAAAAAAAATTTCCAATCATATTAAACATATTTTTGGAATGCGAAAATTTTCTAGTTAAATAGATAAATATTTTATCTACTGGGAATCTTTAGTTTGATTAAAATATTTATCTCATAATTAACAAAACATATTTGAAATAAATGTTTTAAATCATCATTACAAAACAAAATAGGATTCAAATTTTTTTAAAATGTAAATCGTTATAGGCTATTCATGGCAAAGTGAGCACTTTTAAAGGCACATTAAAACTTTTCCTGTAAGCTATTTTTTTTTCTTTCAGCCACTTTTTAATATCAGCATTGTCATATGAATAATCAATACGGTGTATACTTTTACCACTCTCAAAAGTCAATGTCTGAGACTGGAACAGAACATATTTATTAATAGTTTATGCCTGTTGGAAGGGCCTTAAGAAGTCCTCATTTTATAGTTAACAGCCTGTAATCAATTATTTTTAGCATTTTCAGTCAAAAATAAAGGTAACAAATGAGTCATGCATACAGATATAAAAAAATTAATTTTGAATTAAAAATAATTAGTCTGGAAATATTTAAAATTAAATAGCTTTGCAATACAAATTCTAATTTTTTAATTACAAATGGATTCGTAGTAATATATAATCCATTAAACCATATAGTATCCTGTCTTAGACGTAACCCTCACATTACTATTATTTTTTTAATTTTGGACTATCAAGACAAGACTGCATTGTCAGTAAAAGAGCCTACAATTAACCCGAACGCACACCATTGTAGGCGTAGTGATGTCCTCTTTGAGCAGAAGCGCAAATGTTTGTGAAGCGAAGAGATTGTTAGAGGCCTTTATGGCGTGGTTGTTACTCACTGAGCTGCTAATAAGTGAAAACTTATTTTCGAATGAGAAAACAATATATGGATGTATTATCTGCTCTATGGCTTTGAACTTGCAGGAGCGAACACTAAATATTTGCTATTGGTAATGTGTGATTTATAGCTGTACAGATGGTGATAGGTAAATTACATCAATATAAAAAATACCCTTTCATGTTAAATTTAGTTCCAGAAAATAATTAATAAATTTCAACTTGTATATACTTTATGTAAATAATTTCTTAAAGATGACTAGTTTTGTGTTCTGGGTAGGGATTATACATTAATTAACTTCAGATTTTAATACACATTAAAATAGAAAATGTTGGGAAGTTAGCCATAATTGATTAAAGATTGAACTAATTTGTACAGTAGGAAGACAAATACAAAGCTATTACTAGACTTGTCAACAAAAGGAAATTAAAACATTGTTTCTAATGCATGGCAGCCTGTCACATATAGATCAATTGTGCGAATCCCACTACATTTTCTATTCATATCATTGTCTTTGAGTTCCTGTGATGTTGGAAATATATTACCGATTAATATAATATAGTAAAACGAAAATACACGTAATCAATACACATGAGCACGTGATTAACTGGGATTTTCCAACCACATGATAGTAAAGTGAAATGTCAATATTAGTAAGATAAATATGAGTTTGGGACAATATATTTTAAATGGCAGCCGCTGCGGCTGCAATTTGCTGGGAGACTCGGGTTTGCCGAACGTACCCGAAGGTGTTCGGCAGTTACGCCCACTAATTCTTCTAGCATATATGTCTGTTTCGGGTAACCACATTATTTTTATAGGTATATGGTATGTCAAATCGTAAATCCGTTTTATTATTCGATTTTAAAATTATCTTTAATTATAAATTATTAATTTTTTCTTGTGTCGTAATTATTCATAGGATATTGCAAAAACATGCAAAAGTCTTTCAAATAGATTTTCTGCCCATCTCTTGAAGTTATAATCGTGGTATGGATCAACATCTACCAACACTTTTATAGACACACTTAGCATTAATTTAAATGCCAATATTGCCAGGCCCTGGATGCTTGGAACGTACGCGGGTGATAAACTGTCTTAACTTCCGTGCTCTTCTTGACCATCAATCTTTCGCAATATTTCCATCAATATTTCAGATTCTTTCCATCAATCTTTAGCAATCCTCCTCCTCAGCAATCTTTCCATCAATCTTTCGCAATCAGCACCGCAATATTTCAATCTTTCCATCTATCTTTCAGCATTATTTACTAACATGTCACGTAGGTGGTTCTTGCATGTAGACTACTAGAAGGATTTGAATGAGTCGGGGCCATCAGCATTTGGCACATGAGCCTGGCACCGCGTCAGCCGGCCGCCATATTGTGGTGTCAACCAGTGGCCATCTTGGAAGCCAGTGCCCAATGACCGTTGACCTTTTACCTTTTACCCGTGATTTTTAACCTCAAAAAATCCTAAAAATTAAAACAATTTATTAAAAAATACTATTAAAATTTGTTAAAAAATACATTATAAAATTTACTAAAATATTATTTTAAAAATTATTAAAATATTTACTAAAAATAATTTAGGCATCATCACCACTATCTTTGTCGGTGCCATACGCCATCTTAATAGGTGCATTCGATCGCCATACTGGTAGAAATCATTTGTTTATACATTGCTGTAGGCCTCCATTGTGGATTTTTTCGTCTGCTTATCAGCTTTAAGTCGTAGCACTCCTACCCTGTATCTATGTTAACCAGAAAAGACTAGCACAAATATTATATTCTGAATTAATTTAGTCCATTTTAAAAATGGCCAAGGTCAAACTTCAAACATAGGTCACATTCCAGCCCCCGTGCCCCAACTCACCATGGTCCTTCTACTAGTCTACATGCAAGAACCACCTAAGTAAGATTTTCGTAAAAAATGCTGTAATAAATCCCATATAAATACATGATGTATGAAACTTATAATGTAAGTTGTTAGACGCATTTTGGACGCAGGATTGAGATCTTATAGAGGGATAAATGCTTCACAGTTCGAATAGCGACCCGAGTTTTGAATAAACCTTAACGAACTTCGTACGTAATTTTCTGTCTGTTTACGTGCATATATGTAACTGACATAAATATTTATACAATATCTATCGTTTAGGCATATCGTGAGACCCTGAGTTCAAATATCGAAATTATAAAAAAATATTAATTTTCTATCGGACTTGGAAAAAAATGTGGTAATTTTTACCCGTGTTCGGTGAATATTATAGGAATTTATAATAATGTCGAAACGGAGACTTTAGCTATCGGAAATGGGGATCAGGGCAATGTAATAGGATCGTAAATATATTGAAAACCCGAAAGTTTGAAGCTTTTCTTTTTCGGACTTAGAATTTGATTAGTAACCTAAATTTCGGAAACTTTTTATAGCGATGTTATTAAATTAATTTATTGTTCACTGTTTGGTATTCATCCACAATTTTTACAGGTTCGAAACTTGAGAAATATATGCTGATAAAAATATATAAACATTACCATACTGATTGATGATAAAAAAACAGAACATACTGGTTGTGGGCAAACAGAGAACATTCCTTAAAAAATTAATCACTCTTCACACACATTCCAAACACTTGAAAAAAAAAAAACTAAAGCCAGCGCACAAGGAAACATGATGTATAGAAGTCCATGCACCATTAATTCATAAACTGCTTCAGATAGCTAACAAAACTTGAAATATTTCGCACTTGAGACATAAAATCTATCATAAATATAAATTATGTTTATTACGCCAATATACAGACACATCAAATGTGAAAAAAAATACTAAAAAATATTTAATTGTTTAATCCCTTACACCAAATCAATTTCTTTTTAAATCTATGGGGAAAAATAAAACCTCACACGCAAGTTACAACGGGAAAAAAATTAACTTTAATTCATAAAAAGTGTACATTATGGTTAGCCCGGAAAGAGTCCTACCAGACGAGTTGAATGAACTTCTGGCCGATCCGTTAGCTGCTAACTTATCACCGTTACCCTGCCAGCCAGTAATTTTTTTCTATGTGAAAATATATTTCGTCCTCACATTATCTTCGCTCAGATTGATATCATGGCCATACTTAAAGCAGGCAACTGACTTCAGCAGACTAATTCCAGCCTGCGATTGCGGTCCTGATTGCGATTGCGATGCTGATTGAAAAGCTGATTGAGGTGCTTATTGCGAAAGATTGATGGAAAAGTTGAAAAATTGAAATATTGCGGTGCTGATTGCGAAGGACTGATGGGGAGTTTGGAAGATTGAAGGAAACATTGCTAAAGATTGATGAAAATGTTGAAATATTGATGGATAGATTGCTAAAGATTGATGGAAAGCTTGAAAGATTGATGGAAACATTGCTTAAGATTGATGGAAAGATTGCTGAGGAGGACTGCTAAAGATTGATTGAAATAATTTGCAAGATTGATGGAACGAGTGCGAAATATTGATGGAAAGATTGAAAGACTGATGGGGAAGAAAAGCACGATCGTTTGGACTGTTTACCACTGTCGTACATGCCAAGTCTCCAGGGCCTGGCAGTATTGGCATTTAAATCAATGCTAAGTATGTCTATAAAAGTGTTGGTAGATGCTGATCCATACCATGATTATAAGACAATCGTGCATGTGGACGCTATTAGTAAGACAGGCTTTATTTGTTCATATATACATACATTAAAAAATGCCGAGTAGCATACTTATACCAAAAAAATAGTCGAGGCAGTGAATAATGAGAGTACTAGGGAAATGGCGAGTTGGGTGCAATGGCATCTGGCACCAGTGTCGGATTATGGAAAGCCGCCATCTTGTTACATTGCCCGACCGCCATCTTGGAAGTCATTGACATTTTACTCCTGACTCATGACCTTTGACCCGTGATGACATCGACCCTGGGGACCTTTCCCTAAAAACCTCCAAAAACCCTTTAAAAAAATCTCAAAAAATTCTCAAAAAATATTTAAAAAATCCAAAAAATCATAAAAAATTCCGAAAAAAAATATTATTTATAAAAAATTAATACAAATTGTTAAAAATTTTACAAAAGGATCCACAGAAATAACCCATTTCCCCCTAAAAAAATATATAGGTAGAAGCCCTTAAAATCCCATTTTCACCGAAATGAAGTAATTTGAGGGGCTTCGTTAAGACCTTCAGAGCAGTTGCGGAAATATTGGTTTCATAGGCATACCCTATGCCAATCAGATACAAGGGATACAGAATAGCAATCAGACCTAAGCATCAGTCATCTTGCCTCCATATTGTATGCAGATGACCTTTGACCTTGACCCAGGGCCTTTGACATTGACCTTTGATCAAGGAAATGTGAAAAATTAAAAAACCCAAAAAATATATTATTAAAATTATTTAAAAATTACTAAAAGCATGTTATTAAAATTAATAAAAATATAAAAATGTATTATATTGTAAAAAATTTCTAAAATATTATTTTAAAAATTTAATTTCCCGAGATTCCCTCCACCTTCCCTCACCAAACAAATTAGTCGACTGGCTTCCACCACCTCCCCCCATACCTAGTCAGCCAACTTGGTAGTCGACCACCATCTTGGTAGACATTACCTGTCTATAATCTTGAAAGCCAGTGCCCATTAGCAATTGAGCATTGGCCTTTGACCCTTAATACCTGAACCATGACCTCGACCTTGACCCCATGACCTTGAAAATAAAGACCTTGAGAAAATACATAAAGGTTAGCAAGCATAATAAATTTCACACTACCACCACCATATAAGATGTAGACTAACTTTATATTGGCCCCATGACCTTGAATGACATTTAAACAAATGAGAAAAAAATGTAAAAGTAAAAAAGCACAATACATTACAAACTACTATCGCCATATCAGATGCATACTACCATAACCTCTACCCCATGACCTCGAATGGTATTAGGAAAAAAACTCGAGAAAAATCCATAAAAGTCAGCAAGCATAATATATTACATACTACTACAGCCATATTAGATGTAGACTACCTCGATTTTGGCCCCATGACATTGAATATCCTTGAAAACAAAAACATGTGAAAAAATCCATAAAATTCATCAAGCATATGACATTACAGATTACCACCGCCATATTAAATGCATACCAGCTCAACCCTGACCCCATGACTTTGAATGATATTGAAAACAAAAAATACATAAAGTGAGCAAGCATAATACAATACAGAATACTATCGCCATATTGGATACAGACTACATTTACTTCGATCACATGACCTTGAATAACCTTGAAAACAATATGTCGAGAATAAATTCTTAAAAGTAAGCATGCTGGAGACCAAATGAGCCACCAACCCTTTTATGTATAGGCATAAAATACATGTAAATTTCCACCCTATTGAAAACGCATGTTTCTAAACAGCAGTATACCTACAAGCATGATGCAAGAATTTGAAGGCATGCATAATTTATTAAATGTATATTTGTTATTTAAAATTAAGAGTGCTTTGATTTTAAAAAGTTTTTTATAATTATATAATTGTACATACATTGCAATATACTATACACAATAAATTTAAACGGATTTATTTTATTTCTCTAACTTTTATATTTTAATTATATTTTCACAAATTAGGAAACCATGAAATAAAACAAAATTTCATTCACAGGCATTTTTTTATTCAATTTATTTATTACAATTGCTAACGCCTTCGAAACAATTACACATTTCTTTTATATGTCTAAGTAAATTGTCGCTATGGCTGATCTGCATACCACACCTGTCACACAAATATGGCATGCAACACAGATTTTTTGCACAATTAAAGCGCTCATGTCGCCGAACATTGCTGCTGCCGGTGAAGGTCTTTTCACAGAAGCGACACTTATAATGTCGGAATGGTTCAGCAGATGTGGTTTACCATGCAGATGCTGCTGGAAAAGAGGTCGATGGTCCAGTTGGCGATGCCGATGGAGCTACTGTAGGTAGCCCGCTCATAGAAGTCGATGACACTGTCGACGTCATACTTGAAGTCGTCGATGACTGCACTGCTGTAGATGTCCCACCCGAAAAATTCGACGGTGCTGTTGACATCATGCCTGAAGAAATCCATGGCACTGATGTAGCTATCATTAGTTCTGGTGTGCCTGAAGATACCGCAGATGCAGAATAAGAATTTTATGCGAAGAGGCACAAGCTAGCCGCGACTACCCACCTTTTACGGCAGCTGCTGTCAAACTATACCTCCTAGCTGGCTTCCCTACTGCTTATATACGAGTATTGCAAGCCCTAGAACGTCATACTGACTTTGAAATAATTGTATTGCACCATTGTGCAAACACCAACCAGTCAATCACCGACCAGCCAATCACCGACCAGCCAATCACCGACTAGCCAATCATCGACCAGCCAATCACCGAGTTGTCACGTGATTGCACCTGACTAATCGCATACAAGCACTGAGACATCATGTGCGGGAGTCAGTCTCTGAGTCCTGAGGTGGAGGTTGATGTGGATGCGCAAGTGGATGTGGAGGGTGGATGCGGATGTGGATGGGGCGATGGAGGTGGATGTGGAGGTGGATGTTGATATGGAGGTGGAGATGGATGTGAATGTGGAGGTGGAATAGATTTGGAGGTTGGTGTTGATGTGGATGGTAAGGTGGATGTGGATATGGAATTGGAGGTGGATGCGGATGTGGATGTGGATATGGAGGTGGATGTTGATATGGAGGTGGATGTTGATATGGATGTGGATGCAGAGGTGGATGTGGATGTAGATGTGGATGTGGAGATGGATGTGGAGGTTATGTGGAGTTATTTCGGAGTCATTATGGAGTTATTTGGAGTCGTTTGGTGGTGGTAGTGGTGGTGTTGGTCGTGGTAGGGGTGGTGGAATGATTTTGGAGACAGTCGGCAAATTGGAATATTTCGGACTCTTTGGGATGGTTTATGCATGTAGGTGTGTAGGTGTGGTGTGTGTGTAGCCATGTTTGGGTGTGTGAGTGTTTTGATGGTGGTTTATAGTAGGAAGTGTGTAGGTGTGTGGTGTATGTGTCAGTGGGTATGTATGGGTGTGTCAGGGGGTCTGACTTTTGAGGGGTGGGTCTGGTACAACCCAGAGACTGGATCCTGCACCTGATATCTCAGTGCTTGCATGTGATTGGCCTGGTGCAATCACGTGACAACTCAGCGATTGGCTGGTTGGTGACTTGCTGGTCGGTGTTCGTACAATGTACTAATGGTGCAATATGGTTGATTCAAAAACAGTATGATGTTCTAGGGTTTGCATACTCGTATATAAGCAGTAGGGAGGTCAGCTGAGCGCTAAAGTTTGACAGTGGTTGTCGTCAAAGGTGGGTTGTGTCGGCTAACTTATGCCTCTTCGCATCAAAGTCTTATTCTGCATCTGCAGTGTCTTCGGGCACCCCAGAAATAATGGTATCTACAGCAGTGCCATCGACTTCTTCGGGAGTGTTATCAGCAGTGCCATCGACTTCTTCAGGCATGGTGCCGACAGCACCGTCGACTTCTTCGGGTGGGTTACCTACAGCAGTGCATAAATCGATGACTTCAATCATGACGCCGACAGTGCCATCGACTTCTATGGGTTGGCTACCTACAGCAGCTCCGTCGGCAATGCCAACTGGTCCATCGATCTCTTATCCAGCAGCATATTTATGGTCAACCACCCCTGCTGAACCATCCAGACATTATAAGTGTCGCTTCTGTGAAAAGAACTTCACAGGCAGCAGCAATGCTCGGCGACATGAGCGCTTTAATTGTGCTAAAAATCTCTGTACATGCCATATTTGTGTGACAGGCGCGGTGAGCAGATCAGCCATAGCGACAATTTACTTAGACATATAAAAGAAAATTGTAAATTTTATTAGGCTGTTATCGACTGTAATAAATCAATTGAATAAAAAAATGCAATGGAATGGAACTTTGTCATATTTCATGGCTTCCTAATTTGTCAGAATATCGTTAGAATTTAAACGTATAGAATGAAAACACATTTTACTATAAAGTATTCTATCTGGTATATTGTACTATATGTACAATTATATATTTAAATAAAAAAGTTTTAAAAATTGAACATCTCAAAATTTTAAATAACAAATATATACTTATTAAGTTATGCATGTAGTCAATGTCTTACACCAGGCTTGTAGGTATACTGCTGATTGGAAACAATTGTTTTAAATAGGTTAGAACATTACACATAATTTTATGCCTATACGTATAAACGCTGACAGCTCGCTTGGCCTCTATAATTTTTACTTTTACGAATTTATTCCAGAGATTTTTCAAGGTCATTTAAGGTCATGGGGTCCAGGTTAAGGTATTCTGCTTCCAATATGGCGGTAGTACTCTGTAATGTATTATGCTTGTTGATTTTTATGTCTTTTTATAATATTTTTAGTTTTCAAGATCATTCAAAGTCATGGGGTCAGGGTTGAGCTGGTATGCATTTAATATGGCGGTGGTAATATGTAATGTCATATGCTTGATGAATTTTATGGATTTTTTCACATGTTTTTGTTTTCAAGGATATTCAATGTCATGGGGCCAAAATTGAGGTAGTCTACATCTAATATGGTCGTAGTAATCTGTAATGTAATATGCTTGTTGACTTTTATGTATTTTTTTTATCGAATTTTCATTTTCAGGTGTATTCATGGTCATAGGGTCAAGGTCGAGGTAGTCTGCTGCTAACATGGCGGTAGTAGTCTGTAATATGTTATGCTTCCTGACTTTTATGTATTTTTCTCGAATTTTTGTTTTCAAAGCCATTCAAGGTATTGGGGTCAAGGCCGAGGTAGTCTGCATCTAATAAGGCAGTGGTAGTCTGTAATGTATTATGCTTGTTGACTTTGATGTATTTTCCCAGAATTTTTTAAATATCATTCATGGTCACAATGTATTATGCTTTTAATGTATTATGCTTGTTGACTTTTATGTTTTTTCTCAAATTTTTATTTTTAAGGTAAATCAAGGTCATGGGTCAAGGTCGAGGTCATGGTTCAGGGATTAAGGGTCAAAGGCCAAAGCTCAATTGCTAATGGTACTGGCTTCCAAGATGGGGTACAGGTGATTTCTATCAATATGGCGGTCGCCTACCAAGATGGCTGACTGGGTATGGGGAAGAGGGTAGAGACTAGTCGAATAATTTGTTAGGTGAGGGAACGTGGAGGGAACCTAGAGAAATTGAATTTTTAAAATAATTTTTTTAAATTCTTTAACAAATTTTTAATAGCACAATATTTGTAATTGTTTTAATAATTTTAATAACACATTTTAAAATATTTTAAATACAATTTTAATAATACATTTTTTGCGATTTTATGGATTCTTTTTTTGGACTTTCTAGGTCAAATTTCAAGATCAAAGATCCTGGGTCCTGTATCCCCTGTATCAATTTGGCATAATGTATGCCTATAAAACCAATATGGTCACCACTGATCTGTACGTCTTACGAAAGCCCCTAAAATTACTCAATTGGGTGAAAATAGGATTTGAAGAGCTTGTACCATATTTGAGGGAAAATGGGTAATTTCTGAGGATCCTTTTATAATATCTTGTAATAAATTTTCATAATTTGTTGTTAGTAAATTTTTCGGAATTTTTTAGAATTTTGTGGAAATTTTTGGAATTATTTGACGATTTTTGGATTTTTTTTTTAGAGTTATTAGGGTTTTTTAGTGTCAAAGGTCCCCGGACACAAGGTTAAGGTCCGGGTCAAATGTAATGGGTCAGGGGTAAAAGGTCAATGACTTCCAAGATGGCGGTCGGGTGACGTAAAAACATGGGGGCTCCCCATAATCCGACTTCGGTGCCAGACGCCGTTGCACCCAACTCGCCATTTCCTTACTACTAATGAGACGCCACGAGAGGGACTTGAAATGTAGTTGAGAAACTTTTGGAGGTTTCCGTAATACCCTATGTAAAATTGCGACACAATATAAAAAAAATATTGATCTATAATTTTAAAAAATAAATATAAAATAGAATAATAAATACAGATTTGCGATTTTACATGCCATATGTCTATAAAACCAATGTGGTTACCCAAAACAGACACATATTTTTGAAGAATTAGTGATTTTGAAAGGCCGATTTGGGGTGGAAGTTGTTTGGCAGAATGGAGCGAGGCAGTTTGATAATAAATTGTAGAAAATTGTTTTAAAATTATTGTTCGGGGATGCTTCTGTCTTTAATAGAGAGGAATCATTTAAATGCACATATGCACATTTAGAAGTGCTATTTTAAGCCGCGTTAGTGTGTATTTCTCAGGTATAAAAGCTGGTTTATACTACGTGTATTTAAAGAAACCTGTTGATGACAGTCAAACGAGTGCAGTAAGAAGCAAGCCTGTAATTAGGTAGAGTCCTAAAGGTGGAACTGCACGTACTCATAATTTAAAACCTCTTCAAGACGGTACTGTTTGCAGTTTGGCGTATACAGTTGATGATAAAGTGTTGCCTGATGTGGCGGTAAGAGGTAGTAAATTTCTGCGCGTGGTAATGATAAGGGTGAAATTCAAGTGGACAATTTGCAAGTGTGCCGTTGAAGGTTGCGGCGTGGTAAGAGGATAGTGTTTCGGTTTTATCCAAGATCGCGGTTGTACAGTGACAAGGTCATTGGTGACATAATAACAGTAAATAATTGGGAGTCGACAGCTTCCTAGCACCCCCTCCCCCCTTCCCAGTCTAACAACTCCCTGGGTCGTGTCGAATCGAATACCGCCATCCGCCCAGCAAATTGCAGCCGCAGCGACTGCCATTAAAAATACATTGTCCCAGACTCATTTTTACCCTACTACTTTCAATGTAAAGCCAACATCCGGATTTAATACGACGAAATTTAGACTTGGGAGTTCTGCGCAGCGATGTCCAAATGCGAGTTAAACTTGGAAAAATTTTGTTTAATAAAATTTATTGCAATATTTCAACTTAACACGATTGCACACTACATAGACAACAGTTGCCAAGAGATGTACGTTAGCAAGAGCTTTTCCCTCCACCATTAAGACCAGCAGCAAAATGCTACAACTTCCCTTGGGTAAAAATATTTATGTCTAACTCATGAGGGGTTAGATTGCAAACAAAGATGACAATTGTTTGCTTTGCTTATAGTTGTCAATGCTTTGGCATTTTATTTGTGTGGCAGAGCCCACTACATGATGCGCAAGAAGGACAAGTCCTTCGAGCACAGACTGAAGAAGGAAGTGGAGCAGGTGGACTGTGCACAACTGCTTGGAAATATGACAGTTTCCAAAACAGGCACGTTAGCGACGGAGCTATCCCCTCCGCCATGCAGGCCCTCGGCTCGTCGCTACACCTTGGCCTTTGGGTCGCCCTTTTTAATAGCCTCTTATGTGAATGCATTTTTATTGCAGGGCTGTTTTGGTCTCCATCCATTTGGACCAACAAATTTTCTCCAACATAGGTTTGAAATACCTTTGTTCTTTATCACTAAAAACAGTATGGCATTGAAATAGCTGCGATAAATTCTGAAACATATTTTTGCATTTTAAGTAGGTGTAGTTCAATATATATTGGGTAATGCTTGCAATGAATTTAAAAAAAGATTTTATTGTGTTGATAATATGCAGCTAATGTACATAAGTTGTTCGTCAATGTGACTAAAAAATATTAAATAACTGTTAGGTACTATGTGTAACCTTATATGTATGTCCAATAAAGCATTATACAGCGCATTTTTAAATAATCTTAGAGAAATATTATTATGAAATCAGGTGTCGTGAGCAAGGAACGTAAAATAACTTAGCCTTTATACCGGATGTACTCTAAAAATTATAATAACCACCACCAGAGTGTTGTAAATAGTACTAATGGGGTATATTTTATTAGGAAACTGATCGTCTAACATCCATAGTTAACCTGCTAATAGCAGTGGCAGTGTGCAGGGGTGGGTATGCAACTTTGTGTACTTGACGTTGTAACCAGCCTGTGGGCAGTTCTTCGCGCCTGATAACATCGCTCACTACCGCATTGTATCAGTCTCAGTGGTGCTACATATCTGCAGTTCCTGAGAACTTGTTACTGTAACACTTGGAGAATGTTCCTTTAGGTGCTCATGAAGTGATGTGGTCGCAGTAGGACGGGGCCCCACATCATTTCGCTATTGATGTTCGCTGGCATTTCGACATGCAGTACCTTAACCAGTTGATACTGTGCGACCAACTCTAGTGTAGCCCCGGGTAGGCGTGGCAACAGTGCTGGTGTTGCAAAGTCACCTCAGTAGAGGCGCTGGCGGGTCCTCCCCGTACACCTCGTTCAAAATGCAAGAGACCGTCAGTACCAGCCGGGAAAGACATGGGATTTACTGTAAGGTCATATTTCACAATATTAAATTCATTATCAGAAAAATGTTAAAGACCACATAAATGTAAATATTAGCAGTTAAATGAGTATAGCTATCATAATATAGCACCCATAATATGGGAACTCAAATATTTCTGCTCCTAATCAAATTTGCCAAATAAATCACATGTCATGTGATCTATATCATATACACAATATATTAATTGAGTATCAATAATATTCAACAATCGGTACTCGGGTACTGGCATCCTGAATCTATTTTAAAATAGGTATTGATATTTTTGCCAACGCATTATTTTTATTCATCCGAGAGAGAATAATATTTTATTGATTAGTTAGCTTAAACAACAATACCAATTTTAAAATAGATTCACAGTACCAGAACCCCGAATACCTATACTTCATGAAATTGTTGCTATGATAGTCTCCTCCTCAATTTTGCCTTTAAATTTTAACTTTGCTCCTGCAGTGAAGCCATTTTTACTTTACTATCTGCATGAATTATAATCCATCGCTGGCCTTGATTTTTGTTTTTGTACACTCCTGCTACATCATCATGATGCCAACACTTGTATACAGTGTAATTAAGATGAATCCTTGTATCATCGAGGTATACCGTATACTATATCGCCGTATCTGCCATTTTCCTTTATAGCTCGCAGGTATTTCGCTCGCCACGCGCCGATCTCATTTATTTACATTAAGAATAACCTCTAATTTTTACATTTTTAAAACTTGAACCCTATTGTGTTGATTAATATTCGCAGTTTCCTACTACCTCTAAAATTAATTTATTTTGCTAACAATGCCCGCAAGTTTTTTAGTACGGGTATTGTTTTTTGATCATGTAAAACTCTTGTAATTTTCTTAACGCCATTCTTAACATCAAATGAATAAAATCGAATTCTTCTGCCTGCAGTTTTCCTCCAGTTTTGTTCTGCTGCTAGAAGCTATACTACCCTCTTAATAAATTTAAAACATAGAATCTTTTAATTAAGGGGTTGCAGCTGAAGCACATTTTGTTGCACACCTTGTTTATAGCAAAACGAATTACATTTCTTAAAATTTCTCTAGCTTTACTGTGCACAGGTATATTATTTTATGTTTCTCAGACATCGCAAAAATTACAATAGGGGAATAAAACGTTCTGGTACTCACAAACACACGTTAATGACAAACAGCTGCTGATCTAACAAAGAAAACAAATATGCATATTGCAAGTCACATTAGGACATAGTAATGGAGGTAATACTTATTACTTGCTGGTAAATGCACATGACACGAAACTGGATGAGACAAAAATCTAAACACAATTTGGGACAAATGTTAACACTAATTTACAGCTGACTGTAGGCACATGTAGTAGTTAATACGGCTTGCTGGTTATTGGCTGGAAGGAGACGAGGAAAAACAGCAGTGTATGGAGGGGTTATGTGTATGAGAAAGAAGGAGAATGTTACTTCACAATTTTCCCTGAGCTTCACTAAAGTTTATCGCACTGTATGTAGGTAGGGGAAGTCCAACAGCATGGTTACCATGCTCACCTGACGTCACACAACCTAACTTATGGCTGTGAGGCCACATCAAATAGATGACGTATGCCACACCACATGACACGAGGGATGAGCGAGCTCATGACGCGGATACGGAGAGCAGTTAGACACCAAAAAATGCCACGCCGGAAACCTTCGCAATGTGCGTCGCAACATGCTTCTGCGCTGGGCAGTCAGTGTGGCCAACGGCGGGATAGAGAGACAAGAGAGAAAGAGAAAGAAGGAAAGAAAAGAGGGAAGGAAAGGAGAGAGAGAAGGGAAGAGAAAAAGTCAGAAAGAGGGGAAGGAGAGAGTGAAAGAGAGGAAGGAGAGAGAAAGAGATGAAGATAGATAGAAGGGAAAGAAAGGAAGAGAGAAAATAAAGAGATCAATGAAAAATAGAAAAGGGAGAAAAGAAAAAGAGAAAGAGATTGAAATAGAGAGACAAGAGAGGTATGAATGAGAGACAGCCAAGATGGAATGAGAGCGAGACAAGAAACACAGAATTTAGAGCTTGAAGTGCAAAAACAAAATAATGGTATGACATCACGATCGTATACATCTTGAAAAGACGATTGCGGTGATATGTAACACCTAATACTTATGCCTTTAATTTTTTTAATTATAAGAATATTTTTAAATTCTAAAAAGTAATTTTAAATAAATTTTATTTGATAGGCTTTTCATATTTGTCATTGTGGTTGATGTTTTAACCACTTTTTCGAATATTCAGCCAGAACTAGTGGCAATAATTTATTTCACAAATTTTTGGAAAAAACAGGGAAGTTATAAAGGGAAAAAGGGAAATTTTGGGGGAAAAGACTGATTTTTGGAGTAAAACAAGTCATTTTTGTGTTAAAACGGGAAATTTTGAGGAAAAAACGGAATCCGAGATGGCAACCCCAGTGCCACGGTGCCACTCCCTGATCCCTGAGCAACTGAAGCCCCATATCCCTACTACTGATGAAATATGCACCATTTGTGCTCATCTACCCCATTATGGTGTTTATTATAATTTGCTGGATTACACCCGGTATGTACGTCCAATAAAATATTTTATAATTTAAAAATAACTTAAAGTGAATATTATTAAGTAATCAGGTGTCGTGAACAAGGAACATAAATTAACTAAGCCTATATATATATATAACATTTGAAAAGCGACGCCTTGCTTTCCACAATACAGACCATTTACCTTGACTTCTCCTCTCTCATGCGTACGACTTGGTCGAGGGCGGCCTTGAAGCGCTGACCGTCGAACAGCCCCAAGAGCCGAGCGTGCTGGAGTTTCCGGAACGTGGTGTCCCTCGTGGCTCGGCAGAGCACGGAGAGGACGTAGTCCTCGGGACAGGCTCCACGCACTCATCCAGATTGTCGCACCACTGCTACTCCAGGTAGGTCGAGCTGAACCTCGTGCCGCCAGTAGGCAGCGTGTAGAACCTGCAGCAGGTGGTGGCAGTTGTTAACAACCCACGAGGGGAACACAACCGGGAGGCTGGACGTATTATACAAGAAATATAGTGCGAGGCTTGAGAACCAAGGTCTACAATAGCCGATGGTGGCGAAGTGAGATGGAGCAAAGATGAAAGCGCAGAGAACCCATTGGTCAACGGCACCTACCGTCATGTTTACCGCAAAAGAAAATCCAGATTTTGCTCAGCGCGAATCCGAAATCGGCTTGCCTTGTGGATGCGAATTGCTTGATATCACCACCATGGCCCGCAATGTAAATTCACTTACTTTAATGCTGACAGTGACCTGAGAATGCAATTTACTGTACGTTGGTGATTTATTAACTTTCAATTAAATGTGCACTTTTAATTTTGTGACACTCTAAAACACCTTTGTTTTGTATGCTTTAGAATAAGAACTTACATAAAAGTAACATAAATTGATAATTTCTTTTAAGGAATATACTTTAACTCGTAAAAGATGTTAAACATAATGCTTAGGTCACATGACGATTGATAAGGGCGCGTTTGCATCGGTAAGAAGGAGTAAATACACCGTATTATCTAAAAGAATGCCTTTCTTTAGCGGGCAAGCGTTTCAACCATAGCCATTTTTTAAAGGCGAACGTTCGAAATGTCTTAGTGTTGTTTTATGACTGGAAAAATAATCGAGTTTAACTGTTCTGCTATTCTGTTGACAAACTTAACATATATTCCTATAACCATAGAACGCATTAATTTATATCTAAAAGGAAAAGAATCATGAATATCAATCAATATTTAAAACCAATAACATTTACTGAGTGGGAGAATATACTGGAAGACGACTGATGGTAAGACAGAACATTATGGAAAGGTCTTGTTTATTACCACACCCGGTCCTCTGAAGTGGAGAATTGATGATGATGATGATAATGACCATTTAGTGAAATTAACAAGTATGTGTTAATAGTTATGATTGCACTAATTGTTAAATTTTTTGTTTATCACAAAATGGGGCGAAATTGATCAGCAGGGGTGATATTGATCACATGATGACATGTTAAGGCCAGATACATACTGTAGGTGGGGTGAAAATGATCAACAGGGGTGAGTTTCATAACATGACAGTTTTCTGTACATGTTTATATCACACGTCAGTACTTCATTTTGTAAGCGGAAAGATAGGCAACCAATGGACAGCAAGTAGGTAGGTACTTAGCAACTGGCTTTCAAGAGTGATCACGTTACCGTGAACAGCCTTTACGATCTTAGCAACAGTACCCAGGCCTATTATAGTTAAATTAATAGACAAAAACCGGCATGTTTTCATCTCAGTTTCGGCATTTGAGTATGAGCGACGTACCACGAATGTTTTACCTAGTTCTTCGAAAATATCCTTCTCGTTTCAGTCTTCTCAAACAACAACTGTATCTAACGGCTTGAGTACTTAAACATGTAATATTATGCAGAATGAGCCAAAACTCCCGCAGACCCCTGTGCATTAACTACACCACTGTTAATTGGGGGTCTGTTTGTTGTAAGTAGCGACGACTGTGCAATTTGCTGTGCGCCAAATGCGAGAAATATTTCCGTCTGGAGTAATTAAAGCCACACGTTACTGAAGAACTGAAAGGGAAACCGCAGCCTGCGAAATGTTGGCTCGCAGTGTCTGCAATATTTCTTTCCGGTCCACATTTCTTTGAAGATGATGTGAATCATATTAGCTACCTCGCTTTGTTACGTGACTGGTTTACTTCTCAACTGCAATGTCGTGTGAGAATACATTATGGAGGTACATTAAACAAAAGGTAAATTTAGGGAAAGATGGCAAACTTGAAAACGCCGTCCGAAAACTATTTGCTTCGATCAATCCCGTAGTGTTTAGAAGAAATACATTGCACTTGGAGACGAATAATTCTTTGCTATGAAAATGACGGTGCTCGCATAGACATGCTGGAGTCGGTTATTGTCTAGCCACAAAATATCAGTATATTCTCTGTTACTACATTTTATATACGCATTAATATTATACATGTATGTGAGCAAAATACATAGTGAGCCATGGAAATTTTGGCTCATCCTGTAGATCAACATAATTACCACCAATAATAATTTGGAGAATTTTAATTTTGAAGCAGTCAGGAAATTTCGCAATGTAATTTTTTATTTTACTCAGCCAATCACTAATAAATTATTCCCTTTTCTTTCTGAGTAGCGATCGTAGTTTTGCAACAGACTTCTATGACTCAATTCAGTCGTAGCCATATTACTTAATTACGTTGCTAAGTTGAGACACACGAGCGAGGAGTGTGTGCACTAGACTTAAGGTCCGGCTTCACCCCATGTGCACAAATTCTTCGTTTTTGCGTGGTCATTTTGAATTCATAGTAATTACTGACAATGTGCTTAGTGGCAATGTACGATTATAGAAAATCTACATTTTACCGGTTGTCTAATATTTTTGTGCGTAATTTTAACTGTGCAGTATCTGCTTGTTATAAAAAGTTGAGAACATATTTAAATGTTATTAATAAGTTCTCGACTTTTTACGACGTAAGCAGATAACACGCAACTAAAAATTACGCACAGAAATGTTGAACAACTCGGAAAATGTAAGTTTTCTTTAATCGTGCATTGTCAGTATTTACTACGAATCCTAAATTATGACGCGAAAGCGAAGAATTTATGAAACGGCGGAAGCTCGTGTAGAGGTGCTCTTACCAGAGCGGCGTACGTGGTCCTTGGTCACTCGGCTGGCGCTTACCCACACCACTCTCCTTGCTTACCTGGAATGTGAGACACTCCTACAGTCTACCTTCATTTCCAGCACACGGTACTGGTTCATCTCCGTCACAAAGTTCTCGTCTTCCTTGTCGCTCAGCTTCCGCGACCCCCGGTATCGTTGGTTGCGTATGGTTTTGTCGTACCTCACACTGACCGTGTCGCTGAACCGGACTCTCTTCTTCGGCGGCTCCCTGCAAGAAAATACTCCGTGCTCAGATTACAATGCAGACTGGCACTGCTTTGTGAGTTTTGTTTTCATGTTGCCCAAGCATCGCGTGTTTGCAATCAATTATTACTGCTCTTTAGTACACTTATGAAAACACAACAACGACCACCGACAATAATAGGTTGTTTTAATATAGTGCACACTTTTTTTTAGGGATAGACACATTATTTTGTAGGTATGTGCTTTCAATTATTAAATTAATACATTCAGATGATAAACTACCATCACGCCGTAATTGGGAAACTATTACTGAAAGTGAAACCCACTTATCATCTTGCAGTAAGCAACATTGCAGTGTAGCCCTCCTACTTACTCCCTCCCGCTCTTTACTTTTCCGGCGCCTGTCATACTTACAAGATACATGGTCCAGCTAACCATATTCATTTGCTGTTCCGATTACTTCAAATGTTACCAAGAAAATATAAAGAATGGCATTTGTCTCAATAAAATAATACGGGCGAATCACCTAAATCTTGCATCGCAAATATCTCAGTAATGATGGGTGCTACTGATGTGCTGGTTTCACAGAATTGAAGTTTAGACAAGCGTTCATAAATGAAGCCCAGACGCAGATTTTAACAAGTAGAGTATTTCTTGTATATGTATATTTCTTGTGTATGTCTTCCACAAAGTTACATTTTTTTTTCAAATAGAACAATGCATATTCACGTCAAGAAATTAAAATTAGAGGAATTTAGAATGTCACTGGCGTTTTCTGCCGGATTATAGTGCAAATAGTTTACGTGCTATCGTAAAACGGTATTTTTAAATGCCGACAGTTATCTGCTCAATTTAACTGCTTCCTTACTTGTCTACCATGTTCTTACGTGTGTTTAAATTCTGTTTTCATTACACTGATTGCACTGAGACCTCATTGTGAGCACTCTGCTGTGATAGTTCATACTATCTAGACGTAGGACGTGCTGCCTGGAAGATGATATTTACTAATACCGAAAAAGCCAACATGCCCATGGTGTATGGCGAATGTAGGGAGAATGCTATTCGTTCTTGTAAAGTGTACGCTGTTCTTGTAAAGTGTACCAAAGTTAACAATAAATGAGTTTCCAAATGTAAATCTTGTATGACCAGAGCTTCCATCCACAAACGATAAACGAAGACTTCATATAAGTTAATTGCAAGCCCTAACGTCACTGCATGGTTGCCAGATTTATCTTCACCAGAACTGGGCTAACCGACAATATCTTAACTATTAAAAGAACGTTGAGGGAGAGTACAACTGATTAAATGTTATGTTTATATTTATCTTTCGATCAGATTACCATTACTTTAAACGAGTATTTTGAAACCCATCGTTAGAGAGACCGACGCATACTGCTGCGGTGTGGCCGGAACAGGAAGACGGTAGTGATAATTTTCTGTATACATTGAAGCGTAAACAGAAATTTATATATATATATATATATATATATATATATATAGGTTGTTCAAATATCTTGTGAAATTAAATTTTTTGTTATTTATGAAGGAATCCAGAATATATAATTTGTACCCAGACTAGCTCACAATAAAGTATACGAACCTACAATTACCACTCATTAAAAATAACCATACCTTGTCAAAATTTACTAACATGAAACCCAAGTATGGTTAATAGCAATGGTAAATAGGTATTTGAAATTAGCAAAAAAATTATATATATATATATATATATATATATATATATATATATATATATTGAATTAACTATAAAAATTTACATTCAATATCAAAATTAATTTTTAATATAAATATATCAAGTAAAACAAAAGTATATTTTTTATTACCATAAGGGTCATTTTGCGAGCAAAATAATAACGAATATGTGCTGTTAAAATACAAGCCCAGTACCTACAGTGTAACCTAATTCTTAATAGCTGTAGAATGCCTCAAACGCCTTTGCTTTCTGGGCATCAATACGAATAAATTAGCTAACACGATGTAAATTACTAGTTGGTAATCGAGTTTTTCTGAAAACCATAACATCAATCGAAAATATATAATTCATTAGAATCAAACATTTGATCTTATGTTTTCAACATAGATTAAATTTCTAACTTAACTACCATGTTATTTTCTCGTCGTAATAGCAATATGCGAAGTACTGACAACTCCTTCTTAAAATAAAATTTCCTTGCCTAGATAACAGGCGTGTCCCGCGTGACGTCGTGGGGGTGGGTAGGCGCGGACAGCACGCGCGAGCAGCGGCGGGGAGTAGTAAGTGGTATGCTGGTAGAGTGCGACTTCAGCGGGCGGTTGAGAGAGCAGCTGTGTGCGCCAGCAGTGTATTGTTACGGGACTGAATTATGATGGCGCGGCCGGAAAGTGTCTGTTTGTCGTCGCGGGAGCTAATGCATCCGGAGGCCGGTTAGGTGTGTTACCAGTCAGCGTCGGGTTAGAGAGAAAGAACGGTGTGTACGTCTAGTCGGACTGCGACATTATTTCCACCGCTGTCGTCTCATTTCAATTTGGATTGTGCCCGTACGGAATGATAGTGAGTCTACGGTGTCTTGTCGGATTGCGACGAAATATTCCCATGATCAAGAGAATTGTAGAACGATAATTCACATGGTGAAATGGGGCCGCGATGGACTAGACTCGAGCTGGCGTTTAATTTTGCGTGAGACGCAACCCTCCCCGGAAAACTTATGCAAAACTGACGAGAAATATATACAGGTTGTATAACGTAATCGAGGGCACGGAGTTGAGGAGGAATGAACTGTTCGCTGCTAATAAAAGTTTGTGCCGAGGTTTCGAACAATTTTTAGAGACGGTTGTAGATCGCCAAATGTCCGTAGCTCTATTTTTTAACCACGGAAGTTACTGAAATAATTACTGGACTTTGGTGTGTAAAACGTGTCGAGGTGAACCTTGATTTTGTGGTTACAGCAGACGTGTTAGAATTTGCGCCCTGCGCTACTGGACGGTCTTCTGGTAAAATTGTCGGGCTGAATGATGGAAGTCTTTTTGGCCAAAACTTTCGCCGCGTATGTACATTCACGTCATGGTTGCTCCGGTAAACTTAATATGGGAGCGAGTGTGCCACGACAGAGCGGCACAATTCAAGTGTAGTGCCGATGGAAATGAAGACTGTGTCTGCAGGGCGAAAACAATTTGGCAGATTTTCGAGAGCTGAAAAGTACGACACGACGGCGTCGCGGGCAGAGGCGGCCCGACACCCTGCATTGCGTCGTTGCCCGAATGGTCGGGCTATTTTCTTCACATCGTTAGACCCCTGGTAGGGTTGCTGCCAAGTTACATTTTTATTTCTTCGTTACCGGAGTACGACACGTAACGCCGTAGTGAAGACTCGCCAAATCACGAACTTAGTGGCTTCTCTGAGGTGGCTTTTAACATGAGTGTAAATTTTTGGAATAAATGAAAAATTGTTTTTGTGCGTTAATGAGACATGGTAAAAAGTAGAGTGAAAACGAACTTTCTGAACTGGCCACATTTATTTGAATTATCGTAATGTGTCAAAAAGTAATTTTTATTACAGTAGACTATTTTGGACTTTTTGGAATTCCACGTGAATTTATGAAGTGTAATTTAAATAATAAATTTTGTTGCCACTAGAAACCTGAAGTTGAAAACATTATTTCGTGCATCACTGTAATGGACCTCTATGGCTGCTTGGTGTATTCTAGCCATAATTCAATTGTAAGTTCATACAATATCGGAGACGTGGCTCAGATTGGTTAATGTTGAGCACGTCTAACTTCATCCAAGGGCGGTGTTGGGGATCGTTGTTGTCTGGTTGACGGAGTGAGGCACATTTTGTTACTCCCCCCCTCCCCTTAGGGGGTCGGAAGGCGTCTCAAAAAACACATAATTTCAATGACTTAAACAAAATTTGAGATTGAGCATCGATTGAATACACTTCAAAATACAATTACTACAATATATGTATATAAATAAAATAAATAATACTAAACTATACAAGTAACAGCACTATTGGTAAAATAAGTTTCTTGGGTAGCAGTACGATGGTGCCACTGACAAACGAGAGCGATTACAAAGCCACCTTTTGTCGGCCCAGGAAACTGACTTCAAAGCGCAAAGCAATTCTCCTAAATCTCCGTTCATTCTGAGGCATCGTATGCGTATATCCAACGGTGTAACATAATTGCTTACATTTCCTCACTTGCAAGACCGAATCCAATGGCAACAACAACACAAAGGATCAATAGCAAACTATTTTTGATATTTCATAAGGAAAAATACGAGCGAGAATATATTATTGCTTCATGAAGAGTGATCTCACAATAAAATTGGTACCTGATGTACTGCTGACATTTGGTAAAATCCGGATATGAAAATTTTTGTATTAATAAATAAAAACGGAAGTTTTTAATGTCAAATAAATTAAGTTAGTTGAGTTACAGAAAATAAGAGTAGGCAAAAGGCAAGCCATGGCGCAACGAGAGTAAACAAAACAAACCCAATGACATAAAGAGTCAGACAACACAAGGGACATAGAATTAACTGTATGACTTACTTTGCAATGCAATGATAAAACACTGTGCAGATTGGCATGTGAGAGAAAAGCTGTAAGTTCAAAATTTTTTCATAATTTCGAAAAAAATTTATGATAATTGCAAAAAAATAAGTAAATAGTAAACAAAATTAATAATTGAAGTAAGAGATATGTGTTCCTTACAAATACACCATATAAATATCAGCGTGGAACAGAATATAAAGAATCACATTCACCACAACCTTCATAAATTTCGTCAGCGGTAAACAGCAAAATAAATGGTAGAGAATTATAGGAGCTATTCATTGTGTTACTAAACATTTTTATGCGGGTGTACAGACAAAAATTGCCTTCAAAGTTCTCGGAAATAACTATTTCATTGTATTGAGAATACTTGGAGGAAATTTTAAAATGAATTTTTGCTAGCTATAGTTATTACGGATGTTTGTAATTTACATAAAAAAATACATCAGCCACATAATTGAAATAACGAATTAAACTTTAATCCAGTAATAATGGACCTAGTTTCCAAAATTTTGCGTAGTTAAAATAATTTCACACTCTAAAGCAGAAACAGTGTTTTCAATGAGTTAAATGTCATTCATTAAAACACATTTGATAAGCTGCTTTACGTCTGCAAATCAAGAATATGAACTGCGAAATAGTGACTTATGGTATTGAAATTCTCGACATTCAGTGGTAATCACATTAGTTAAGTGAAATACAGTCATCACACTAATAAGTTCTCTGGCCCTGATTAACATGGAGACATTTACTTCGGTTTTCTGGTTTTCTTTGATTTAGCTGCATTTTCACTATTTCAGGTTTAGAGTGCATCTATAAAACTTTTATATTACAACTAGAAGAACAACTATAGCTGCAAGCCAATCACATCACCTAGACGGTAGAAAGTGCAGAGATTTTATAAGAGATTTATCAATTTAATCGTTTTCAAATAAAAGAATGTTATTTAAATATACATTGGCCTAATTTATTCGTACTATTTTTAGCCAATGCTCTTTAAATTTCAACATCACAGTCACATGAGGAAATAACACAATACACAACTTGTATGAACTGAAAGGCTGTAAGATTCACGTCAAGGAAGTTCAATGGGCAGCTAAACTCCATGTTGGTCACAACTATTATGGAATATGTATAATGCTGTTTACAATTTTGTTATGAAATATTGCCATGGAAGATTTTTAGAGTTTGTATTATATGAGCATTCTAAACTGAAATATGAATTTAAATATACGCATACAAACTGGGCACTGCTTTGTTGTTACTGAGTTTAATAAATTCTATTGCATGCGTGTACTTAATTTAAAATGTAAGACATTGTGAACAAAATTTACATGAAATAAAATAACACAACTACATCGCATTAGATGATATTGAAGAAAAATTAGTAATTCTGGTTTTTAAGTTTTATTAATTTAATAGATTCACAGTAATCATTAAATTGGTTTTTATGTAAATGAGTGCCAGTGCAACACTCTGCATGCAATGAAAGTAGTCTATACTTAAAATTTATAAATAAATTGAAGCAGAGTTTATAAAAATATTAGTGCATAACGAACACAGGTTCGCTAGCAAAACTTGCAAAATACTCTAATTAGTACCTAATTATCACGATGCCCAAGTGAGACGGGCTAACCCAAGACATCGTGGTGTACTCAGATATTCACATTTTAAAACTGCTCGCGAAAGAATTTTCCTTGCGCAATAAGCAAAAGTGTTATTTTTGTGATTATGTTTTTATAGACTATAGTACATTCAAGGTTACTTCTGA
This sequence comes from Dryococelus australis, assembly GCA_029891345.1. Lineage (NCBI taxonomy): Eukaryota > Metazoa > Arthropoda > Insecta > Phasmatodea > Phasmatidae > Dryococelus > Dryococelus australis. The sequence goes on from CM056994.1 coordinate 222,190,893, forward strand.
CTTTTCTGAAGCCCTGCTGTAGTACTGCTTCCAAGATATTTCTCCGCATCATGCAAACAAAGCTTGACAATGTCTAGAAATTTACACCACAGGTGCAACAAACACCACATTTCTCAGTTTGCAAGATTACTATGTATTTCTTACTAGGTGTTACCAGCAAATAGAAACCGCGAATAGACTATGAGCTTGCATTTGTGTGTGTAAATTCATACTGCCAATTATACCTTCCACCACATGTAGCGTTACCACACTATGAGAAGATACAAATAGGCTGTCAAGCATTGGCAGTACTCACTGAGGCGTGTCTTCAAAGCTCCAACTGTAGTCGCAGTCGAGACTCAAGCAGTCATCCTCGTCGCTCTCCGGGGGAGACTCCACCTTCCTCTTCTTCTCCACTGACATCCTAGAAACACAAGCAATCAAGGTCAGCGCCCTACCACGAGCTCAGCTCCAAGAATTCTAAAAGAAACTAATTCAAAACTTACACGTTTACGCGTTCTTGAGCTATGGAATGTGAAGTCGTAGAGATCATTCTCATTATAATTGGCAATGAAATATTTCACTGAACGACATTCGTCAAGACATTGTTTGTTTCACGCTCAGTACGGCTAGACTGATATGCAAGTCTTATAAACTGCTTTAAAATGGCGAAGCTTATGTGTTCGTAACCTGCATTGGCATTACATAGACTCTGTTATGCAATTTCACTTGTAAGTAAGGGGATATTTGTATAGTATATGTCCCCTTAATTATATTTGTTTAGTAGGTAAACGACCAAAGTTATTACGAATTCTCAATTCCACAGCAAACGTGAATGTTCATGTCTCATCTTCTCCCAGACCCCCTCCCCCCCCCCACCCCATTTTTTCTCTCCACCAACTCACAAGAATAATGTGGTCTAAGCTCAAGAATTTTTTTTTGAGGTTGTGTAAAATTCAGTTTTTTTTTTTCACCCGAACTGTATATTTCTCTTAGAAAACCATGCCGTTTTTAGAAGAATGAAGAATTAAACCATGTAAAACCATTTTGAAACGTAAGGTTTATTATAAATAACGGTCGTCACCCACTATGGCGATCAAACATATATCTCTATGGACACTAACAAAACACCCAAGAGTGCAGTGGAGAATTAAATAGTTCTTGAATACCTCAGAGGAAACCACACATTGCTCACATGTGTGGAAATACTTATAATAGGTACATGTTAACTTCGATACGATGCTTGCCATCTACTTACCATATGTCAGAGTCATCCGCCCAGAGAGCTGGCGTGTAAAATTACACAAATTAAGAACAAATATATCACGAATATAAAACAGAAATCTGAAGCAACGTCCTAAAACTACTGGAAATAATGAATACTTGGATCCCAGTAAACGAATCTGTAACATGCGACACTATAGTACGAGATTATATTATCAGTCAACCATAGACATAAATTAAGTTATTCAAAATAATTTTAAATTAAGGTATAATATCAGATATTTCTTCCCCATTACAAGATTGCAATGCTCGCCTAAAGGACATAAGTTACGCAAAACAGTTTTACCAAAAAAATAATTTATGAATATATATGTGTTTCCGATTACCGATTAGGTGGAAAATCGTTCTTTTAGAATGCAGTGATATTTTTCTCGTATGGAATATCCGATGTGTTGTGCTTACTGTGAAAGGGTTCTGTATTTATATCTAGAAATGTGTGACCGCAGTAGTTTGTAAAAATACGCGAATGATTAAGACACTGCAAACTGTAGAAAATTACGAAAAGAAAATATTTCGTGAACTCATAGAGATTGCTTAAAAACTGTGGAATTTGGTAGGAAAACCTTTCTAGTGGCGAGGCAATAATATTTTACTGTCGAAGTTCAAGGCTTTTGCAATATTTACGCGAAATATATTTGAATTCCTAAAAGCAAATGAGGCAAGTGTCTTCAGTTTTTGTCACAAGTAAGTATAAATTCCGGAGGAAATACGCTGACCATAATATAATTTATACGAAATTTTTTTTTTACATACAGCTTATATTAAAATCGTCATGATGCTCTTCAGTTACTTACTTGATATATATATATATATATATATATATATATATATATATATATATATATCAGGACGTTCAATAATTTAAATTGAAGAGCGCGTATTTTTCACTTCTGCCGCCGTACTCGGAAGTAGTTTGATAAGTGAGGTTCAACACTGTTTGCTGTGTCAATAAACAGTTTCCACGTAGGAAAAAAAAAACCAAACAAAATCTAACCTGAGTAAACACAGAATCGATAACGTTAGAAACAAATGTTAGTAAACCTTTCAAACCTCTATGGAATGCTCTTAACAGGCATACAAAGGCTTTAAACATACCCTTTGTGATAATTATTGTAAAATGATTACTATTTTATTTATCATTTATTCTATATAATGATGTTATAACTGCGAAATAATTTAATTAATTTATCATTTGAGTCAGTGTCTCAGTGCTATTCTCCCCCCTCCCTTCTTGTGACCCATGATAATACCTTCTAACAGTAATACATTTCCTGGTATTTTTGGATGCCATACCTCTTAAATGTTTGCACCCACATACCGACTGCTTCTGGCTTTATCAAGTTATTTAGGAAAATTTGTTAGGCCAATGACGTGAATATTGAAGTTTAAAAAATATGTATAGATTTTTTTTTCTCTGGGGGTTATCATTATTAGTCCATATCATTTTAGAAATTGTTTATTTTTGGGTAAGTTATATTAGGTTTCATGTTATTCCGAAATTTACTATCAAAATGAAAACCAGTAATTCTGACACAAATACTGCAGTAGAGCTAAAAGACAAATTCCTGAAAATTAGGTCTTTCCCTTCATTTCAATAAAAATTGAACAACAGTTTCAAGGTTAATTTTAATATTTAATATATCCAAATTTTTGCAACACCTCTTAAACGTGACCTATTAAGTTAATGTAATGTACAAAACGTAGAGAACTAGATAGTTTCGAATATTTTATTTTCTATATCGCGATAATTGCTCACTTTCGGCGTTCGCACCTATTTACAAAAAGTATGAAAAGCTAAAATAAAAAATTATCTTGTACAAGCGATGCTCCGCAATTTTCGATTTGCTGCCACTATTTGGAGCCACGTCATTAGGATTGGTGTTACTTTTATCTTTGTAACAGGGTCATTCTTAAAGAGGATACTTTTTAATATGTATTTCTCAAATAATTCAATTAAGCCTGATTAAGCTGAATTTTACCCTTCAAGATTGTGATTTTATTTTTTCTAGGGATATAATACTAGTAGGAATGTTTCGAGTTTATTTGCCGTTTTTTAGTGTGCTTTGAAGAAGCATTTGAACGGAGGATACAGGCCTCGTAATGGAGGATGCACTGGTTATGTTAACGTGATAATGGACTTAATGTAACGCTGAAACACACCATATTGTTACACGGCCTAAGGGGCGTATCTGAGTTCGTGAGGGATGGAGGTCTTAATAAGAATAAAGAACTAATTTTGATTTCTACATTATTCACACATCTATTATTTACAGCATTAACTTATCTGTATCTAATTCCACACTGTCTATTTAACAGTGAGCGCAGTATTTGATGTATATTTCAACTCTAATTAACGTCCTTCTTAATTGTTTCTGTTGGTTATAGTCAATCAACGCATAATCATTATTAACATGTGTTCAGTCTATCTATTGCCATCATTTAAAATGTCTTTCATTACCGCATCTAGTCCAATAGTCCAGCTTGCCAGCCGTACACTCCACTGCTTGATACCCGCAGTCGTAGACTTTCCTTCCACTGGTCACTTCTCAGCTGCTCATCTTCTATCACTCAGAACTCTGCCACTCATTAATACATCAACTCCAACTCAACTCACTCCACTCCCGGCCTGTCGCAATATTTATAGGGCTGCCCTGACTATCTCAAAGGTTCAACACACCCTGAGTTATGCTGAGAGGACGTGGTCAGTAATCCAAAGTATTCTCGAGATAAATGGAAAACGCACTGCCAGGGTCAGCAGTGCACACAGCAGAAAAAAAAAATCTTGTCGGCTCACTTAATGTGTAACTGATACACGGTCAGTAGTAGGGAAATACCGATGGACTTGCAAGGGGATCAGGGATTAGAGCCCGATCCGGGGAGCCGCCATCTTGTTACGTTACCCGACCGCCATTTTGGATGTCATTGACCTTTTACCCATGACCCGTGTGACCTCTTACCCTGACCTTTAACCCGAGGACCTTTGACCTTAAAAACACTAAAAAAAAACCTTTAAAAATTCCAAAAACTCAAAACATAATTTTTTTTTTTTTTAAGAAATTCTAAAAATATTCAGAAAATATTTATTATTCAAAATTATTCAAAATTATTTAGAAATTATTTTAAAAATTAATAAAAGGCTCTTATAAATGACCCATTTATTCCAGAAATGCTGATAGGGATCAGCAGCTCCGGTGACTGGGATTAGTAACTCCGAGCCAGGCGACCAGGGTCAGGATCAGGACCATTGACCTTTTACCTTGACCTTTGACCCGTGATCTTGACCTTGACCCCGGTGACCTCTGACCCCAAAAACAAAAAAGCGATACTATTCTAAAATATTTACTTTAATATCACAAAAATTCAAACTATTCACAAAAAAATTAAAAAATCGATTTTAAAATTTACAAAAACATTTACAATTAAAAAATTAATTTAAAAATAATTCTAAAAACTAAAATTTTTTAAAAGATTTATTTTTATAAGCATTTTTTTAAAAACATTTCTTAATTAAAAAGTATTTAACCCTGGTGGCCAATCCCCCTTTTTTACCTCGGAATTTCCCTTTTTCCATTAAAAAAAATATTAAAAATTCAACTAAAAAACTTACATTTCCATATCTACCACCACACCACCAATTACACACCTCTGTTCGAATCCAGTAGACGATTTACACCCTCGCACCCACTCTCCTCACCTATACTCATTCCGCCATCTTGTTTTTTCGTTTGCCATTTGTTTACATGTACTGGAGGCAGCCATATTTGTTTAAAAGCTACTGGAGGAGGCCATATTTGTTTTTCGTTCGTAATTTGTTTATGCATTACTGCAGGCCACCATCTTGGTAGGTATCTCCCATCCGCCATATTTGATGTAGACAACCTTTACCTTGGCCCCATGACCTTGAATGACCCGAAAAACAAAATTCGAGAAAAATGTATGAAAGCCAGCAAGCTTAATACACTATCTATCAAAAAGTAATTGGGCAACCGTGAAGATAGGTAATTCAGTACGCCAGTTGACTTGTGTTTCAAGGCCTTTAGCATAGGACCGCTGGTGTTTGTCCGTGGTAGCATGAACACAGAGGCCTATTGTATCATTCTGGAAGTGAAATGCTCCCAACATTGTGGCGTTTTTACATAATGAACCCGTGTTACTTCCAGGATGACGTCAGGTGCCATGTTTCAAGGGCTGCTATGCAGTGGTACGCCGACAATAATGTTCGCCGATTGGACTGGCCCTACCCAGAGTCCTGACCTCAACCCTATAGCACATCTTTGGGACGAATTAGATCGCCGGGTGAGGGCTTGTCAGGCGCGGCCAAAATCCATTGCTCAACTCATGGAATGGTTGCAAGAGGAATGGCGACGAATCCTCGTGATGTCCTGCAAACACTCGTAGAGAGCATGCCAGACAGGGTGGCTGCTGTTATAGTCGCAAGAGGTGGCCCTATGATATTCTAACGTGTTGACAACCACCGATCTAGCATTGTGGACAGGTGTTCAATTACTTTTTGGTAGATAGTGTACATTACAGCATACCATCGCCATATTAGATACAGATCACCAAGACCTCAGCCCAATGACCTTGAAAATAAAAACTCGAGAAAAACTTAAACAAGTCAGCAAGCCCAATACATTATAGACTACCACCACCATATTAGATGCAAACCATCTCAACCTTGATCCCATGAACTTGAATGACCATGATAATAAAAAAACTTGGGGGAAATACATAAAAGTCAACAAGCATAATACATTACAGACTACCACCGCCATATTAGATGCACACTACCTTGACCTTGGCCCCCTGACCTTCAGTGGCCTAAAAATAAAAACTCGAGAAAAATCTATGTGGAGCGGCAGAAGCTAGCCGAGACGATCCACCTTCCACACAGCTACCGTCACACTAAATCTCTCAGCTTACCCCCCTACTGCTTATAATATACAAGTGTGCAAGTCCTATGGCGTCATATTAAATTTTAACCAATCGTACTGCACCATGAATCCATTGTGCAGACACCGATCAGCCAATCACCAAGTTACGACATGATTGCAGTTAACCAATCACATGCGAGCATTGAGACATCACACACAGGTAGGTAGGCAGGTTTTAGATGGTAGTTCCTTGATCACATTATCATGTAGTTATATTTTCAACAACTTCTTCCAGACAAGTTCTTAGCTCAGCTATAAATCATGGTCACACTTAAAGTAGATAACTGACTCCTGTTGTTGGACCGACCTCCTCACAAGACTGACCCATTGACCCTATGACCCATTGACACCATGACACCATGACCCATTGACCTCATGACCCATTGACCCATTGACCCCATGGCCCATTGAGCGATGGAGCGATGGATCGATGGCGCCATGGAGCATCCAATCCAATTCACTTAGCGATGATGCAGGTCACAGCCCCTGCTCATCGATGTCAAAAGGTTGCCCTTCATATCCACAATTCATCTTCGCGGCATGGGAGCACTCTGAGTAAACCCGAATACTCGTTGGTGGTGTGGGGGAGACCTCAGGAAATGTAAGTTTTTTAATTAAAGTTTTTAAAAACTTTTAAGGGAAATTTTTTAGGAGAAAAGGGAAATTCCGAGGGGAAAAAGGAAAAAATGGCCTCCATGGGTAAAGACTTTTTAATTGCGAAATTAAAAAAAAAAAGGAAATAATTAATATATTTTTTTTAAAATTTAAAAGTGATTTTTAAATCATTTTTAATAATTGTTTTACTTTAAAATTTTTTATCGATTGTTTCATTGTTCGTGGTATTGTTTATTTTTGTGATTTGATTAGAATTTTTTTGCAATTGTTTTGGTTTTTGGGGTTACATGTCACTGGGGGTCAAGGACAAGGTCAATAGTCCTGATCGCTTGTGTCTCTGAGTCACTGATCCCAGTCACCAGAGATTCTGGTCCCTGTCAGCAATTCTGGAAAACTTGGGTAGTTTCTAAGGACCCTTTTAATCATTTTTAAAATAATTTTTGTATAATTTTTAATAACAATTTTTTTTTACAATTTTTTGAAAAGTTTTTAGAATTTGTTAGGGTTTTTTTTAGTGTTTTTGAGGTCAATATCCTCAGGGTAAGTTCAAGGTCAAAGGTCACCTGGGTCAAGGGTAAAACGTCAATTACATCCAAGATGGCGGTCTGGTGACATAACAAGATGGCGGCTTCCCCAGCTCCGGCTTCGATCCCTGATCCCCTTGCAAGTCAATCAGCATTTCCCTACTACTATGGTCACCGGCTTATCACTCGCCTGCCATTCAACAAATTACACTGGCATGCCTCCGCTGCTATCATAACACGACTCTCCATCCTCCTCGCTCGCCCGCATGGTGCGGACCAGCGGCAAGTAATATTGCCCCCTCCTCAAGTATGTTCGTCCCGAACAGACGCTGCATTGTCCGGATCTCCGTAGAGCGCCAGTCGATCGATATGGACAACCGTCGGTTTCGCCAGAGAGTCTTGACGACCAGTCTTAAAGACCACATCATTGATCTTATCCTGTAGGGGCCTTCCCAACTTTTCTGTATCTTTGGTCAGCAGTCTTTCTTCCTCGTTGGGTTGTACAGCGATGCCAGTTGTCCTTCTTGAAATACCGCTCCAGACATTCTCTCACAATTTATTCTGAGGTGCTGTCGAGCAAAATCATGAATGCCAACAGGTCTGTTACATAATTCGCTGGCATAATCGGGGGCTGCAGCTTCCTCTTCTGTCGGTCGGCCAAACAGCAGGTCACTGGGGAGGCGTAGCTCTCTTCGAACAGCATCCTTTATGGTGTTACCCTTGTCGATCGTGAACTGCCGAGCGGTAAGCAGGAAGAAACAAAGACACCTTTGAATCCCAGTCCTTTTCATTGCCCGCCACGAAGATCGACAGGTACTGCTCAAGAGTGCAGCTAAGCCTCTCGACCATTCCATCCGACTGAGGCTGTAAGGCTGTTGTCCTACTCTTTCTCGTCCTCAGAATTTTCGTCACCTCCTGCAAGTCCTCAGCTTCAAAGTTTCTTCCCTAATCAGAATGGATTTTTAGTGGCCCCCCAAACCTCGAAAATACATGTTCTGTAAGTGCCTCAGCCACAGTATATGCTTCCTGGTTTGGGAGGGGAATGACCTTAGACCATTTAGTAAAATAATCTTGAGCCACCAGTAGATACAGATTACCTCTTTCTGTGACAGGCAAAGGGCCCAGAATGTCTACTGTCACCCTCTCGAATGGGGCTCCAACATTGTATTTCTGGAGGTGACCTTGTCCTCTGGTCCTTGGCACCTTCCTCACAGTACAGGTGTCACTCAATCGGTACCACTTCTCAACATCCTCCCAACAGTAAAGTCAGTAGAATCTCAGTCAAATTCTAGCAAGTGTCTTATTAACACCAAAGTGCCCACTGGCTGTCTCGTTATACATTTATTTTAAGAATCTTGTAACCCGGCATTCTGAAAGGACCAACTGTAATCATGTGTGTTTTCTATCATTAATTTCCCAGATTCTGTAAAGTATATATCTTTTCAGTATGAGGAAATTTCACTGTGCCCAGTATGCTTTGTTGTGGTCAGATTAGATATCACTTTCCATTTTGCCGACAACCAGCTTCTTTCCACTTCAATAATGGTGGCAAAGTAGGATCATTCATCTGGTCTTTCCTAATATTCTCATCACTCCAGGTAGGTGTTCCATCACAAGATAAATAACCTTGAATCCCTGTTCTCCGTACCTTCACCGATTCACCACTCTTTCCTTCCTGGCATTCCCAATTACGACCAAATGGCTCATATGGCCTCCTATAAAGAGAATCTGCATTGCTGTGAAGGCTTCCAGATCTGTGCTGAACTTCAAAGTTATATTCTTGAAGAGGTTGTAACCACCAGGCTATTTGACCTTCGGGATCATAAAATTTAGTAGCTATCATAGTGAGGCATGGTCAGTTCCTACAATAAAATGTCTGCCATAAAGGTAGGGGTAGAAGTGTGAAATTGCCTTCACCGTGGCCAGAAGCTCCCTGTATTGAACACAGTAATTTCTCTCAGGCTTATGCAATATATTGCTGAATTATTCTAGTGGCATTTCCGTCTCATTTTGAACCTGAGAGAGCACAGCTCCAATGCCTACATCACAAGCATTAGTGTGCGAAATGAATACACCCTCACTTTTTGGGAAACCCAGGACTAGAGGAGATATCAGCATTTTCTTTAGTTTACTAAAGGCATCTTCACAATCAGTGGGTCAATGAAATTACCTTTTTACCTCAGTCAGTTCTTGTAGTGGCTTGGTAATCGTGGCGAACCTAGGTACAAATCAATGGTAGCATGCACATAATCTCAGAAAACTCTGCACTTCAGTTTTGTCAGTTGGTTTCGGCCAATATCTTATTGTTTTGGTCTACTCGGGGTCTGATTCAATCCCATGGGTCGACACTAAATGTCCCAAGAAATTTATTTGCTTTTGAAACACGTGGTACTTCTCAGAAACCAGTTTTAAGTTGGCTACGGCCACTTTCTGGAATACAGAGTATAGGCAAGATAGGTGCTCTTCAAATGTCCTTCCTTTGACAACAATGTTATCTAGATAAACTTGCTAGATATCCAAAGGCAAAGCCTTTTCCATTAGGCATTCGAAGGTGGCAGGGGCATATATAGCCCGAAAGGCATAACTTTGAACTGCCAGGTTCCTTTCCCTTGGACACAAAATACAGTCTTCTCTTGGTCCTCTGCGGCCACCTCGCACTGCCAGTACCCACTCTTTATGTATAAAGTAGAAAGGTATTGTGAACCAGCTAGGCTGTTTAATGCGTCATCTATCCTTGGAAGCAGATAAGAATCTTTCTTTGTCACATTATTAAGCTAACGATAATCTATACATCCAAATACGAACTTGGCACCAACAACTGCCAATGCAAGTGTAAGTATAGCCCAGCGATCAACCTTACCACGGACAACCGCGATGAAGAAGTGAAACAGGAAAGTGAATAGCAGCAACATACAACCATAATCTTCTCTGACAACATAAACAGTGAAAATACCACAGAAATTCCGTAATCGAACTGGTGCAACAACCTTTTATGTGCAGGACGAGGTACACTTATCCTAACCATTACGCAATGCAAAACCCACTGTTATCTCGAGTGCCTGGATGAAGCCGAAGTCGAGACCGCATCGGGATGTAATTACACGTGTAAATACTGTAATCAAATTTTGAAACAACCGCAAAGTGCACCTTTCAATTGGGGCACCTTCTTTATGAAGTTTAAACAGCACATCACCACGTGTTGAAGAGCGGACTGTAAGGGAAAAAATGGGAACATGAGCAACACGTCCCAGAGCTGCAACATCATGGTATATGAGAGGTTTTAAACTTCAAATGAGAGGCTGATGGTGCAGGCAGGGTAATTTCTGTGTCGGGACTGCACAGCAAGGGAAAGCGTGAACTACCGGCCTACTATCACACACCAATTTTTCCGCGCAGCATCCAAACAGTAATACCACCCATTGAAACTCCTTTTCCATCCGCAATACCAGTGACACCATTCTTTGAGTCGTTGACCGAACGACCCCATTACTTACTCTCCCTGAGTTATGTCACCGGGCAATTTAAAATAGTTTTGCTCCTGGTTGAGGTATCAGGTGGGGCAAACCACATCTTCACCGGCCCTGGATCACATCGCCTATGACACAAATGGCTTTACCAACTAGGGGCCAAAATAACGTGCAAGGTGCACGAGTCAGCTTCCCATAACATGTAGGGCTATGTATCAGTGAGAAGAATAACAAAGCGTGATACGAGTACAGTAACATCACAGTACATAACAATCCAATCACCACAACCAAGTGTATATGACCCAACGCTAATGTAGGTCCTACCATGTGGTAATTCAGTGCACTATATCCCCCTATTGCTGAATGAAAGATGCTCAGTGTATCTTTTGTGCACTACGCTAAAATCTCAAAAGGCCAGTTGTACATTCTCAGCATACTTGCTTTGTTTTGTCAGATGATGCAAGTGAGAATTTAAAAAAAAAATTCAACATCATTTATATTTTACAAAACACATAAAACATTTAAGGGCAATTCTATAGGAACTGTAACATAGGTATTCATTTGTGTACTACGCACAACACGTAGCATTTCAAAGTCACTTCAAATATTCAGTGCATCATTTATGTTTTACGAAAAACGTGAAATATTAAGGGCAATTGTATAGGTAGTGTAATGTATTAATTTGTTTGTTACGAGAAACACGTAGCATTTGCAAGTCAATTCACACATTCAGTATATAATTAATGTTTTACAAAGCACGTAAAATATTTAAGGGGAAATTTTTGTAACATTCACAGTGTTTCTAGTTAGTTCATGCTCTGCACGACACATAATATTGGCAGAAATAATAAGGGCAGTACAGTGATCTTATGCAAATTGGTGCTGCAAACAATAGTATTTGAGTCCCTTTGTAGCAGATACCGCATATTTGTTATATTGTTTAGTGCTCACATAACTATTTCAAAGAACTTACAGAGTTCGCACAGAGTTTGCACATAACATTTACAACATAATTTATGCATCCAGTGTTTTAGGTCTAAGAACCTAGTGATGTCTTACGGGTTAGTACAACAAGAAATAATGGTCTTGGTGGACAGTGTAAATGATGTTGTTGAGTTATCAGACTCGAAGGGTGCCAGCTCGGAGAGAATGAGTGCTGACAGGTGTCATGGTGTCGACGCCCACGTGGCATTCTCTGCGCATCGGCTAATGATGAGGATGCTGTTGTAGACGTAAAATCCATTCATATCTGGGCTAGTGAGGACTTTATGCCTGCCTTAATGCATTATCACTCCCAGTAGGTTGCTATAGGCCACCTTAGTGACTTAAAAATTAGTCATGTGAAAGCAGGTAAATGGATTCAGAAGTGGACTAGAGAAATAAATATGTGTGCGAAGTTAATTTAAACACCAGAGTTTTTTTTACTGACCCTCGTAAAATGCACGTACATTTAAGTTACTCCATTGTAGCGGAAGGGGGCTAACACTGAAAAAAGGCGCGAAGCCTACATGATACTTAAAAATGAGAAATTAAGATCCGGCCGTGTACAAAACAGACCGGACTGTGGGGTGGCCCTCTCCCTGGGCTAAGTAAACAAACAAATTATGGTTCCATGATAAAATTTAACTATTGAAAACTAAACAACGAGTGCACAAAGATGATGGGTCAGGGCTGGCCGATAAAAAAATTCACTCCATGTGAGTATCATACAATAACTGAAAATGGCTGCGCGGGAGGCCAGCTGCCAAGCACAATGTTCCTGCATGGCGTGACAAAAAAAAAAAAAAACGAAAAATATGAAAACATGCTGAATACGAAAAATGATGGGACATGTACACAGACGATGATGATAGTGACATTCATAACACATCGCAAATTATACATAACAAAACTTTCCTAAAATTAACATCACGTAGTGTCATGTCTTTATACTTATTCCTTAACCTAACAAGTTGGTATTTTTAACTAGCATGTTCTCTATCTAATACATAAAATATTCGTATTCCTACTAGCTAAATGTGTTCAGATGTTAGGACTCTTTATTGTGATGTACATAATTACTCATCAAAACCATGTTAAATAATAAATAGGAATATCTGCACTTGGCGTGTCTCTTACGGACTACGGCCAATGTGGGCTTATTGGAGGTTCGTGGCCTCTGGCAATGAATGACTTGTGTTACTACTGGAACTGCCCAGTACAATAATGGCCGATACTAACTCTAACATCAATATTATTTTATAAAAGAAAAATAGGACAAATATTTGCACTACACTTGTGCAATAAATGAATATTCAAAGAGGCCACATTCTGTGGTGCCTGGTACATGTATCCGTGTCTTGTGCAATATGAAATACGTAATGCTACTTGATGAGTACAAAACAAATGACATGACAAAACACTCCGATGCAATAACATAACCCTTACATAATCTGTACATCGTGTACACATGACCATACACATCTCACTTGCCTTACAATAAACATATAAACACTTTAAACTAAGATACAACACTTTATTTTAAGAAGTCATCTGAACTTCACAAATGTAAACAAACACACGTGGTTTCACTTCCGCTGTACGAACACAGGATGTACCTAAATGCCACTATAAAATTATACACTTGAAAAAGCTGTGGAAAAAAATAAAAAATAAAATATACACAATAAAAATGAACACTTCACCACTTCACATGAAAAGCACGCGGCCTACACTTGATGTAGGCACTGCCCTTTTGTGGCTGATGGTGGTTCCAATCTGATGTGTTAAAGTTATGAACTGGCTGAGGAAGGGCTTAATGTGGTACACATTAAATGCTCCCCTCCTCCTCTGGAGACCATTTGTGCAGCGCTGCTGAGCGATGCCCCTACTCGCATCATCTGGCCGGCAGGCGAATGTTTCCATATGGGCTTAAGTTGTAGACACTGTGTCGCTGTCTCGTAGATGCCGGTGCTGTGACGACTGCCTTGGGTGCTTCTGCTGGCCTGCAGGCCGAACACGTCGCACGTGAGAGCAGCGTGGCCACTTGGAGCTACGAGGGGGGAAAGACTGATCCTCCGACCCCGTGTCATCCTTGCTGCTGCTATCTTCGGCGGTGCTAGGGAAGCGAAGCGACTCTGATGCCACTTCCGATGTGAGTCAGGATGATCCCATTTATCAGGCGGGGCTGACTTGGATGCTGATGACCTCCTGCATGATGTCGGAGACACCAGTCATCTCCAGGGCATCGCGATGCAGTCAGGTGGGACCTTCGCCTTGTGATCCTGGCCGTCCTCAGGCGGCCCACCTGCTTGGCTGGATGCTATGTTCTGCATGTCCGCTGTGATGACTTTGTCCGATGGCAGACGACGAATGTCGAACACAATGGTGTTCACTAGAGCCCCTGTGGACCGGGCGTCTCGGAGAACACATGCGTGGTGTATTGCCATCATGCTGATTTTCCACAAAATTCGCGGCATTGGTGAATAGGTCTGATGTGGTCTCACTTTGTTCACCACCCAGTGGGGAGGGGGGAAGGTGTCGATGCCGACAGTGGTGAGCCGCAAAGCGTCTCGACGACACACTGTTGACCTGCATTGACTGATGCATACTTGGTAACAGGTATCTCCCAGTGGTTTTGTTATAGTGTGTGGGCCTCTCTACTTCGCTGTCAGCCCGGCACAAAACACTTTCTTGCTAGCAGATTGTGGATGTGTGCGGACATACACTTGCTGTCCAGGATGGAGCGGCAGTGGCGGGGCATGTGCTGGCAGGCAGCCATGCACGGCGTAGAGGCACTGGTTCTCGCGATCCTCTCTGCGCATGCACTCTCTCTCCTCCTCCCTGTCTCCACCAGCCTCAGGGTTCGTCGAAAACTCTCTCGCCCCACTCCTGAAATCGCCGGTGAAGGGAAGGTCTTAACCCTTGAGCAGTTGTGTGGTTGTTTTGCCTAATTCTCCTGCATGAGCAATATAAATAGTGTGGCAGGTAGATGTAGTATGAATAAATACTGAGACAAAATAGGTGTATTCGTAATTCCTGATAAGAAATTGTTCTTATGCAAAATATTATTCCCCTGAGTGCGCCCGAATGCTGTCTACTGTCCCTCAAGTGTGATCTAATCTTTGTTTATATGAGGCGGAGAAATACCCTGAAAGTAGAATTTTAGGAGGGCTTCAGAAAAGTTGGAAGTATATAATTGTGAATGAAGTATGCTCGTAAGTGTGATGGGTGATCGGCAGTGAAGCTGCTGTTCTGAAGTTGCGGCGGTAAATAGGGGTTTGGTTTATTCCACTCAGGATGTGCATCTCAATGCTTTTAGTTTGCCGACTAAAATTTGTCGCCACTTGGTAAGTGCTACTGTCGCATGTTGCTGCAGTTGCCTGCTGTAAGGGTCGGCAGGCATTGAGCTGTGCGAGGCACTGGGCAACCTTGGCTAGCTGAGATGCTGTTTAGAGAAACAAATACTGGGGGAATTAGTACGACGTCGGGACAGTGATATATAAGGCTTGTACAATGGCGGCTCTGGACGCCATCTTGCCTGAGACGCCGAAGGCTCTGCACGAGGATTGCCTGCTGCGAGGACCACCTGTCCATGGTCCTGGATCGACAGCCGCTGCAACCACTGTGGAAAGAGCCTCCCTGTAGTCGCCAATGAGACGAGGATAAATATACTACTGATAGGGCTACCTAGGACACGAGAGACTTTGGGACAAGCGAAGGCATCAATAAACTCCATAATAGCAGAATACTTACTTCTATTGTTACAAACTTGTTTTAGAGTGTTGTTGACTTAATTGCCTCCTGGCTTGGCCGATAGTAGCTGAGACTCCTTACCTCAGCATATTAACTTGTTTATTGCTAACCGATCTTGCATAGCGGACATTGTATTGAGAATTGTATAATAAAGTAGAGTTTTGTATAACCCAAGTGCCCTTCCTCTAGCTACCTTAATCCTTCTATATAGTGCGTGGTCTGCACCCCTCAGGACGACCACAGCAATTGATGGAGTCATCGACACTTCCAAACTCTCATTTCAGATCATTGCAACTAACAGCAAATTTGTAAAGCTATACGACTCAAAGGACAGGTATTATGGAAGACGCCTCTTGTTCCCCACTACCCCACAGGGTTTCACCCCTGCTAACGAAGAGCAATTAAACCAAGGAATTAAACAGAACTCTATCATTAGAGCAAGACAGATAGAGGATTAGCAACCTTCATCTGCCTACAGGGTTCGAAGTCATATGTATATAATGGGTCAATGTATCATATTAAGTAAATAGTAGTGACGTTGAAGGCACTCAGTCAAAGCACAATGTTTCGCTACTCAGCAAAATAGCAGCAGCTCGAGAGCACGCACACAGAAACTGCCGTGTTACAAATACCTCGGCCATACAGTCGCTCATTGTCTCTCATAGAATAACGTGTGTGCTTAAGGTTTTCAAATAAATGCATGCCGAAACACGGATCTGCCTTCTGGACTGTCTTGCTTTACTTCATGCAAATTCTATGCCTTGTGTGTGCTAAAATGGAAATTAATATTAATAAGCTTTGTGTATGTGTATGCTAAATATTAAGGCCATATTACACTACACCACACTGACATGCAAACATGAACAACCCAGGGAAGTTGACATGCAAGTCAATAAGAAAATTGGTCAAAACTCTAACTATTGATACAAGCAATGGCGAACGCGTATTAGAAGAACCAAAAACCAATTAACAAAAGAGCTTACAAAATTACCAGAAAATGTACATATGCCAACTGCATAACAGAATTCAGCACTTCATTATTCATTTTCAGACACAGGTGAATACACCATACACGAGCTTAGTATGCGCAGATATCTGTAACCCCACACATTAAAATCACTTCAAGCAACCGAGCCACTTTAATTTCAATACCAAGTACCAACACACAGACACGGGTATTCTACCATTAATGATACTACGAAACACCAATATGTGAATGACACAAACGACACACAATTACAGTTACCACTTAACACACGACAACCAACACGGATCACTTTTAAAAAAAATTCCCACAATCCATCCCCACATTTTCAGGGGAAAATAACGAAAATGTTCACGATTTTCTGGAGACATACAATGCAGCCAGTGAAATCAATGGGTGGTGTGATGTAAAAAAATGCAGGCGGTTAACATTTTACCTACAAGGCACTGCTAAGCAGGTGTACGAAAATGTATACTATACACACACAGGAGAGCTAACACGGCCATTTGTCGAGATAAAACTAAAATCAATTTTCACGCCTACTGATGAAATTGAGAAATACACTAATTTGCTTCATAGTACAAAACAACAGCCAGGTCAAAGTTGCCAGTTCCATGTGGAAAACGTGCCATTTTACAAAAACAAATGCAAACCTAACTTGCCAGAGGAAGAATTTGTAAAAATTATGTGGCTATCCCTGTGACCTACTATTGCAGACAAGATAACAGCGTTGCAAAATGACACACTGGAACAACTACTTGCCAATTTAAGGAATGTCGAATTAAGCATTCACAGATAAAACCAACTCATGAAAGCCAGACACAAGCTATAGTACACACAAAACTCCAGGTGGAGATTAAGACACTGATGGTTCAGTTAGCCACCCTAAAACAAGAACTGAATGTTATAGAACATCAACACACCACTACACAATGAACCTCAACACACATACAAACACCAAACATACAGAATTGTGCCAGTTTACCTCAAACCAGAACACCATGGTAAAACTCAAAGAACACAGAACAAGGTATACTACAGAAACCCAACCTACCAGCACCAGTATAATTATGCATACCACGGACAGGCAGACCCCTTAAGGAACCACTGTGGTAACCACAAAAAGACGAGGGGCATAACGAACAGACAAAAACTCACAGACAATGAACCCACCCTTGAAGAGAAGGGAAAATACATACTCAATACATGCCAGGCGTTATTTCCAAAAAGCATACAGCACAGATCATATGCAGAAATCACCAGATTCAATGCGAAAAGCGAAATCCCTGTCAATCAGAAACCACAAACAAATACAGGAAATAACAAAATCACTTCCCTCATTATTTTCAAAGACACTAAAAGTGGGGCAGAAAAACGAGGGGAGAGAACCAAGAACACAGGAAGGCCGAACAGAGTAGCAAACGCCGCCAGGCATCCGTAAAACCCGACATGAGGTTACACAAGGAAACGACGGTCCCCGCTGAACAACCGACCACAAAGGAATGTGCTAGTCAGCACATTTGTGACATCAGAGGTGCACATGTGGCCTTTTTCGGGCCCAGGTCACTAGCCTTCACGTGCGTGTTCTGTGTGTATACGGGTCATCAATACACACATTACCATTATTTCCCAATGGCCACCAAGAATTCCATACAAACATCGCGGCGCTCTTCCGCAGCTTTAAACACCACTTTGCGATTGGACAGACATGAATCAAATTGCCTAAAGTGGGAAGCGACAAAACACATTACACAAATAAGGTACCGGTTGGCGATGATGACAAGCCTCAGTGCAACCCGAGCCACCAGCCTCATTCAGACTTCACATACAAATATGTCTTGCCAACTAAGGAAGAGTGCCAAGCTACTTACATAAAGACATCCATGCCACGCATCCATGTCCGGCAGCAAAACATATAATGCTCTAGTGGACACAGGTGGTCCCCGATCTTGCATAGTAACCACTCTTGTTAACATTGATAACCGGGAACCAGTCACAGAAAATTTCCCACTAGTGGGGGCCACAAACAATACTGACTTTCCTAAATACAAAACTAAAGAATTTTTTTATATTATGGACTATAACTTTCAGCGAGAATTTCTCCTCATTGACAACCTCAAATTAGACATAATATTAGGAGTCGACTTCATGAAAAAATTTGATGTTGTGCTAGTCTTGTCTAAAGGCATAATGTTCATACATGCGTACAATAACCATAAGATTATCGAGATACCGATAAATACAAATAAAATAGAGCATGATATGAAAAATTGTCTTGAACACTGCATAAATAAAATTGAGGCACATGAAGTAACAAAGAGCAAAATACTTGGAAACATAAACCCAGCACTACCAACATAGCAGAAACATAAGTTAAATGAGTTATTACAAAAATACGAGGATTGCTTTGCCAGTTCGATAATGGAACTGACTGAAACTAAGAATTACGAAATTAAACTTGAATTAACAACAGACAAACCAATACACACATGGTCATACTGAATATACCCCAAATTGCGAGTGCAGGTACTCGCACAAATTCAGCAAATGCTCGATGCTCAAACAATAACTCCATCCGAATCCCCTGCAGCAAGTCTTGTGATTCAAAAGATCCAAGGTGGAATACATTTACTAATTGACTTCAGGCCTTTAAACCAATATCTGAAGAAAGTCTAGTATCCTATTCCCAGAACAGAGGACATTATAAATATGCTCCTGAACTCTAAATATATTTCATACATTGGCATGATTAGCAGATTTTACGCCATTCTGGTACGCCAACAGGACCATGAAAAAATTAGCATTTAGCATCGATGGTGTCAGTTTGTACGAGTACGCGCGTATACCAATGGGCCTCGCCACAAGCCCTAACTACTTTCGAAATCTTGTAGATATTATGCTTGGCCCATTGCACTGGAACACAGCTGTCACATATATCGATGACATTTTCATAATAGGGAACACATTCATCGAACACCTAAACAACATTCAAAAAGTCATAGAACAATTGAGGGAATATAATGTAAAGATGAACAGAAAAAAACGTAATTTTGCTCAACAAGATATAAAAATACTAGATCATTATATCACACCATCAGGGATTCAAATGGACCCCAAGAAAATTGCAACCATTCAACAAATGGAGCCACCCAAAAATTTAAAACCACTAAGAACATTCCTTGGCCTAACATCATACTTAAGATGATACATCTTCAACTATGCCAAAATTGCCGAGTGTTTAACAGAGTTAACAAACGAAACAAATTCATTCAAATGGACAGAGCACAAACAACAGACATTCGACCACATAAAATCGGCCCTCCTTAAACCACCAATACTATCCTAATTTGATGGACACAGACACACTGTTTTAGCGTGTGACGCCTTCCAAACTGCGATAGCGGTCATCCAAATGCAAGAAGTCCAGGGCAGCAAAGACTGAACAATAATGGCTTTTGTATCCAAAAAACTATCGCTTAACGAAAAAAATTGATCGGCTACATAACGTTAGCTATCAGCTGTCAAGTACTTTGCTATATACTTTAAGCAATATCTGCATGGGAGAAAATTTAGCATAGAGACTGACCATGCTAGTCTTCATTATCTGAAAACGATGGCAGACCCTAACATGCATATTTAGAAACTAGTGATCGCCCTAACTGAATACGAATTCGAGGCCAGCATAGTCAAAGGCAAATTGAACACTCTCACGGACACCATGAGCCGAATTCCAGCGGGAAACCCCAAAACGGTACCTATAAAAGTATACAACAACAATTACAACATAAAAAAAGGAATTCTTGATGTGTCAGTCTTTTTATGTAGGCGTAGCCGAGTCACTACCCATACAAGACTAACAAAGTCAAACACAACATAGCGAAGTTCATTACAAATCACTGGTCAGACATAAAACTGTTCATTAAACATGATCTCCACACTACAGATAAAGCTCGCATAGCAAAGATGATAACTAATGAAGAGTACCTCCCACTAAAGGCTATAGCAGAAATAATAACAAACCTATGCCTTGTAAATATTGCAATTAATATCGAAGACCACGAAAACCAAATTAAATCCAAAAGCCTCGATCCCAGACTAAATTGTCAAATGATAATTACCACCAACAACAATACACTATACTACCACCCTGTATACATTCATGAGCAGGAATACATAAAGGTTGAGGATGGCACTCACTTATTACTCATGCCGCTCACACAAACACAAATACCCACAAACCCCTTCCTAGATGAATACGCTAAAGATCCACACATCACACAATTAAAGTTGGCCCTTACAGAATCAGACAAAGCAACAGCCAAATACCTCCGATTGACCAGACACTGTGGGATTACTGGTAATGGGGGAATTTATCTGAAATTGCATACACCAACTGGGGAAAAACGACTAATTCTGTTGCCACAATAATACATACCTGAAATAATAACGGCACACTTCGATGCCTTACTAGGTGGTGGACATTTCGATCAATAGAAAACTTAAGCAAAAATAAAACACCAATATTATTGGGATACCATGGTAAAATACGTTAAAGATTACATTAAGAACTGTACCACTTGCCAAAAGGTCAAACACTCGAATCAAAAATCCATTGGACCTATGACTTCAACTCCTGCCCCTCCCTTATTACATTCCTAAGGTTTTGACACGAAAGTCCCTTTGCAAATGGCTGCATCCAGAAATTAATACATACTTGTCATGATGGAGTTCTTTATGCGCTACAAAGTCGCCCGCCCATTCAAGTCCATTGATGCAACAACATGCACAAATTTAATTAAGGACGCCATTCTCCAGTACGGATGCCCCAAATCAATTTTAACTGACGGGAATATCCTTCAACAATGACATGATGAATGAGATATTCTGCAAATTACAGATTAAGGAACTCCAAACAACCACATACAATCCAGCCTGTAATGGTTTAACAGAACAGGTGAATAAGGTTCTCTCACAACAACCTACGGCCTGCACAAATGAAGATCATGCTCAGTGGGGCAAATACGTACCGTATATTAATTTCAACTATAATTCGACCATTAATCGAAGCACGAAATTTCCCAATTTTTCCTTTTACATGGTGTAGACGTAGTACAACGTTGCCACATTATAACACATACGTATTCACAACATGCAGACAACTGGTGTCAACAACTAACCCATGCTCGCGAACAAGCCAGTGTCAATCTATTTGCATCTCAACAAAAACAAAACACTTTGTTCGGCGCTAAAGTACGGTCTAACACCATTCAAATCTCCCTATTTGTCTGGGTAGAATCACACGCCAGGCAAAAGGCATTAAATTTTAAATTCCACGGGCCATACCATGTACAAGATATCTTGGGGTCCTCCACAATTGCGCTCGAAATCTGCAAAAGAGGCCAAACAAAGATTGACACAGTCAGTACACAGAATGTGAAAACTGCTATATCAGAAACTAATAACACATTTTATGTTACAGGCAAAACGCTCCTGACATGGGCGCAGCCCAATACAGCTCATTGACACTTGTTCTTCACTTTGTAGTGGCTACCTGTACAAGACACACACTGGTGTCTATTTCCAGGAACTGACACCGGACCTGCACTACAAAGAGACATACACAATACCATTGCACCAGCCAAGAGCCCAGCCAATCTTGACATCTGGTACCATTCCGCCTGTACGAAGAAGAATACCACAGTCTGCATAAATGCTGAGACACTATGCCAATTCTTCAGTGAAACAACCAATAATATTGTGGATGAGTTTTTGTTAGAAATATCAGTGTCAAATAGAATAAAGAGAGCAATCACCTTTCTAGGGGATGTTGCGACATCCTCACCTCCCGACACCTGAAATCCCTCTTAGTCAATAATGAAATGCTTGCGATTCAACTTAATGAACAACAGGCCAATATCATAGCGCCAAAAAAAATATTTGAATATCACAGTACATAGTATTAGTGGAATAAAAAGTCAAGTAAAGGCCAAAATCAACTCAATTACATGCAATATTGGCTCACATTCAGAGCAAATTAATACACAATCTCATGAACTTGATATTGCCAAAATTCAGTCTCAAATGTTAACAAGCATGATGTTACATTTAATTAATAATGTGGTAAATTAACTTCGAGTAAGTACCTACATTCTCAACAATGTCAACAAAAGTTTTGGCCATTACAAGCTGTCTGGAGACAGACCTTAACTAGTGACCTTTTACAATTGCAATCGCAAGTTTGCGCTCTAGGTTTACAACAAAGTATTCCCATTAAAGATATTCTTAAATACTATACCTTACCATTAACTGAATGTATGTTGTCACCAACACAAATGATGTTAAAAATTCAGATGCCCTTAAAAACAAGAAAAATTAGTGGCAGTTTTTCAGAACAACCTAAGTACCATACCTATATAAAAATGAAACATGTCATATAGCCACTCCTGATAATATCATTGCTATTAACTTAACAACATAGGAGACTAGAGAAATGTATGACACCCCAGAACAGGCCAAGAGCATACAATTTCTTTCCAAACAAATAGCAGAAAACGCCCAAATAAATTGTCTAAAGGCAGCCATTAATTTAGATAACCATGAAACCTTATTTAAGTTTTGCAAATTTCTTTGCGAACAAGGTAATTCACTGTCAGTTCGCACTATTCAACCCCATCATTATGCTATTACGAATGCTCCTGGTAACTTTATTTTTAGGTGTACTAACAAATCTCTGAGTACGGAAATTCTCAACGCCCAGGTTGGTACAATTGAGATCAATATACCATGTGGTTGCGAACTTACATCTAATCAGGTCAAGCTCATTCACTCAACACACAGATTGCTATCTCCCACACAATATTGCCAATAAAATGGTTACAGAACAACTTCGAAGCATGGCAGCTCAAATTGAACGAGGGAATATCCTTCTATTCAGTAAATACTAGTTTAAATAAGGATTGGAAAATCAAGCATGCAGAGATACCAACAGTTAAATACATTGAGAATAGATCTCCATTCAGGCAAACGAATGTATTCTCTATACTATCACAAGAACACTATAACTACATTAGTCTCTCCACGATAGTGGCTCTCACAATAGATCTTGCGCTTATTTATTAAAAACTTATGAAAATTGCATTACTACTGAATCGTACGACACAGGTGGCCTAGCGAAAATATACGTCATTATAGAATATTATAGAAATAATGTTAATCCAATTCAGTCTTACGGATAGGAAGTGAAAAAAGACTCATAACATACAATCAGTCTTAGTGAAGCAACTAATTTATAGGGGAATAATTAACTTATAAATCAGTACAGAATTATGAGTAGAGGTTGAATAAAATAAAACAACCCGGTTTGACGTATTTCGTGGTATGATATTAAAACAGTTAAAGTTGCTTCACACCTTGTACTAATTAAGTAATAGCTGTACAGAAAATACAGTCAGTGCTTTCACTGACCAGTATAACAGCCCTAACTTTACATTTTACTAACTAAAATGCCAGTAACATATGTTACTTAAGAGCTTGTGCAGTTCAGTGTAGCGGCTATGAAAAGTTTATGTGCCAAGATATGCCAAGGCACACAGGGCGCCACCTAGCTGACAAAGCAGTGGTGACACAGTAGCGCATGGCGTACCATGACTGCAGAAACCACTTCACTCTAGAGAGCGCTGTGCGGTACGTCAGAGTCGTGCGGCGACCACATCGTACCTTTGAAGATATTTCTGTAACACATTTTATATTTACTTGTTCAAGATTTTGTGATTCTGTGTTTAACATTTTTATCATTCTTTCTTTAAAGTCTATATCACATATCAAGTAATGTGTTTGTGTCCATAAGATAAGGATTAGGTGTATATATACCCAATTTCAGGAATCAAAGTATAGCACCTAACTTGTCAATAGCATATAGTGTAATAAAACTGAACAAAGATGATAATTTAGTGTTAGAATAACGAGTAAAAATTCCATAAATCAGTTTAGGCGCTATTGAAAAATGTTGACTGCAAAAGTGCACAAATTCTATCATCTTTTCCCTTTTTTGTGTTCGGTGCTGGCTATCGTTGACAAATGTTTTAAACTATTTATTTTAAGCGGTTACCCTAATAACATGGAGTCGAGCACATCCCATAATTTCTTTCCAGTCAACACGAACCAATAGCGTTCTTACAGAAGAGTTCTCTAAGTGCCGATACAATAGTAAGTAGAGTAGCAACGAATTCCTTGTAAATAAGGTATTGTATAATATGAAATTCATAACAGACTATAGTATAATGAACCTTATAAACAATTAAGTTTTGACTCAAACCTAATAAACAATTAAGTTTTGACTCATCGCATTACCCTAGATGAACAATATGCAAAAGAATTGCAATGTCAATCGAAGTAGTAAACTGATAAGATTTCACAGTACTTATCTTGTATATTAAATATATTGTATTATAGTTATAAAATTAAGTTTTCATGTGATTAATCTCATTTTGCCAGTTATGGCATGAACACGCCATTATGCCTTGAATGTAATGCCTGCCCGAACCTCCATGCCAAACATCGCCCTAGGGAACTCAGAATTTTCTTTTACTGCCCTTATGGCTGCCACGAACAAGAAAGGCTCTTTCCGGTGGACAATACTCGCCTACAATGAGGTGACTGGCCTACCTGCTTGTACAAAGACGCCTTCCCGTACCGAGAGCCCGACCTCATTTTGTCATGCCCCTATAACGAATGACCTCAGCCCTTCCAGATGAGGACGTCCAGATCTACCTATGAGGGGGTCATGTTGCGGTTTCCCGCTGTAAGGGTTGGCAGGCGGCAAGCTGTGCGAGGCGCTTGATTACCTCGGCTAGCCAAGACGCTCTTTAGAGAAACAAATACTGGGGGAATGAGTACGAGGTTGGGACAGTGATATATAAGGCTGATGCAATGACAGCTCTGGCCGCCATCTTGCCTGAGATGCCGAAGGCTCTGCGCGAGGACTGCCTGCTGCGAGGACCACCTGTCCGTGGTCCTGGTTCGACGCCCGCTGCAACCACCATGGAGAGGGCCTCCCCGTAGTCACCGACGAGACCAAGGAAAATTTACTCCTGATAGGGCGACCTAGGGCACGAGAGACTTCGAGACAAGCGAAGGCATCAATAAGCTCCATAAGAGCAGAATACTTGCTTCAATTGTCATATACTTGTTTTACAGTATTGTTTACTTAATTGCCTCCTGGCCTTACTGATAGTAGCTGAGACTCCTTACCTAAGCGTAATAACTTGTGTATTGCTAACCGCTCTTGCATAGTGGACATTGTATTGAGAATTGTATAATAAAGTAGAGTTTTGTATAACCCGAGTGCTCTTCTTCTAGCTACCTTAATCCTCCTATATAGTGTGTGGTCAGCTCCCCTCAGGACGACCACAGCTATGTATACCAGATTACCAGATTGTTTCATTTTATATGTAAAAAGACTAAATATTGCAATAAACATAATTCAAATTTAAAATAATTACTTAACCAATTGAAATATTTTTTTTTGTTGATCACGTAGGTTAAAATTTTAATGAAAAGAGACCTCTTTTACCTACCGGTGGAAATGTTCCCTATGCCAAACTCTGTCATAAGAAATCTCGTTTTGTTCCTCATGTGTGTAGAACTAACCTAAGTAGTAGGTGTTTGCGTGTGTGTGGCAGGAGTCGTCGGTGGACTCGACGTCGTCGCAGGGTAGGGTCCCCTGTAGGAGTTGATGATGGAAGAGCTGCTGGCGGCGGTGCCGATGCCTGGCGTGGGTGGCACCCGTTGGTTCCCCTCCAGGAGGTACTGCGAACCAGGGGGTGGCTATGTCCTATACCGTGCAGTGTTAATAAGTGAAGCCAGTTTATAGCGTGGAGTTAGACGGTTGTTTTCCAGTAAAAAAGGTTACATAATCAACAGTAGCCAAAAACATTGTATCGGCCTATCTTTCACGTGTATTTTGATGAGTATTAAAATCGACATAAATTAATATGCAACCGTCTTTGACTTAAACGATAATAAACGTAAAGCGTGAGTGTGTTTGTCTCAGATAACTAGATATAAATTTCGCTGTTACACATGTAAAGTTCTCCATTATTTACATTTAAATGGAAATGTTGTATACGGCGTTTTGGTTGATTTGCTTCCCATTCCCTACATATTTGCCTTGAAAATATTCCAGGAAATAATTTTCTGACGACTATAGGAGCTTTTCAAATTTATGATAAAACTTTTACCGAACTAAAATAGAATATAATGCGCTATTGAAGTCGTCTGCGAGTGTGAAGCAGCCATGCGGGAGAGAGACAACATTTGTTTACATTGAAATTAAACAGTCTTGCGAGACCTATCTGACCTCACTAGTTGTTCTGAATTTCCTCTGAATTTGTGTTATTCTTGCGTTTGTAAAATGTGAATTTGGCATGTAAAGACGCCTTAAAACTATAATCCATTTTTTATTTATTCGGCGACCAACGAAAACTAATATTGATGTATGAAATGCGTACGAGTCAGGCTATGCGAGTCCAATATTTAGTGTATTCGTATGTACCGTGGATACATTCGTGAAAGATATCGCACAATTATTGTGTGTATAGGGATATGTTATCTGTGTAAGGTTGTGTTTAATTTTTGCTAGTGCGGTTGCGACTACTAACGTGCCGTGAATTTAAGGTCTAACCTGTAAGTCGCGGACTAGTTAGAGGTACAGGCACTTTTTTAAAACTGTAGATAGGCCCTGCATGTTTTTCTAAATGCCGATTTGCTATTTTAGTGTAGGAGTTTATGGAATTGATTTGTTAGTAATGGCAAATCATCTCGTAAACCAATACAAGGCTACACTTTATAAAAACTCCACTCCTACAATTTTTTCTCCCCAAGTCAGCAGAGTTGGAGTGACAAACAAGAAATCAGCTGTTTATCAATACAAGAATATAGGCCTACAACCAAATCAGTTCTCATATTTTTAATAGCTACTGAATGCAGCCTTCATTATTTGCAATTTCCATGGTTTCTCGAACTCACTCCATGCAATTTCTGGGGTGACTCAATAAAGACGATTTGACCAATTCCATCCTTGTATTCCCTTCATTGTGTTCTTGGTTTACCATTATCTAATGAACCTGCTGTCAACAAGATGTTAAGATAAACAAATGAAGTTTACTTATGTGTTTAGATGGTTTATGTATTTAATGGTAGGCTGTAATCATTATAGTTAGTGACATGATTATACATTTTATCGTTTTCCGAAGGTAGTCAAAATAAAAAAAATTTAGGTAAAGCCAATCATTTCCTATAACTACACCATCTGCAAAAAAAAAAAAAGCGTGCTTTTCTTTAAACACTATTTCACCCTTCTTAATGATTTTTAAAATTCTAATTTTGAGGACAACTAATTGGACATAAGCTTATTTTAATATTGATGATGAATCATGGATATTTATATAACAATTATAAATTTTTTAAAAGCCTACTTGTAAATGAAAAATGGGATGATGTGTATACATTAACTGAACCAAATATTGCGTGGAACAATTTTATTAATACATTTCGATGTCATTTAAATCATGCCTTTCCACTCAAATTTGTAAAATGTAGCAGTAGCTCGAAAATAAAATTAATTTGTAGAGGTCTGGCAGTCTCAGGACAGAGGTTAAAAGCAATGCGTAAAATGCTAAGAACCCAGGGGAAAAACAAAAATTATACTGTAAGCAATACGAAAAATTACATAACAAGTTACTCGGAGTAGCAAAGCAGAATGACAGTGGGGAAAAAAAAGCCTCCTCCTCAAAAAACAAAAGCAATGTGGAACATTATAAATAAAGAATTAAAACCTAGGCAATCTTTCCTTGGAAGTTGATGGTATTTAAATCGAAAAAAAACAAGGAAATATATAATAGTTTTAATGGCTATTTCACAAACATCCCACTAAAATTGCAAAAATGAACACAGAGCTATAAATATTAGTCCTGCACACATACCCCAAAGACCTAACACTTGGAATGCTAACACGCTGTTTTTTACATCTCTCTCTGAAGAAGACATCATAAATGTAATTAAAAATTTCAAAGTAAAAGTTCCTGTGGAATAGATGAGGTGCCTATGGCTCTGTTAAAAAAAAAAAAGTGTTCTTATTTAATGAAACTGCCTTTTGACTTATATTTTCAATGAATGTCTTGCCCAGGGAATTTTTCCTGATAGACTCAAATATGCAACAAAAGTAGTACCAATACATAAAAAAAAGTGACAAAGCATTGATGGATAGATATAGGCCTATTGCTATACTTATGTCCTTTTCAAAAATTTTAGAGAAATTGGTAGCAAATAAACTGACACAATTCTTAGTAAAAATAATCAAGGTTATATGATTGCATCAGTATGGCTTTATAGAGGGCAGATCTACAGAACAAGCTATTTACAGTTTTACTGAAAAAATATTAACTTCTTTTGATAAAAGATAATTCTCAACAGGTATATTCGCAGATATTTCAAAAGCTTACAATATTTTATTGCAAAAACGTGAACAGTGTGGAGTAAGAGGTGTAACCAATACTAAAACAGAAAACAAATAACCTCCATAAGATATTATGACAAAAATCACATTACAGATGTTATGTCCAAAACCAGAACTACTAGAGTAGGAGTGCCACAGGGACCAATACTGGGAGCAATTTTATTCTTGATATTTATTAATCATTTTACAGAACAAATAACCAATGGCTCAGCTATAATGTTTGCAGATGGCACAAACATTTAGGGAACTAGTTCAAATAATGCTATTCTTGAAGAAAATATAAAACAAACAGTGACTGCGACGTCCAGTTGGTTCCAGTATAATAAATTTATACCTAATAAATGTAAACAATATGTGCTCATGAATTTCATGCAAAGAATTAATCATACAATGCCGGATGAAAGATGCACAACAATAGAAGAAGGTGGGTTACATACAGTACATAGTACAACATTTCTAGGGCTCATTGTAGACAGTAATTTAACATGGAATGAGCATGTTGAAAGTGTCAGTAAAAATTGAGTTCAATGTGTTTTACGGCACATACCTTAAAAAAGATTTGAAATAATAATACAATACTTGCATACTATTTCTCAAATATTCAGTCCATTATAAATTATGGAATCATATTTTGGAGTAAATCAACAAAATGGAAAAAGGCTTTTAGATTACAGAAGAAAATAGTGAGATTAATAAGTAATAAGGAAAAAGAAGCCATTGTAGGCCAATATTTATAAATAATAAAACTCTCACTCTTCCATGCATGTATATGTACCGTAGTATTCTATTTCACATGGAAAACATTTAAAAAGTTAAAAATAGTGATATACTTCATTACTACACCAAACAAGCTAATCATCTTAACCTATTCTCCTACAGAACCTAAAAATTTACAACAAATCCATACTATGCTGGGGAAAAACTAATAAATAACCTAACCAGTCATTTTAAGTCAATTAATAGTTTACAGAAATTAAAAAGATATGTTAAATTATACTTTTTAAATAAGACCTTTTATTCCAAAGAAGAATAATTACATAAAGATGAATTTTTCTATAATGCAGAACAAGACTGATATAAGGAGACTTCATGTAATACCTTGTGTTTCAATCTAATGTAGACTTTACATATTTATACTTTAATATCTATCTGTATATTAATTGTAACAATTTGTACTGCAACCAGATGTAGTCTTAGCATGTTTGTAGAGCTGCTAGAATCAAGAAGTGTGTAAATTACATTATTTATATGTTATATATTTTTACGTTATTGTAATTGTGTATCCATATTGCATAATACAAAATAATAATAATTGACAAGTCCTTTCTAAAGTGAATCGGATGTATATGGGATGCAAAAAAAAAAGTGTGCTTCGTGAAACAGCGAATACTCTAGCTGCTACACCACCATGGTCTCCATCATCTTAAGACGGGAGGAGTTGAGAGAGGTTTGGTGGTTTGTAACAACCAAGGTATTCAGAGCCAATGAGGGTGAAATATTGCAGATATGGAGCAGTATTGAAATGCAAGGGTAGGGAAAATGGGAAATCTCGAGAAAACATGCCAGCCAGCAGCATCAATCAGCACAATTCGTATATGTGAAAACGTATATGTGAAAATCTGTGATTAACCTCACAGGGAAACCAACATGGATCACATTGGTGGAAGGCAAGCGTCCTACCACTATGCCAACCGCGGTCCCCCACCCCCTCCCCCTTGTGAAGGGAGGAGAGGAACCTCATTTTTTCAGCGATAATGCTTTTTCTTAGAGGAGTGTTAATTTGTTAAGTTTCTGCAGCGTTGTTTCTGAGATATTGAAACTGAATAGTTTTTAATGAATTCAGATGAGAATTTCACACTAAAAATAATAATTGCACAAGTTGGTAGGCAACAACAAAGAAATTTTGTCACAAGTGTGTCTGTAGACCACTTTGGCAGAGGTTAGTACATGTGCGCTTGTTATCGATATCATTGCGGTGGATGCGTCTTTCACCCATCGTAGTTCAACGGTGTATCCTAATCTGATTAAACTACCCAAAGTAACCTAAAATGCTGGCGAATAAGTTTTCATACATTTTAACCTAACCATAGGGTGGTTCCTTTATTATCTCTAAAAGTGTATTTATAGAAATAATATCCTATTGTAATTTTCTCTCACAATGTGAAATTATTTAACACGTTGGGCTGAATTAAAATTGTGGTTACTGGTTGACTAAGCCCTTGGTACTAAATTGCACTTTTGGAGAAAGATGTAACACAATTTTTGTAGACACGGTAAATAAAATTATCCAGAAATGTATCCTGTCCCTCCCCCTTTTTTTCTTCTGCAAAATTTCTAAAATCCTTAATTTTCCAGTGCAGACAATTTAGTAAAAATTTTAATGTCTGTGTTTTAGCTATGTACCAAGGGTAACTTAACCCTGTCCAACACTGTAGATGCAAGAAACAAAATTGTACCTTACAATAAGGGATAAATAAGTATAAAACTGTATCATAATAGAGAACTAATGTAATGTAAAGAGAGGGAATAACTAAAACGGGATTTGAATTTATTTACCAGAAACCATTTACTATATTGACATTAAATATGTATAAAGGTGATGAAGTCATATTGAAACAAACCTCTCAAGTCATTGTCAGTGTTAGGAATTTAAATATAAATGCCAGCAAATAATTATTTATTCGTGGCTCAGGAACATGTGAACTTTGCCTTCTAGAAATTCAGCTAGGCTACTGGTCGCTGTTTTGTTGCATTCATTACTGATACGCAACCTGCAATACATTCAACGGTTACAGTAGCACACTTGTTATACTTAATTTAATCATTTATTCAAATAGCAGTTTTCCACAAATCCTGATATATGAACACTATATCTAAAACACATGCTTATTGTCGCACATAACCCAATACTGGTCTGCGGTACATTACACTCACGATCGGTAGTTTTATGAGGAAATTATTTGATTGCACAACTAACACAAGTCAATAATAATCTAGTAAAACTACACACGTGAATTGTAATATATATTTATTTATTTATTCATCATCTTTGTTCAACACGATAGGCTTCGAATGTAACCTTTCTCTCAACGTCATTCTAATGTAAACACAATGTTTTGGGTAACTGTCAAGATGGCGACTGGAGTCCATAGTAAAACCACCTATCTCCCGCGGCTTCACATATGTCACAACATGCCATCTCCTGTACACTCGTAACTCCATGACTCGAGCCACTGCCCGAGGAGGAGGACACGGACAGCCCGCCGCGCAGTCCCTCACTGCCGCCCGAGGACACACCCTCACCGGAGCAGGCGAGCTGCTGGGGGGCACCTCCACGCTCGTCCTCACGTAACACTTCCTTTCCTTTGACGATACAGTGAGTGAGCGGCTCTTTACATCGAGGTCTTCAGAGCCGATGAGGGTGAAGCGAGGTGAGTATGGGACAGCGCCAGAATTACGAGGTGGGAAAACCAGAGATCCCCGAGAAAACACGCTGCCCAACGGCATCTTTCAGCACGATTCACACTTGCAGCCCCACCAGGAATCGAACCCGAATCACCTAGGTGGGAGGCGAGTTGCTTAACCACTACCCCACTGAGGCTCCCTACCACCGATACACAATTCATTTGTAAAGTCGAAGATCAGGCAATTGAAAATCGGTTATGCAATCTTCGTAAAAAGTTTGTCTTGTTATGTAAATCATTATATATTATCCAGGAATGAATTTACGTACCTTTTTTTTTAATGGGCTTAAGTATTTATATTAAAATTTAATTTCAAAACAAAACACCTTGCTTGTTTACTTTATTCGTAAGTATTAATCCATATATACCCTCTTTGCATTACAGTCGTTTGTCATTTATTTAATTTAAACCAGCTTGGTATAATATGCTGAAATAAAATATTCATTCAACAAATAACTTTAAGGAAAAGTGGTACATATATTTTCGTCAGTAATAATCTGCCGAAGCATGTCGGTGATGTTTAGTAACACGTTTCATAGTTCCTTGTTTCTGTACTAAAATAATTTCGTTGGCAATATTTATACCTACGTGGTCATCCTGAACTACAATTAGAAACATAGTGAGATGATGTACTGTGGATAACTGGGTATAAAACGTAATAGGACATATAACCTAACGTGAATAGTAAGGAGGAAACACACCCTTGAAAATTGTTTCTAATATTAAATTTTTTAGGAAAATGTCAGAAACTACCCTACGTGATATGAACCAACAAAGTCGTGAATAGTGTTAGCTTGACCGAATATCTGCCATCTGTAAACATATTGCTCGTCAATAGGAAGTTAGGCGGTGTCATGTTTTAACCATCAATAGTATCATATCCACTGCTATATATCAAGAGTATTGATGCAAGTGTGCATCAAAGGAAAACTAAACGTTGCGGACTGTTCTTGAGAAAATATAGTTGTTTTAGACATTTCGTCTAATAACACATGATGACTGAAATAAAGGATACAACAACTACAAAAATTATTAGACAAATAGCAATGCATTCTTGGAGAACAGAGACACTAAAAACATCTTAATAGATTATTTACTCATTTAATTTGGCTGAGGATGTGTCTCTCAGCAACTAACTATTTCTGAAGAAATTTACATTCTTGCAAAATCATAATATAAGTCGCCACACTGTCATCGACTCTAAATTAATTTAGTTATAGTTTACATTTCAATAATGTTTGATATTTAAAATATTTTAAAATCAAAATGTAAACTCTGAAAAAGAGTTAAAAACCTGTCCCATTTTATGTTGTTAAAGTCAACATAGGTGAGAGGAAACTTGCTTTTCAAAGAAAAATACTCACAAAAATTTTATTAGTTCTACACTAGATCTGTTTTAATGTCACTTTACTAATATATGATTATCGGTTTTAGCAAATGTTTATAGTATTTTTAGGTAACTTACTTGGTACCAGTATTTGTACGTCAGTAACCTATATATTTAGGAGGTAGGAGGAGTTTAACATGGAGTGACCACCTGGTGACATCGGATAAGCTTAAACTTAAAAGTTCCAAAAATAATAATTTTTTAATAAATATTAAAATAAAAAAAATAAAAAACATTTCGATAACAATCTACTTTAAAGAATGTTTGTTACTAAATTATTTTTTAAAAAATTTAAAATTTGTAATAATATGTTACAATTATTTATTTATAGTCTCTGGACATATCCATAACTGGAAGGATCTTTAACATGCTCTCAAGTCGTCCACTCCTCCAGCAGGGTGGCGCAATACCGCCAGTCCAGGCCAGCTGTCAATTGTCCCCCTGCCGGCCTGACGATGTAGTGGTGGCTGGGACCACCTATAGGAAAGGTGGGTAGTGGTGAGTCATACCCTACCTTGCCGAGACTGGCCGTGCATATAACAGTGCCCCATGTGCCCACACATAACAATATTTATAAAACTTAATACAGAAGACAAACATGAGACATACATTCTGGGATTTTACTTCTGGCAAGTGCGTTCTATACACTCAGGTATTTTTTTTGTAGCCGACTGCTATTTTATTCGCATCTGTTATATAATTTTTACCTCTAAATTGTGGCAGTCATAGCTATTGGATCATTACTCGATTAATTTTCCTCGTATTCGTTTTCTCTTTCTTTATATTTACCTCATTCTACTCTTCCTGTCAACTCTGCTTTCCCCATTTAACGATGCTCTCTCAACTCCCATCTTCTACTCACCATTTAATCACTCAACATCACAACTTACAATTTATCCACTTTAACTAATTATTTGATTTGTCATTGCTATTCTATTGAGTGCAGTCCTGTAGATTCACTGTCAATAACTAGAAGCAGCATTCCCCTATACCTCTTTTTTTTCTCTCATCAATCGCTTATTTCTAGCCCCACACCCCTCAAACATTTGTGGTATTATTGTTCTGACAATAAGTGTCATTAAGTGACATGATGTAGGAAATATGTAAAACTTACGCATTCATGTGGATGCATTAGTTGATTCAGTAGCCATCATATGTAACTCTGATCGTTCGGACCAGCAGCTGTGTTGTGTGAGGGTATGAAAATTCAGAATCTTGTAATTGTATGAACATTAAAAAAAATAATTTTATTGCATCAGAATTGTATAAGTATAGATTCTAATTTGATATGTAAGATTTCCTGTTTTTCGTTGCATATTCGAGAAACACAATTTCGTTATTAAAACCTCTGCAAAACCATGTTAGTTGACAAAACATTATCAATACCAAGAAAACTACGATTTAAGGTAAATGGAATGTCTAATATGCTTTAACTTAAATAATTATGTCTTAAATATTGTTATAGGCAATTCACTGTAAAGTGAGCAGTTATTGAAGCCCTCTAATTTGGATTAATCGGTAATAAATAAATTTTATTTGATCCTCAGATGTTAACTTCCGATTGTGGTGGAATATAAATACTGTGTTTATTACTTACAAGGCAACACTTATTTAAAACGGTGGTTGAATCATAAAATATGCCTGAAATAATAAAGTAACTAGGGCCTCAAAAGTGACCACTTTACCGTAAACAGCCTATATATAATTGTATTTGTTTTCAATTTCTTGTCTATAGAATTGTGTAACAGCACAAGAAAAGTTGAATAGTTCCATCTGCTAAGAATCATTGTAAGCTGCAATCATCATTTATTCATAATGCTCATCAAAATCCATTCTCAGATACTGGTCACAATTCTCGATTTATTGTCAACCATCATCATACACTGGTACACTCTTCTCAAATACTGGTGTGCCATCCTTGAACACTGAATGGCAAGTCTATTGCCATACACTGGTATGCCATTTACATGACTGATCAGTTATCAACTTCAAACACTGAACAACATTTCTCATGTACTGATCGTCAGTTATCGAATTCTGTCCCGCATTGCTATAATACTAGTCATCTAAGGTGATTATGAGGGGAGGGGGTAAATTTGGAACTGGAGTTTACAATTGAAAAATACAATTAATCTTGAAGTGTAGCACATTGACACTTGAATGTAGATATTTTCACTTTTTAGTCTACCAATAGCAATTTTTAAGATGCTATAATTAGTCACTAAAAATTGTCTTTTATATGTAACATTTAAATGACATATGTTATTGTAAGTATATAGTTTCAATGTAACAGGTAACACCAGGTGAGTACAGCACCAAACACAACAAAATTAATCAGTCTGCTTGCCTCCGACGCTGGCCTGCATATTATGTACATTTATACCTGCATGAATAAGTTTTGTACCTGTGTAGCCCACCAATAAATTTGTTGCAATAAGATCTGAGGGTGCCATAGGAGTGGAAAAGTAGTTTATTTTAACATCAGAATCAATAGTTAAAAAAGGGTACCAGCTGAGAAACAAAAGCATCGACTTTGAATTGATTCTCAGATTTACTAGCCCAAAAATAATACTGGCATGCATATTTGAAAATTAATTACTACACAAAAATACATTGTCATACAGAGAGTCGGTTCACTAGACTTAATATCTAAATTACCAGTAGTCCATATGCTGTGTTGTATTGGAAACGGAATCTGAGGCTACTCTCCGTGACACAAAAATGCACACCGTATGATAAGTGTGCCTGAATCGTCTATTTTTCGCTACTTGATATAGTCAGGATCTCTAATTTCACACTACTACTTCCTTTTCTATGTGAGCACCTACCTTCTGCTGTAGTTATCAATATTATATTTGTCCATTTGGATCAATATTGAGTTCAGACTCAATAAACCATAACAAGAACACACAAATAAAAATTATATAATAATTGTTCCGAATATGTGCAACCCCTTTCCTTCCACAGTAGAGTACTAGGGACGGTGGTGGCTGAACGGCTAGCTCGTTCGCCTCCCACCAAGGCGAACAAGGCTCAATCCCCAGCTGGGTCACTGGATTTTCGCATGTGGGAATCGTGTCGGGCGATGTTGCTGGTCGGCAGGTTTTCTCGGGAATCTCCCGTTTCCCCCGTCCTTTCGTCCCGGCACTGCTCCATATTTACCTCAATCCCCCTCATCGGCTCTCATGACCTCGCTGTTAAGAGCCGCCAAAATTTCTTCGCTCACTCAGCATACTAAAAATACAGTACTAAATTTGAGTGACCAAGAAATTTCTTTTTTTCTTCACTACTTGTATATTGAGTCAGAACCTCCAATCTTGGAGAGCAGTTGTAATGCACTATCTACCAAAAATTAATTGGACACCCGTGAAGATAGGTAATTCAGTACGTCAGTTGACTTGTGTTTCACGGCCTTCAGCGTAGGATCGCTGGTGTTTGTCCATGCTAGCATGAACACAGAGGCCTATTATAACATTCTAGATAATGAAATGCTCCCAACATTGTGGCGGTTTTAACATAATGGACCCGTGTTACTTCCAGGATGACAATGCCAGGTGCCATGTTTTAAGGGCTACTATGCAGTGGTACGCCGACAACAATGTTCGCCGATTGGACTGGGCCGCCCAGAGCCCCGACCTAAACCCTATAAAACATATTTGAGACGAATTGGATCGCCGGGTAAGGGCTCGTCAGGCGTGGCCAAAATTCATTGCTCAACTCATGGAATGGTTGCAAGAGTAATGGCAACGAATCCCCGTGGATGTCCTGCAAACACTCGTAGAGAGCATGCCGTACAAGGTGGCTGCTGTTATAGTCGCAAGAGGTGGCCCTGCGAAATTCTAACGGGGTGACAACTACCGAGCAAACATTGTGGACAGGTGCCCAATTACTTTTTGGTAGATAGTGTATCTTGCGGCGGATTGCAAGTGGCTTGCAAATATACAATTTGTAGAAGTTACCTTAAATTTTGAAGAAAAGGAAAGACTCATACTACACTTAATAAAATTATATGAATAATACAGATATTCAGCAAACTCTGATCGCTCAATTTTCAAGCTAAAAGCAGTGTGTTTCTTCATTAAAACACGTCGCACAAAATTCAATATTTCAAAGGAATGTACCCATCCAAGTAAAGTTTAAATAGTGACACTCCAAACGAGGATGCAGAATATTTGACAATGCTAAAGTCGAGTTACTATGACGTCGGGCATTTCACGAGCGAAAATACATCTTCCAAGCGAAAAACTGTTCTAACCACAGTTCACAGCAAACTGAACATTATATAGCGGCGAACGAATTCAACGTATATTAATTGGTGCATGCCCATACTCTCTAAGTTCTTGTGACACTTGCATCAGACACGTACTAGCCAGTCCATTGGCCCGTCACAACTGCCACCCTCAAACTAATAAGTCTTCAAGCAGGCAACTACTCTGAGCCATATCTAACACGCCATGTCGCCCGTCAACCATAACAGGTCAAAGCCGGCTCTCTACCCGGCCTGTGCGGCAGCCCAAACCGACTCGCTACCGGAACATGCACAACCTCGTCCCTGACATCGTGCGAGCGACTCGCCAACCCCATGCGCCGATAAAGGCCTCAGCACTGCTGCAAAAATGTTACCAACCTGACAAATACACAACCTCATACCACGGTAATCACCACACACGATTAAAATTGCTCCATTTCAGTTAACATGTGATATTCATATGTCATAGCCCACCCCCTTATAACACCCATCTATAACACAATAAAAGAATAAAATTCCGTTTCCCTTCACGTATTCGGAGATCTACCCACAAGTTACAAAACATTTATAATATTGACAAAAACCTTTATTAAAACCAAATACTGTAGACCACTCCAAAGAACAACTTAGAATACCCAGCAAAAAAAAAAAAAAAAAAAAAAATTCTAAAAAGAGAGTATATGAAACACATTAAAACACTACGATGTAGCTAACCCCCAACTTTCTCCCAAGTATTGTTACATCTCTTTACCTCAAGTTAATT
This sequence comes from Dryococelus australis, assembly GCA_029891345.1. Taxonomy (NCBI): domain Eukaryota; kingdom Metazoa; phylum Arthropoda; class Insecta; order Phasmatodea; family Phasmatidae; genus Dryococelus; species Dryococelus australis. The sequence goes on from CM056994.1 coordinate 222,229,792, forward strand.
TAGTCTAATAAAATTTCACAGCAGATACACAAGCTTTTCTTACAACCAAATAATTCAGAGGACATATCAAGTTTACTGTAGCCGGAGTGAGAAAACCCTGAATCTCATAAGGTCCAAAATATGGTAATGCCAACTTAGCTGAGACAGAAGACAATTTTACTCTCTAAAACTTTTCTATAAAGAACTATGTCTCCAACTTTAAATTTGACATGGCACCCTGTTATTGAACTTATCAAACATTTTCTTACGTATGCTCAAAAGTGCTTGGCAGGCTTCCTTCCATACCTCAAAGGGAGATTTACGCGATGGTCCATCTAAAACAGAAAGCTCTAACTTCCTCATACCCAACAAGTGATGCGGAATCTCTCGCCCAAACAAAACAAAACCCGTCCCACATTCTCTGCCTGTCATGGTAATAAATAGCCAATGCATCATTTACAGATTTGTTTAATCGCTCTGCAACATTTGGGCGAGGGAAGTAAATGCTAGCCTAAAATTGATTGATAACCCTACTAAAACATTGCTTTATCTTTTCCACAAAATAGGAAGCATTATCAAAAATCAAATGTTCAGGACTCCCGAATATCATGAAAATTTCGTTCACTAGTTTAGCTATCACAGATGCCTTCATATTTCGCATGGCCATAAAAACAGAAAACCTTAGTGAATCATTTACCAAGATTAATAAGAAATTGTTACCCTTGCCGGACTGGGATATGGGGCCAAGCATGTCAATATATAGCCTCTGCCAAAATCTAACTGGCATATACACCGAATGCATCCCAACCCCCGAATTCAATTGCAGTTTTGCACATTGGCACTCGTGACAATTTTTCATACCTTTGTGCATGTGTTGCCAAAAAATTATTTCCGAATTTTCAGTACTGTTTCCATCTACCCATGTGCGCCCCGATGGGAGGATCGTGGAAATATCTCAAGTTCATATCTCTCAGCGATTGGGGTACCCACGCCTGCCTTTTCCTTTTTTACAAATGAAATACACAACTGTCCTAACCAACTTATAGTTTTGTACTCAACACTCTGAATTTTTCCAATTAACGCCATACTCTGGCCATCTTCTTCGTGAAATTTATGAAGGTTGACAAAGTATTCAGGGATTAGCTGTAATATGGTACACAGCTCACCTACCAAAATATGTTCAGGGGTACTAGATGGTACTACAAATTTAGCTGGGTCATACATCTGCGACACAATTTGCTTTACCTTGTACATATATAATCTTGAAACTAAATCGGGTAAGCCACATAATCCACCTTCCTATGATTCCCAACTAACAAGGGTGCGATAACGAGGCTTTAGCCTAGTTATCCACCATCAAATCGAACTCAGCATGCTCGAGGTATGCCACAATCCTTTCTACTCCAAAACATAGGTCAAAGCTTCTTTTTCATTTACACTATATCCTTGCTTCACTTGCGAAGGTTATGCTCGCATACTCAGTAGGCTTCAATTCACCATCGTTACCTGTAGCAATACTACACCTAAAGCCCGACTACCCACATCCACATGTAATGCAAAGAACTGATTAAACCTAGAGGGGCTTAAGACCTGTAGGTAAAAATGGTATGTTGCAAAGACTGACAACTTATTTGCTGCTCCTCGCCTTAGCAAACTCCACCTGTTTCCTGCTTATATGATTTAGATGTACACGAATAGCTCTGTATTCAGGAATACATTTGGACAAGTATCCGAGCATCCCTAGAAAGCACATTGCCCCCTTCACATTTTTCGGAACTGGAGAATTTACAGTTGGTGCAATCTTTGCAGGATCTATTAATAACCTGCCTTTACTCGCGATATAGCCAAGGAAATTGATTTGCTGTCTAGCCCAAGACACCCTACCAGGGTTAACCAAGATACCCGCTGATCAACTTCAACAACACCTGATGGATGTTTTCGAGATATTCCTCAAAATTATTCGAAAAGGCACAAATGTTATCCAGATATGACACTGCTAATTGAAATTGGAAATCTTCTATTAACTTATACAAAATCCGCAATAAGCACTGGCTGGCAAAATGTACCTCAAATGACACTCTTTACCTAGAAACAAATCCTGTGCATTTTTTGCTTTCTTCCTTTAGTTTGCTGTGATGAAAAGCTGAATTTAAGTCAAGAAGTGTGAAGTTAGTAGCCTGCGACAGGTATTGGAACAAAATATTTATGTTTGACAAAGGAACTGGCATCGTTTCAATTTTATTCAGGAAATGGTAATCTGATACCAATTTAAATTTAACTTGATATTTTTTTAACCAGAAATGCTGGTGATATGTAAAGTGATAAACTGTGTCGAATGATCTACCTTTCTAAATCACTGATTATTTTTAAAACACTAACGATTTGTGGGGGAGGGTAATTGACCATTATTATGGAGTACATCTCACTTAATTATCATCCATGATACGGATTCTATATGGAAGGTCACATAGCAACAATTTCATTTTCAACACATCTGGAAATTGCTTGACAACCTCATTCAATTAATATTTTTGGGCACTGGACAACTCCTCCCCATAAGTCTCCAGTAGTATATGGGTACATTGAGGACAGTCCTATTTTTAGTTCATTTTTGACCACAAAAATCTCGATTTTCACCTCAAAATCAAGCAGTTTTAAGCCAAAATCAACCCATTTCCTACGATTTGTAATAAAAAAACTCAAAAAGCCCCAAAACATCAAAAAATCCAAAAACCATCAAAATATTCCAAAAAACCACCAAAATCAAACATTTTTATCAACCCCCAGAATCCAAATTAATTCCCCCCCCCCCCAATTTTTCGACCCTCAAAATCAAGCAAAAAACAAGCAATATAACCCCAAAATAAAATAATTGTATCCCAAAAACAAGCAATTTTACCCCTAAAAAAATCAAGCAATTTTATTTAAAAAAACTAACAATTTTCCATCCAAATGAGGCATTTTTGACCCTAAAATCGTGATGATTTACCTCGTTTTTCATAAATAGTTGCTCAGAATTTTTTCCCCCATATTTAGCCCAAAATCAAGCAAATTTCTCGCCTTTCAAGCAATTTTTTTCCACATTTTCTATAAATGCCAAGTTTGCAAGCAAGAAATCTCTAAATCAACTAATTTAACCCAAAAACAAGCAAATTAAGCTAAATTTCAAATGAAAATCTTAAAAATATAATTGATAGAACTTTATAAATTTTATTCAACAAAAGTAAAACACCAGTAAGACTTTTTAAAGTCTAAAAATAAATAATCATAACTACTACTGACTACATAATCCCATCGATCACAAAAATCCAAAACATAAACATCTTCTTTAAAATTAAAAGATTTATCCGATCTTAAATCACTATTATTGAGTTTTAAAACAATTTTGAAATGAACAATGTCCAATTCTTTATCAATTGAAGTTGTTTTTTATATAACTTCATATCCAATAGCCCAATCTTCTAAGAGTTCTATAATTTGGTCCATTTGCAATATTTAAAATTTATATATGTTTGATAAAAAGTGATACTATAAGAAAATTTTAATTTCATTTGATAAAACAATTCATCTATATTTCTAAAAAAAATTCGTAAAACTTTTAAAATTAACCTCCTTACTATATGTCAAAAAAATTGTATTAAAATCTGAAAACCTTTTTTTGGCTTCTCCATTTAATAATATTAAAATTTATATATCTTCAGTAATTCCCTCTTTCAAAAAATCATAAGTTAAATTTATTTGGCTAATTAGAAGAACATTGCAAATTGTTCTGGCTCCAACAGCCTTATCAATATCAACACTAATTTGTATATTTGTTTTTTCTTTAACTACAATTGTTTTTCTATATAAGCAACCAATAGTAATATACAATGGTCTTCGACCCCAAAATGAATAATAATTCGTATTACCATCAAAGTAGAGTCGGCTTATAATAGAGTTCATTATTTCTATACATTTTATCAAGTTTTGTTTTAGAATGTCTAAAATCGTTATAAGCAAGAAACGCTTTATCACTAAAATTATTGCCAGTATCTAGATTCAAATTTTCTTTTGGAAAAACTACATTTCTTCCTTTTTGAACATAAATATTTTATATATTACAATAATCAAACACAGAAGAATGTACATACTGATTAGCATGATTTATTCTATTAGTTTGAAAACTTACAATTACAAAATCGGAATGAACAAATTGTAAATTATTAAACCGGTATTTTATATCAAAGTTAAAACTAGTTCACCTAGTAGGAATTTCTATATCTAAAAATTACCAACAATCAAAACTAATAGTAATTTTAGGGTTTTTCTATATTTTTTCTTTAATTGCAATGACTGTGTTAGGTTCATATTCCAAAATAGGCCACATAATTTCTCATTTTAGAATAACAACTTCACCCAGATCAGCATAATGTCTATCAAGTGAACTGCCTGCTTTCTTATTTTGAAAAATAAATAAACGCTTGTTATCAAATGAATTTCTAATAAAACTAATTTTATAGCCACATTTCCAATAAACCTCACTGTTGTCATGAATAAAACCAAACAGATATCTTAGAGGATAGATTATTACATTTGGTTTAAAACAATGAGTAACTTTTACCCGAAAACAATAATCAACACAACTTAATTCTAAATAACTATGTTCACCTGGAGATCTTAACAAAGTATTCATCAGTGTTGATGTTATTCCTGGATTATCGATAGCTTCAATATGTCCATGTTATGAGATTTCTACTCTAGAAAATTGAAAGGGAAAAATGTTAAAACAAACATCAATATTATCTAACTTGTCATATTTTGTCACATTTCCTTCTCTATCTCTCTTTAGTAAACGAAATTGTTCGTAAACATAAGCATAAGCTGGAAAAGAAAACCCATCTCCTATAGGAATAACAAAATCAATTCTATCACTATAAACATTTAAATTCCGCCTAGGTTGATCAGTTGGGGGAAAAGTTTGTCTATCAATGCGCTCAATACTTTATTAACTCATTTAGAAGAAAAGAATGATATATAAATAAAAGATTCGAAGGACATTTCTCGAATTAAATTACTCATTTAGAGATACAAAAATTATAAAAAAAACATCATGAAGTGTAATATGAAAGAAATAAGGAGAATCTACCATAAATTCGCGAATTTCAAGATATCGGAATAAAGGTAGAAAAAGTAAGTGAAGAAAATAAAAATTTAATAATAACACTAGTTCCTGTTGCAGAAAAAAAATTAGATTTTCCACCTACTCCTGAATAAACATAATTTGAAAGAAAATGATTCTCATAATCTCCTAATGTTGAAGAGCGAATGGGAATTGTACAATTGAAAAATTTAATGCAGCGTTCAACTGATTCTACTATAAATCTCTGAAAAGAAATAGCACACAAAAATTTGTTAAAGCACCACACAGATTAAATGGAGATGGACAAAATTTTAAAATTGGAGATGCAAAAGTAACGATAAAAAATTATAAACTATTTGTTAAAGATGAAGATTATACATTAACAGAAGGACTTTCCTGTTTGTTAACAAAAAAGAGCCTGTAGGTTTAGCAGGTAAATACACTAGTGATGGCTATGAAAATTACAAAAAAAAAGTATTATATCAACCAATGCCACATACTTACTAAGCAAATAAATGCGAATCAAAGTTGGAAGTACAATAAGATAATTAAACCATTTTATGATTCAATGTATGAACAGCATAAAAGCACAGTTAAAATCAGTGCCAAACATGCTTGAAAGAATGATTTCTCAAAAAACTCCTAGATCTGGAGAAGGTATAAATAAGTACAATATTTTACCAAAAGAACATATTTGGATTGTAAGTTATTCATTAAGAAGAAAATTCTGGTAATAACAATTTTCACAATGAAAAAGTAAGCATAATGGATATGTTGAATAATAAATTTTCTGATTTTGTTATTAATAATCCAAAAGGAATGCCCTATCTTATAAGGATTTTAAATGTAATTCCACACTCTTTTTGGAGTTCTGAATATCACAGCAAAGGTATTATAAATTGGGCACTAAACAATTTAAATTTACCCGAAATGCATTTGCCTGGTTATAATTATTGTGGTCCATTAAAAAAATTAAATGAAAGACTAGAAAGAGGTAACAATGGCATAAATACATTAGATGAAGCATGTAAATATCACGTTATTGCTTATAGAGTCCACAAGGATCGCGAATCTAGACACGAAGCTGATAAAATTGTACAAAAAATAATAATAAAAAGAAACTCTGTTAGATAAAAATACTGCAATTGGTGAAAAAATTGCTTCTGCTGCCGTTCCTTCAACTATGTTTACAAAAAGAAAATTTGGATGGGGAATTAAAACAGTTTATTAATTATATATCATTTTTAATTATACAAATGAAGATAAAAATTAAAATGTTGATATACCCATTGATAAATTAAGAGATTTGTGTATAGATTTTTTTAAACAAAAGATCAACTTGAGAAAAAAAGATTAAAAATTAAAATAAGGAAAAGATTTCTTATTAACTTTAACATTGTACTAAAAAAATATATTAAATTTAAAAGAAGGAAATAGGTTACATCACGGAGGATTTTTACCAATTTTATTTCCAATTTTAGATGTTCTTGGTGCTTTAGCAAGAGGAGCTACTGCAATTTATAATTCTTTTCAACAGCCGAGAAAAATAAAAAAGAATTAGAAGAGCAAAATAGACATAATTTAGCAATGGAAAATAAATCAGGAAGTGGTTTAGTTGACAAAAAATGAGGACAGCCAAAAAAAAAAGATTATGTATCACCATTATTTAATATTGATACTGAAAAATATGTAAAAATATTAAATATAAAAAAATTTCAGAAATGTTCATATAATTGATGAATTGCCAAAAATATGCACAAAAATGAATGTGCAGTGGTTAATTTTGATATTTCAACAAATCCTGGTACTCATTGGTTTTGCTATTTTTAATAAAACAACAATTTTTACTATTTTGGTTAATTGGCGGATATGTTTATTACAATTATAATAGTATTCAGAATTTTTGTTTGGTTATATGTGAACATCTATGTTTAATTGTTTTACAACTTTTTTTCGAGAGGTTTTATGTTTAATGATATAATTTCTTTGCTATTAAGTGACGGGTATATTTTCGAAAATATTAATCAATAAGATATAAAAATTTTGACACTAATGCATATACATTAAAATCATATGTATATTGACAATGCAATTCCAGTGTTTCTTCTTTACAAAGTAAACTATCAACTGTTTTGATTATACACAAGCTTATGTTTCTTTTTTAGGGCACAGAGTTGTTAATATAAATGATCCTAGAGACTATAAAGAAACAGTCAATAAAATATTTTTTAATAAACAAATTTCTGATTATGCTTTATTAGAAGATATACCTTTACGATTCAGTAATACTATTGCCGATTATATAACACGAACAAATGATACAAAAAAGGTATTTAAAAATGATGTAGATTCGAAATACAATACTATTGCTTCTGATTATGCATTAAAATATACGTAGATTCAAAATATATTATTATTGTTATTGCATTACAAGGTCAACTTATTAAAGTGTATGTCTATACAAATGATTATGTTTCTCTTCAAAATCGTCGAATTAATAATATGGCTAATCCTGTAGATGGAAAAGATGCAGTCAGTAAAATATATTTCGATAAAGAAATAGTTGTTAAATTACAAAATTTATACCAATCAATTTTGAATTATTGTGATACACTTGCGAACTCAAAAGTTGAGAAATTCAAGGAAGAAAAATCATATATATTTTATTTACCTGCATTGTGGGATAAAATTAGTAATATTATTTACTTAGATAATAATCTAATTTTCTTTAAGTAAGAAAGTCACCAAAAATAACAATATAAAAAATGAAAATACTAAAAATGGACGATTAGTTCAGAAAAGTAAATGTGCTAAATGTAATTCTAATAAAACAACAATAAAAAAATTTCCCATTGTAAGACAAGGAATAATTGATGATTTATGGCAAATTGATCTTGTTGAAATGGATATTGGTAATTTAAAAGGCATATTACATATAAACAATGGTTACAAGTATATTATGTCAATTATTGATGTATTTTCAAAATATGCATTTGCAATAACTTTGAAAGATAAATCAGCTAAAAATTTATAATAAAATATTTAATGAAGTTATGCAAAAATATATCAATCCATATTCTACATTTAGTGAACTTAAAGCCAGTGTTGTGGAGAGATATAATCGTACGATGAAGAATAAAATGTGGAAGAAATTTGCTTTGAATGGCAATTATAAATGGGTAAATATATTTAATGATTTAGTTAAAGAATACAACAATACCGAACATATAACTATTGGTATGAAACCAATTGAAGTCAATAAGAAAAAAATTATATCAAACATATATGATTACTGAACCGAAATATAAACTTGGCTATATTGTTCATGAGAGCAAAAATAAACAATTTTTTGAAAAGGATTATATTCCTAATTGGACAACAGAATTATTTACTATTTTTGAGGTTTTAAATTATGATGTGCCTACTTACAAACTACAAGTTATAAACTGAGAAGAAATAAAAGGCAGTTTTTATGAACACAAAAATTATGAAAACTAACAATCCTAATGAAAATTCGGTTGCAAAAGTTTTGAAAACTACAGGTAATAAAATTCATATAAAATGGTTAGGTATTAATAAATTTCATAACTCTTGAATTAATGAAACAGATGTTTTGTGAATTTGAAAATTAAATCTAGAAAATATAATATTATTAAAATAAAAAATTAGCTTCTTACTCAGTTCGACAAAGATTATTAATATCATTAATCAACTGTTGTTGATATAGTTATTTCTGGAAATTTTATAATAGTTACGAAAACACTCAATGTGACCATTCAATGTTTCTTTCACTCTTTGATATAAATTGATACAAATTGGAATGTAATCAAATCTCAATAACTGTTCACAATATGGATGTTTATCTACAATTCTATCTAACTATCTTTGAACATTTTTTCTTGAAGTTATAATGACATGATAATCATATTCGCAATCATTTTAATTTTGTGTTTGTTGTACAGCACGAGAGGCTGTTTCTCTGATTTCCTCATTTCTGTGGGCTATTACATCGAAAGCCATATCAACTGACTCTCTTAAATTTTCTATATGGTTATCTTTAGTTTCATTTATATCTCTTAAATCATTAACTTTAATTTCGTTCATTTTATTTATGTGATTAACTTTAATTTTTTTAATATGCTCTTTTTGGCCTTTGTATAAATGCATTATATATTTTGAATATTATATTCGCAATGCTTTCTTATTAATGGAAGAACTTCTTTAGTTACCCAATCTTGGAATTGTTCGACTTGTTTCATTTTATATTTTGAAGTTAACTAATATAATCCAGATTAATTGATAAATATTGTATTATGGTTGCACTATTCTAGTGCTATCTAATTTCTTATAAAATATCTTGTATTTTTTAAATATGATCATTAATAACCTTTCTAGGTCTTTTGTATCCCAATATTATTATCATCATCAAAAATTAAAAAAACTGGTTTACCATTGTAAATAAGCTTGTTGTTATTTATATCTATAATTGACTCCATTTTATATGCAAAATTAGCAGAAGTGAAATTGGTGAGTAGTAAATATGTTTTATAGATACTATTTTTTAATTATGAAATGAAAAAAATAAAGAAAAGAAAATTTAAGAATATAGACCAAATTCATTGTAAAATAAGGCATTTGGCTGTGTGCTAAAGGTATCCCTATTTTAGGAATGCTATTAAGACCAAAAAATTTATTTTTATCATCACTTTCAACAACATGTTTATAAGCTGTTTATTTCAAGAAATTACAAAAGGTTTTTGAGTAACTTAATGCTGCACCAGTGACCTGTTTATTTATTGTGTTTACAGATATTTTGATTGTGCCAGTAACCCAATTTTTTCCCTGCCTTATTTTATCACCTGCAAAACTCCATTTGGAGAAACCCATCACCTTGCTACTTGGCCAGCCTGTTTATATATGTTATTTAGCAGAGAGGTGATGGGATTTTATTAATGGTTTTTTATTTTTTGTTTTCTGTTACTCCTATCATATAGTGGGACCCTTTCCACAATATGAATCACTCTGCCTTATATGTCTGATGTACTACAGTGTAGCATAGAGAGTATTTTTTTTGTGTTGGAAATTAAGACGTATCATTTATTTGCACTAACACTCATATATTGAATATATAATCAAGAGCTAGGTTTTTTAAGCTCAAATTCTGAATGATTTGGTGATAATATAATAGCACAAATATTGGTGCCTCATATTCACATTGTTTAATTATCTGCTTAGACCAGAGGTCGAACCCACGACCTTCACATTTGAAATCAAGCATCTTGCCACCAAGCCACTGTGACAATAGGGCATTGTGTCTATTAAAAGTCTTCGTGTGGCGAGCTGTGTGAGTTGGAAGCTTGTTATCAAGAGCCAGAGAGAGAGAGAGAGAGAGAGAGAGAGAGTTGTGTGGCTAGTAGATAGTGCCACTTCTGTGATAGGCTTCTTACTGTTTGTGGTGAGAGCTTGCTGAAGCTCTGTTGAGGGAAACTTGTGAGGCATGAAAGTGTTGTAAAGGCACATTCCAGCATTTTGCACAGATACCTATAAATTTCTCATGTCATATCCCCACTGACAAAATCATTATAGATGTGTCTTAAGTTTGTATCATCTTGTTTAAATATATGTAGAAATTTCGTATTATCTCTCACCAGTTGCTTTGGTACTTTCAAATAAGTTTGAGCTAAATAAAATACATCTATAGTGTTGTGTCTCCAAATTGTAAAATAATAGCGAATGTCATCCTGCTTGTCTAAAATAACATTGTCGAATACAGCCAGCTAATTACTTTCACATAGATATAAGGGTAATCATCTCATCATTATTGTGAAAAAATTATGAAATTTTTCATTAAACTTGTTGGCTATCACAGCAAAATCATTTTGTAACTGAATATATTTTGGGTGATTTAAACTTTTTGAACAAACATACAATTTATTAAAATTTTGCCATCCTGGCTTATAATTAAAATTAATCATCAAATTAGTTTTTCCACACTTGCTTGGACCAATTAAAACTGCTCTTATGTTATCGGGCAATAATTCACAATTCTTTTTATTACCATCTCCTTCGGAAATTAAAACACCAACACCCCAATCAATATTTTTCATTTAATAATATAATTTTTAAATAAATGGAGAATAAATTATTTAATTTAGTAGACAACAGTTCTGTACTAAAGAAGAAACTTAACTATGGCATCATTCATCGAAGTAAATCTATTGCATTGATTAGTTTTCATGCAAATTTTTATCTCCTAATATAGACAGTAATACTCTAATGACAATTTAAAAATTGAGTACTGTTATTGACAAAAATGAAGTTGTAACTATTCCTAAAAGCAAATACTATATTGAATCTTTAAGAGAAACTATAAATTCAATTGAACCATTTTCAACTAATGACATTGATTTAACAGAAGACTATGTGAAAAACAGAATATCAATTAAATCTTAGTTTTATATTAAACTTGATTATAGATTATCTGATGTGCTTGGTTTTGAGTGAAATATAACTATTGAACAGGACACAATTATTGTAGGTAGTATATTACCTGATTTTGACCAATTTAAAGAGATAACTGTTCACTGTAAATTGGCATATGGTATGTTTATAAAATATGATGCATCTAATCATTTAGAGACATATAATTGCTAGTTTTCCACCAGTAATGATGTTTGGTTTTAGAGATTATATTGTTCATGAGCAATCATATCTAATTATTTATAGAATTATTCATGAACTGTTCAATGATATTGTTTTAGAAATTGGAGAAAAAAATGGTAAACTAATTAATTTTGATGGTTCTAATATCGATATTGTTTTGGAAATTAAAGATGTTCCAAATATAATATAGAAATATAATAATATAAAATATAAAATTATTATTTAGTAACCACATAGTAATATATCTATAATATTTTCTTATTCATTATACATTTGTCATTGTTAAAATTAAATTTGTTTGCCATAAATTATTCTCTAGATTTTTTTGTTGTTTTCTTATCTCTTGTAATCATATTGTTTTCTATAATCACATATATGTTAGCTTTTTGTACTAATTCGCCAATCTATTTCATGTACAATTCTAAAGTATTTTCGTGATTTAGAGTGAATCCTGTAATTTTTGTAACGTGTTTTCCCAAAAAAATTTTATAACTCTAACTTTTCGGGCCAGTATTTATCCAATTTATACTATATTCGTATTTTCCAAATTCGTCTGTCCATTCGCCAAGCAAACGACTTGTTCTATTAGTATTTTTTTCCATCGTCAATGTAAACTACACTGTCTGTGTCATAATATGCCACTTGTTCACCTAATCTATCAAGCAGCATTTCATATAATCTTAATCTAGCATTGGAAGTAGTGGAAGTTTCTATAAATATATTTGTTGCAGTGCTATCTTCTACATAATTATTGTTGTATTTATATGATACTTCAATTATTTTATCATTAATGTACCACAACAATGCTTATTTCTATTCTGCTGTCTAATAACAATTTGTACCAATAAACTGGATCAGAAATATATTCTGTGTGTGTTAAATTTTGCCTCTGTCTAAATTTTTCCCAGAGTGAATTTAAACAAATTTTGGCAACAGCATGTTTTCAAGGATTTTGTTCAATTATTTCAATGTTTAAATATATATTTTATTCTTTTTAATAACATGAAATATATTCTTCTTTTTATTTGTAATTGTCTTCCCAAGGACTAGTTTATAATTTTATTTTCATAAATGTTTTAATGTTTATTTCTGAACATATTATTACTTCTTTGCTCAAAATGCCAACCTTCATGAATTTAAAGTACTTTGTAACCTTTTTCAATAGCTTTATTTAACTCTAATGCTGTCCATGTTCCGTTTAATGCTCTTTCTTCTTCACTATGTTTACATTCTCCTTTTTTCTCTACAACACATTTCGAACATAAAGTAAACAATAGTTTTTCTTGTTTAATTGGAAGTACTGGATCATATAAATTTTGTTGTAAACGTGCACATTTGATCAATCGAAACCAATTTTCGTTGTCATTTTTAGGATTAAATATTTTAATAGGATGGCCAACTGGATAATAATCATTAAACATCACTATTGGATACAAACGATACATATCTATATATCTTAATTTTTTTCCTGAAACTTTTAATTTAGTAGCATTTTTTCTGCCTCCAAAAAACGCATCTCTAGGTTGTAATGGTTCTATAACATTTGTTTCAAATTGTTATTGAAAAATATTTATTTTTTACATTTGCAAGCCCACATTTTGCTTACTATGTAACCATTTCCCCTTAAAGTTGTCTCTCGATTGTTTGTTTTAGTAAATAAGTAATTCATACTTTCATTGTTGCATTTATTTATTGTATCAGGAGAATAACAGCCAGGACAAGCATGCCAAAAAAACCATGATATTAATATATTGTTTTTGTTTTTTCATCATAACCATCAACTTTTGCTCCAAAATAGTAACTTCTCTGCCTTTCCAATTCATGTCGAACATTTGGAAATGTATTTAACCACAACATTTTTTATTTACTAAACATTTATTTTATATCATCTTTAACTACTTCAATAGTATTATGCATAAGAAAATTCTCTCTGTAAACAGCCATACAAACACCTGCTATTGTTATGTAGCAATATAGATCTATATTTGGTATTTCTAGAAAAAATTCTCTAAATTTAAGACAACCACACAGTAAAATTTCAACATCAGGATCACAATATTCAGCAAGTACTTTTTTTGAAATCGAAAATATAGTTTTCTTTTACTTCTTCAGCATGCCACTTGTTCTTGGTTCATTGTACTGACTCCAAAATTTTTGTAGCAGGTATTTTTCCTATATAAATTTGATTTTCTGGTATATCAAAAAAGTGTGGAAAATATCCTTTCTAAGCACTTTTAAGCCAAATGTTTTTGGAAATGTTGAAAGACTTCCTTGAATAAAGTTTATACTATCAATTATTTTAACATTTAGACTCGATATTTTAAGTTACATAATTTTTGAGCCAAGATATATAGTATGCAGTTTTATACTATTTCTAAAACAATATTGTAAAATAACACACGAATTGCAGCCTTTAGAATTGTGTGCAATAAATCGATATCCTTAATTTTGTCAGGCATTGCCCATTCGCAAAACTTATTTGTTTTAAAATGCCTTTTGTTACCACTAAAATCTTGAACAGATATAGAGTTTGGCGTGTGGAAATCAGTATCTTGTGTGGTTTCGTAGACAAAAAAGTAATAAAAAATCGGCGTAAGAACAATTAATTTTTTTTCTTGTTTCGCCCATTACAAGTACAAGCTTTTGTATAAAAACTGTCTTTTTGAGACTTCTCTTGTATATAACATTTATGTTCATCAGTTTTCACCAATTCCTTACCATTCCAACATTTGGCATAACCACATTCATGTTTTTTTATTTCTTAAACATATTTTATTAACACATTTTATACTTCTTATAGACTGTCTTACACACAGCATCGTGATTAGTAAAATATTCCTGTCCAAAACAATATCCATTACAGTTTTGACGACATATTCTAATACAATATTCGTTTTCCCAAACTTTTTTGTGTTGTGGTTGTTAGCACGAAGTACATATATTTTTATTATTTATTCCGCACTCATTATGATCTTTATTATTGTATGGTTTGTCACAATTTTTAAAATAATAGACACTACCTAAAAGTGATTTCATACTTTTAATTACACAGTAGTGTTCAACGTGTAAGTATAAATAAATATTTGTTGGTTTTTTTTTGTTCCAGAATGAATAATTGAGTTGAAATGTGAAGGGGAAACAACTTTAATTTGAGCATCCAGAAAACTTTCAGTGTCCATAATACCTTCTAAACTGCAGCCGATTTCACAACATTTCCCATTCTTACACAAAGTTCACGAGATAATAATTCTTGTAATTTTTCGTCCTTTTCTAATATAAATAAGCTCATTATTCGTTAATTCTCTATCGAAAATGATATTAGTTTCGTATGTTAAAGCTGTAATTATTTATCTAGGGCAGCATAAATTATCATAGTTGTTAATTTTATTAATATATTGTTTTGCTATTATATCTTTAGTTAAACTAACCATTTTTTAAATTTATTTCCTCTTGGTATTTTATAAACACAAATATCGAAAGTGGTTTCATTTATATCTACATTTTCGTTGGATGTAATTACGTTCTCAGTTTGATTAAGTAAATTTTCGGCTTTTAAATTGTTATTTCTTGCAGCCGAAATAGTGTGGTAAAAATTCTGATTATTTACATATATTCTCATTTGAACACCTTGTTTATAACCAGTTAATTTTCTTATTGCTTTCATTGTTGCGTGAAACAGCATTTCAAGCAGCATTATTTTTTCTACTGGAGTTCCTTCTAAATTATTTATACAAAAACCATGTGTTGTTTGCCAAATGTTGAAAGCATCATTAAAATTATGACTGATTTCACGAATTTCATAGGGTGGTCTTCTTTATACATGTTCATTAAAAATGTTTTGTTTGAAAAGGGTAAATTTTTGTGATTTTTATTTTCTATTAGCTTATAAATTATTATAGAATGATAATATTTATTCCAATTCCGTTCTATCTTTGGGATATAATTCATTTAAATTGGCATAAGAAAATAGTAAATTTGCAAAGTTTCTTTTTCTTTGCTCATTTATAATTCTTGGTATAATAGCTGCAATTAAATCTGCTTTCCTTAGGTTATACCAATATTTAATTTTAAATTCTCTAGCTATAATTCTCAGCTCTTGCCATCTCTTCTTATTTAATGCAATTGTTAGTTTGTTCATCGCCATTTTGGTTATTTATAAGATAATTTTATAATAAGATTATTTATAAGAAATGCAAATTTCATGAGACTTTAAAAAATATAGAATAAATTAGAAATATAGAATAGAACAAATCAAACAATTGATAAAAATATTAATAATAGTGATATCGTTTTTAACTAGGTAACTTCTTGCTTTTATTATATTCCCTCATATAGATCTTCATATATTCACCATAACAATTTTTTCATTTTGATGTATATTTATCCATAATATTTTTATTTATAATACCTAATGCTGTATTGTGTGCTTTACTATTTTTGTGTCTTTTGAGAGTTAAATTACAAACATATTTTCCACAATTGCATAAAACTTTCTCTTTATTTAAAGCCTTGCGACTTAATATCTTATCTTTTTGTCATTCATAATGATTTCTAGCATATTCGGCGGCACTTTTTTTACAGGTGTTAATATGTTTATCTTTTGCATGTTAATGCAAGTGAAAAATTTCTACATTTAATAATTCATTGAAATTTTTACAAAGCTTATTATTTTTATTTTCATAAGAGGGCATATATTACATTTAATTTATTAAAATTAATTAAAAAAAGATTTAAAAAATTAATATAAAATTTTTATTTATTTTTTATAATTTATTTCTTTGTAAATAAACAAAATGGCGTTTCGGCTCAAAAAGTTGAAGAATTCATATGAATTGACTAAACTACAAAACCTAGAATTAATATATGGTATGCTGCTACAAAATTTCAAATTTGGGTATCAAAATTTGGTAAAAAAAATTAATTGTATGCTAGACTGTAGATATAAAATTACTTTACCTGATTGTTATTCAAATATATTTGATAAAAATGATTTAAAATTAATAAATGAGAAATATGTTTTTATAACGTATAAAGGTTTAAAAGAAATGAAAAATGGAAAAGCTGTGCATTATATCTAATTCATTTAAATGTTTTTCAATTTTTTTTTTAATCTTTCCATTTGATTTTTAGTTCAATTTGCTTGTTTTTGGGTTGGATATGTTTGATTTAGATTACTTGCTTGCAAAATTGTCATTTCTAGAAAACATGAAAAAAGTTGCTTCAAAAGCAAGAAATTTGCTTGATTTTGGGCTAAATACTTGGGAAAAAATCCTGAGTGACTATTATTGAAAAAAAAAAGAGGCAAATTTGCTTGATTTTGGGGTTAAATATTGACATAAAATTGTTTGATTTTTGGAGGGGTAAAATAGCTTATTATTGGCCTAAAATTGTTTCATTTTGGGGTTGAATAGCTAGTTTTTTGCTTGATTTTGAGGGCGGATAAATTGAAGTGGGGGAGAGGCAAATGTGAATTCTGGGGGTTGATAAAAATGCTTGATTTTGGTGGTTTTGGACTATTTTGATTCTTTTTGGGGGCTTTGGGTGTTTTGGGGTTTTTGAGGGTTTTTGGATACAAATCATGGGAAATTGGTTGATGTTGGCTTGAAATTGCTTGATTTTGAGATCAAATTCGAGGTTTTTGGGGTCAACTATAAGATAAAACTAGGACTGTCCTCAATGTACCCATATACTACTGTCTCCATCATCACACAGGCCTTCACCTGTTTCATAGGTGTATGACCCTTCAAGGCAAACATGTGGTCTGATTCAAAACAAAAAATTAACTACTTATTTTTGCAATCTATAAAGGCATTTGTTTCCTGCAAAATGTTCAACCCAGGCACTGCATCGCATACTAAGTCGGGAACCACACAAAAGTTTTGTGTCCAAGAGCTTCACAAAATTTTGAAATGAAGGTTTAAATACATATCAACCTGACTTCTTTATCCATTAGCCACCAGAAATGTATAACCTTTTTCTATCAAAAGAATGTTTTAATGTGAGTTGAGCCCTAAGCAACCAACTTGCAAACTCTTGGCTCACTAAACATGAATATGCACCAGTATTTACCATCGCCTGTAACTCAAAACTCACCCACAGTGAATTGAACACATGCATTTTTTACTTGCCCTATCTTTGCAACCACCAACTGTTCCTGCTCATTCTTTACCTCATTGTCAATACCCTTACTCCCTATGGAATAGTCCAGAATGTGCCCTAATCCAGTGCAATCAAAGCACTTCTGTTTTTATTTTTGGAACACACTACAACATGAAGCACAGTGGTCAACCTTCCCACAGTTGTAGCACGTTATCTTGGTCTTCCTAGCACTATCAATGTCCACAGAATCCACATCACAATCACATTTAACCTGTTGCTCAGAATTATACAGATCAGAAGAATACATCAGAGTATCAACTTAGACTCCACAAGCCTTCAGTTCCTGCTCAGTTTTAGGATTCATAATAAAGGCAATCATATGTGGAGATAAAGGGACCATATTTTATAGAACTAGAGCAATCATTTATTCATTGTTAAGCAATACTGCGAAGGCAACAGAATGCTCTGCCAGATCCTGGATGAATTGGCTAATTTTTTCCTTCCATTTCTGAAAGTTATGAACATATTTTTTCACCATGTCCTGTTTCAAACTTTTAGGACACAGTGTACTCCACAATGTAGATTTAACCTGATACCATGCTTGCCCCTGCTCCAAACCTCCAGAACTCTATCTGGGGCCACACCCAAATAATGGGGAATAAGCCCCCGAAGGTGTTCCATGTATGTTTTGACCATCGAAATCCATTTTACACAATCGATAGAATTTATAACTCGAGAAGGGAGAACTGTTGAAAATCACTTAATAGGATGCCATGAATGCCCCACGGGGCACCAAACTAATGTCTCTCTCTCTGGGCATGCTCTGTCATCTATTACATTGGGACCAACATTTTCAACAACCAAAAGTTTTGCTGCAAACCTTTTGCGCAAACTATCAATATTTTCTCTTTCCTCCGAGTGCACTCGAGCAGCCTGGAAACTACCTATCAACTCTCATTTGTTCGTTTATGAAGCCAAGAAATAGACATCAAACAATCTTACAACACAGTACACTATTAGCAACTAAGCACCTAAGAGCAGAGTGGCACAGTTTTCTGTACTACTTAATGTCTTTGCATAATATCAAAGGTTGCCATATGGGTGGGAGAGTAACACATTTTTACCTTCAGAACCAATAGTAACATAGGGTACCAGTTGAGAAACAATAATGTACGTTCAATTGATTATCAGATTTGCTAGCCCACAAATAATGCTGGTATACATGTTAGCAAAAAGATGTACTGTCTTAAATATATTTCCATACAGAAAGTATGTCTACTAATCTTAATATCTAAATGACCAGTAGTCTCTGAGGCTATGTTATGTTGAAGACATAATCTGAACCTACTTCCTGTGAATCGCAAAAATGCATACTATATAATAAGTGCACAAGTATCGTCTATTTTGTACCACTTGATACAAAGTCAGGATCTCCAATTCTGCACTACTATTTTCTTTTTTATGTGAACTCATACCTCCCTATATACACTACTCAACACTGAATATATTGATATCAAAAGGTCAATTTGGATAAATATTGGGTAAAGAATCCATAAACCATTAACAAACACACAATATAAAATTATATAAAATAGTTTCAAATATGTACGAGCCTTTTTCTTACACAACTGAGTACTATTAAGAAAGGTTTAACCCTCAGCATACTAAATATACAGTACTCAGATTTTAGTTACCAAGAATCGTTTTTGAACTACTTGTTTACTGAGCCAGAATCTTCCATTTTACACTACTCCTTTCTTTTATATGTGAGCACAAACCTCCTGAGTTAAACTACTTAACACTGCTTTTATAGATATCAAAATGTCAATCTGTGTACATATATATTTGGTATAGATTTAATAAACCATAGCAAAACACACTGGCTAAAATGTTATTAAAATAGTTTCAAATGTGTGCAACCCTCTTTCTTCCACATCTGAGTACTATTAAATAAGGCTAACCCTCTACGTGCAAACAATACAGTACTCAACTTTGAGTGAACAAGAATCATCTATTTTTTCACTACTTGATTACAGAGTCAGAACATTTAAACTTGGGGAACAGCTGTAATATCCAGCAGTGAACTGTCACCTGCTTCCAAAAATAACTTTTGTAGATGTTACCTTAAGTTTTGAAGCGAAGCGAAGACTTCACTCAAGAAAAATTACATGAATAAGACAGCCATACAGCAAACTCTGATTTCTCGATTACCAAGCGAAAAGTAGCATGTTTATTCTTTAAAATATGGCGCACAAGATTTGCCATTTCAAAGAATGTGCGCATCCAAATAAAGCTTAAATAATGAACGCTGCAAACGAGGACGTGAAACATTTGACCATGCTAAAACCGAGTCACAATGACACCGGTTATTTCACTATTGGAAATCTATCTTCCAAGCGAAAAACTGTTCTAACCACAGTTCCCAGAAAACCTTCCTTTATATAGCTTGGAACAACTTCAACGCATATTAATCGGTGCCTACGCATACTATCCGAGATCTGACAAATACGCAGCCCTCAAACCACGTAAGTCGCCTGGCAAAATGACAGCTACTCCACACATTTCACATGTTGGTGAAATGTGTGGGAACATTCAGAGAATCATCATCCTTATCATCAGATACTTCATCAGTACTGTCTTCATATACATTATCATCAATGCTGTCTTCACGATCGCCTGTATCTAATGTTTCATTCTCAATATAAAATTTACTTTTCTTTGTAGGAGTAGCAATCATCATCAGTATGTAGAGCCGATAACTGTTTATTCTGAAGTTCGTCGATTTCATGCGAACATCTTGCAAGTGTACATTCTACACATGCTGGCTACCAACCCTCGTAGGTCTCTGATTCCATCATTAGAATTAACTGTCCCATCATAATCGTATGCGAAGTCGGTACCCATCGATGCAGCAGGGGATATTGACATCACTTGTGGCTCTCAAAAGACGAATCCTTGCAGTTATTCATACGGTTCTTCAATATATCACCTTGCATAAACTGCAAGTGCCCATTGTCGTAGGATAGGATTTTGAATCAGCACCTCTTTCCAGTATTTGGATCTCCTGTGTATAGTGTTACCGACAATGCCACCTACTTCGTATTGGTGGAGATGAAAACCTTAGCCTATGCTTGGGGCATTAAGTTGGTGCAGACCACCCCTTATTATCCACAAGCCAATCTGGTGGAAAGATATAACCGGAATTTGAAGGTAGTTCTCAGAGTTTTTCAAACCGGAACACATAAGGAATGGGATTTCGTTTTGTACCAACTATCGTTAGCATTTAACAATGTTGTAAGTGATGCGACCCAGAAGGTTCCATCTGAAGTGTTTTTTGGCCGAAGGCTTTTTCACCCACTTATTCATGCGTGGGGCTTGCACAGCCTTTGCTGGGGTGTCAGGAGTAAGAAGTCCTTAGAGGAAGTATGGGCAGAGGCTATGCAGAGTTTGCAGAAGTATCATAAGAAGTTGTCAGCCAGGAAGGGGTTTATAGTGGTACTGTGACTTTCATAATAGGAGGTAAAGTAATGGTTGAAACACATCTTCTCAGTAATAACACAGCTCAATTCAGCACTAAGCTTGAGCTAAAGTATCAGGGATCCTTCAGGATACTCAGATTCTTGATCCCAGTCACTGTCGAGTTGGAAGATATAGTACTGAAGAAAGTTGTAATGAAGTGTCACGTGACACAGTTGAAGATGTGTACCACGCAGTAAAGTTGTGGGTATAAACTATCACTAATTGTGGTCATGTGGTATGTGGGTATATTTAACTTTTTTTTTACAGTGTAATTGATCATCTTATTTTTAAGTTGGGCGTTGAAGATTTCAGCTCCCTCGGGGGTGTTGCTAACCATAATTCGTGCTATTTAGTTTTTGTCCATGCTCATGCTAATGTCCTTAAAAGCTTCCGCCTTTAATATGCCTCATAGTATTACGAGATGACCAAGTACCTTCTAAAAACACCCCCCAACCACACTGTCACCACAACTTCGCTAAAATTCACCAAGGGCATTATATAGGCAAGCATATAATATCCATCACACACAAGCCCTCCCATCTGACTGCCACATCATTCCATTTCCAAATCACGTGCCTTCAGTCACAATCCAGGGGTGGTGCTTTTTACAAGTGATATGCGATGTTTCCGTACCACCTTCTT
This sequence comes from Dryococelus australis, assembly GCA_029891345.1. Lineage (NCBI taxonomy): Eukaryota > Metazoa > Arthropoda > Insecta > Phasmatodea > Phasmatidae > Dryococelus > Dryococelus australis. Next base: position 222,251,813 of record CM056994.1, read on the forward strand.
CGGTACTCGATGGCCTCTGTTCACCAACACACATGGCCTACCCGGACATTGCTTTTCTTGTGTTTGTGCCCTCCAATGTCCGCTTCACAATCACATCCCTGAAGTGTGATTTGGTTAACTTGAGAAGAGCATAAATGGCTCTGACAGATGTTTTACTGATATAGCAACCAATAACTACACCACGTTTAAAGACCCTGAGCTTCCTTGCTCCACCTAATATATCGGTATCGCATAGCAATGACCAACACCGAGCTCTCTGCCTACTTTTATAGACCCAGCAGTGGCCGTAGTTACATCTAGGTGCAAGGTAACATTTACAGAGGGATGTTCGAATATTTTAAATTAAATGGTGTGTTTTCACAATACAAGAACAATGAGGTAGGAACAGACAGACACCGAGGGTGACTGGTAGTTTTTTTTTGTAAAACATCACAACAACGAAACCTTACACATTGTCACCTTCAATGATTTAATAAATAATGATTTTAAATGCATAACTAATTAAATAGTTACACAAAAATAAAAGGTAAGCTAAATATTGCAATTATACTAATTAGATGTGGTACTAATAGTGCAACACATATGATGAGGGAAATGCTATCAGAACCTACTGAAGCAATTAGTATAATGATTATCTTCGTTTAGGCACAATAGCATCTGGCAGTGGAGCTCGGAGCTGTTCGTGCTCAGTCATTCCGGTCGAATCTCATTCACCAGTCGAGGCTGCGCTAGGGCCAGTTTTTGCTGTAACCTGCCAAACGGAAGGATTATCTGCTCGTTCAACATCGGTGGATGTTACATCACATTTGCATTGTTCAAAACGTCTATTTAAACTGACAGAGAGTGCAAACAGTTTGAAGCACTTTTCACACCGATATCCCATGCAGACGGTACTCCTTGCACATGCTTTCTTTTCATGCCTTCGTGCTTCATTAGCGACCGCAAAAGTCTTGTTGCAGTAGCTGCATAGAAGTCTTACTGAAAGCAACGAACTGCCGATGCCATTCACAGCTGAAGTTTTTGCTTCGATGATTTTCCAGTGCTTGTCACGTTAGTTACCATCTCAGTACGGCTTTGATGAAATGTTGACATATAACGCTTAGCAAGAAGTAAAGGTAGATCGGTGCAGGTTTTAAGATGCCTTTTCGCCGACCAAACTGAGATCCGAATTGTTTAATGCAAAAGTAACACACCACACATTTTTAATACAGTTGACCTCATGTCTTCGAGCATTGTAACTTTCAGTAAATATCTTCTCGCATTAACAGTAACAAAGCCTTGACGAAGTCATCGATTGCAGCACTGCTGTAGAAGACCCATCCGAACAAGTCGATGGCGCTGTCAACATTATGCCTGAAAACGTCGATGGCTACTGCTGTAGGTGCTCCATCCGAAGAAGTCGATGGCGACACTGCTGTGGGTGACCAATCCGAAGAAGAAGAAGAAGGTGCTGTAGGCGTCATGCCTGAAGAGGTCGATGGAAACACTGATGTAGGTGACCCATCCGAAGAAGTCGATGGTGCTTTTAGCATTATGCTTAAAGAAGTAGATAGTGGCACTGCTATGAGTGACCCATCCGAAGAAGTCGCTAGCACTCTCAGCATCATGCTTGAAGAAGTCGATGGCAGTGCTGCTGTAGGTACTGTTGCTGGATCTGCAATGTTTTTCACCAAAATATTTTATAATTTGCTTCGCAAGCTGAGACGACGTATCTTTCACGTCAGCTGCTGTCAAACTAAGACTCGCAGCTGACCCCCAACTGCTCATAACCATATGCAAACCATGTGACGTCATGTTGACATTAAACCTATCATATTACACCAATAAGACTTTGTGCAGACATTGACCACCCAATCACCGAGTTGGCACATGATTGCAGCTGGCCAAAAGCATTTAGGCATTGAGATATCACATGCAGGAGTTAGTCTGCCAGGGTCAGTTTTTGAATCAACCCTTCGCAATCCTCCTCCTCCTCGGTAATACTGCTCAGCAATCCTCTTCCTCAGCAATCCTCTTCCTCAGCAATCCTACTCCTCAGCAATATTTAACTTAATCCTTCGCAATATTTTTTCAATCCTCCTCCTCCTCCTCAGTAATCCTGCTCAGTAATACTCCTCAGCAATCCTACTCTTCAGCAATCTTTAGTTAAATCTTACGAAATCATTTTGTAATCCTCCTAAGCAGTCCTCCTCAAAAATCTTTCCTTCAATATATTAACAATCCTCCTCCTCTATAATCGTCCCTTCAATATTATCACAATCCTCCTCCTCAGCAATCCTCCTGCTCTACAATCCAAAGCAATCCTCTGCAATATTCACCAATATGCACCAATCAGCATCACTATCAGTTTATTTACCACATTACCACAGTGTACTTAAGAATACAGAAGCGAAACAGCCTTTAGTGACGACACTGGCTAGCAAAATGTTGGAACGCCATTCACCAATCAGTGCTTGGTAACATACTTGCCAACCAGCAGCCCAGCTAATAGGCATGTATAATCCATTCACGGTTTGTTCACATATTTTGGATTAAACCTCTAATAAAACAATGTTAGACGTGTTTAGTTAGTTTCTAAATATGCCCTGTATCACAAGTGTTTTATACTTCTGTCAACATAAATGTATCACATTCTATGATAATCGAGTGCATAGTTCCTAAGAGAGAACGATTTCTTGGCTACAGTGCCCTTCGAATTGACAAATTATTGAAATGTCATAGGCTACTAATTGATTTTAGTGCACACAGTAGGTAATTCAGCATACTGATTTCGAGTTACATATTTTTAATAGTTCCAGTGTTGTGGCATATGACACTGCAAAACCAACATCACCATTTTGAAAATAAAGTATTAGTTTATAAGTACTTTATGTGGCTGACTGTAGAACTGTTTCCATACAAAATGTGGCAAGTAATTGAGATGTTACTGAGATACGACATTTATGTTCGAATTTCAGTTAACATCTTTCTAAATAGCACACTACTTATTCTAGTATTGCACACGATACAATGACTGTCACAGCCAAGTATGCAAACGGCCTAATTTGTGCTTTTTAGAATCTTGTAACTTAGAAGAAGTAACTTGTAACGAGCTACATTAATGCATTGTGGCTGAATTTGTGCAGTTTTGTGGACAGGCATGCAATTTTAGAAACATAATATCTTCACCTACAAACTTAGAAGCAGCTTGTAAGATAAAAAGACGTATTTCCTACCTCTGAGCATGTGAGATGTGGAGATGCAGCATGAGATAGCCGAAACTGTCGACTGTGTGTATCTACAACCTTGAAAGGTATTGCTGTCGCTGACTTTGAGCGAGTATCGGACCCATAGAGTAACCCATATAATGTCCATGCACCGTCTCTGAAACCCTGGCAGGAATGCGACCTTAGAACGATAAGCCGGCCATGCTATACGACTGTACTTTCATACACAGAAAACCTTCACTCACCTCAAAGCAGTGGGGTCGCTAATGGTTAACCCGGATTTTCTTGTTCACTGCTTGAACTGCATGTGCCTGATGCACTGGAGGAATCACTACTATCGTCAAAACGTACAGCGATACTGTCATTTACATCTGACACAACACCGTCCTTTTCCCAGTATTCAGTCTCAAGTTTCTGTACGTGACCACAGTACCCTTCCCAGTCAGTCTTGGTTGCACTGTCTATAACTTTAATAGTAATCTCATGAGCTTCTGAAGAGATAAATCTCTGGTTACATTTCCTTCGTGCACTACCCGCTTCACCTTCGCCCAAGCGAGCTGAATAGTGTTCAGGTCACACATGTATGGGGGAAGCTGGACCCCGGTATATCCCAAAGATGTCAGATGCGTGTCGAATTCGTACACTTTCTCTTTAGGTTTCGCGTGTTCCACCAATTTGTAAAGCTCCTCTTTCCGCATCGACGTGTAACAAGTTATGCCTTTGTTCGTAGGCTGTTCACGTTAAAGTGAGCAGTTTTGTGGTCCTGGTTTCTTTTTCCTTTCAGCCATTTTTTATTACCTGACAATCTTTTTAAATAAATAATACCATGTAAGTAATAAACACAGTGTAAATATTACACCACACTCGGAAGTTAACATATAAGGCTATAATAAAAAGTATTTATTGACTGTTATTTTAACTAGAGGACTTTCCAAAGTGCTCACTTTGCCGTGAATAGCCTATAACCATGTTAACATATCGGCTTTCACAGAGCACTTTGTAGGTGGCTTGTCAATCTGTGCGCAATGATGCTGTGCATTATCTAACACTACTACAGATGACTGCAGGAGGTTAGAAGCAAGCTTCTCGGTAACCCACTTTATTGAATTAACACTGTTCGTTTGGTCATGATAGTCGCCACTGGCAGTGCCGGCTGTATAGACGAGGAGAGCATTTCCGATAAATCCGTTAATACCTCCAGCATGTACTTCAATTAATCGGTTACCCGAATACACATTAGCTTGTATGCCGAATACTTCTTCATGTTGCCAACATATTCCAAACGTTAAATTACCATCTATCCATTTCTCGTATATGTAGATCATTTGTTTTCCACCTTGTCTGTGGTCTTTCATTGCAACTAGATAGTCATGGCGCCAAGGTACGATGTGAGGTTTCTCAATTAGTATCTTTCTGTGGCTTTGCGATTTTTCCACCGAAAACCTAATTGGTTTACCACCTTGCGCAACGAAGTATGCGACCATGAAAAGTCTATTTTCTCCTTTACCACGGGCAGTAATTTTGGAATGGTAGGGACACGTTTTTCCTGAATATAAAAATCCTGAATCGTCTGCCGAATTACACATAGATCAAAGTCATCAGTATTCACGACAGTATGTTCCTGCCTAGTTTTCTGTCATTTACCCAGCATGTGCAAGCTACCGCCCTCCCCACTGTTGTCTAGTTCTTTCTGTTCCTTCCGTATCTTTTTAATTAACGTCTGTGGCACTCCAGTGTTGTCTGCAGCTCTTGCTGTCACCTGGTTTACTGTGAATGCATAACAATTTTGTTTTGTCTCTTCATCACTCGGTTTCAGAGGTGGCACACAAACAGTAGACTTAGTATTCTCACCAGGCCATTTTGTTGGTATGACGTCATAGACATCTGTGTATGTGTGAAATAAATTTGGATTTCAAATGCAAATAACTATTGTTTTAAGTATGAAACAACTGTTTCCCTAGGTCAGGAGAGTTGAAGAGTTACATTAATTTTACATCTACAAGAAATTATTTCAATAAAAATGTATGTTTTCTTCCTACGGCGATTTAAACATTAGGTTTCTGGTGCGAAATTTGAATGCAATGTATTTGTGAAGATATGTCAAATTATAATTCCATGAAAAAAAATGAATCCAAATCCCTTTTTATGCGATATGTCTACTTATAAGCATAGTTGGCCATGATTTCCAAACTGTTTAAGATGTAGTTGTCAAATTCATAACATAGGTATCATCCACAACGATGAGAAGAGTAGAAGGGCCAAGTAGACCCCATTTCTACGTATAAGCATAGATGGCTGTAATTTCCGAACTGTGTAAAATATAGTTGTCAAATTCATAACATATGCATCACCCATGATGACGAGAAGGGTAGAAGGGCCAAGTTGACCCTATGTCTTGTTATAAGCATAGATGGCAGTAATTTCTGAACCATATAAGATATAGTTGTGAAATTCATAACATAGGCATCATCCATGATGACAAAAAGGGTAGATTGGTCAAGTAGACCATAAGTCTACTTATAAGCATAGTTGACCATAATTGACAAACCATTTAAGATATAATTGCCAAATTCATAACAACTATGAGAAGGGTAGAAGGGCCAAGTAGACCCTATGTCTACTTAAAAGCATAAATGGTTGTAATTTCCCAACCATACAAGATTTAGTTGTCAAATTCATAGCATAGTCATCACCCGTGTTGACAAGAAGGGTAGAAGGGCCAAGTAAACCCTGTGTCTACTTATAAGCATAGTTGGCAATAATTTCTCAACCTTTTTAGTTACAGCTACCAAATTCATAACATTGGCATCACCCCCGACAGTAAAAAGGGTCGCATGGCCAAGTATGTCCTTATCACACATATAAGCACACTGAGCTGCAATTTCCGCACTGTTTGTGATACAACTAAAAAAGTGAGGGAGACATGAGGGGGGATCCTTCCAGCTACCCTTGGGTTACCAGTCCAACACCTTAACCACATGTCCATCGTTGCTTAGTAAGTATGATGAGATGAAATAGTGTATATGCATGCAACAGTCTATTCACACAACATACATTGTAAGATTAGGAGAGGAAGAATTACTAGCATGGGCCTACACACACTCGCCAGACATGTCTTCGTGAGGTAGCGATTTTGTTTCCTTCTGGACCCACCTAAGCCAATGTCATCCCCGACAGACATTGCGCGATTAGGAAAAAGAATTATGTAAATACTGTTATTGGCCTATGCACTCACCAGACATGTCATCGCGAACCATCGATGTTATCCCTTATAGAGTCGCCTAAGCTAATTATGTCCTCATCAGTGTGTGGTGAGGAGAAACAAGCATGGACTCCCACCAGACATTGCGAACCAGCGATGTTTTTCCTTCTGGATTTACCTACTGTATGCTAATGATGATGTCAACAGTGAAGATGCTCACACCATCACCTAGCTGTGGAAGGGGCTAGCATACCCGCAGGCTTTCCTTCCACCTTATGTCCTGGCGAAGTCTCATGCACTGACATTCCACCTTAGTTTTCACCAGGCGAGATGCCGAGTCTCATTCCCCCTTAGTTGTCCCATTCCAACGGGGATTACTCCTTCCGAGATCTGTTCATCTAAAACCCTAGCATCTCGGTGGGTATGAGTCCATGAACATCCTACTCTGTCATTCTGGCACCGAGATGTTCTCTGTGTGCTCCCAGCCTCATATTCTGTCCCAGAGAAAGTGCAAGTCACATGCTCTGTCATTCCACCAGCAAGGTATCAATGTTTTTTATGGAGATGAATAAATTTCATGATATCCTCACAAATACTGCTATAGTCCATTCACGGTTTCTTCAGCCTTTTTGAATCAAACCTTAGAAAAATCTCCCCATGTATGATGTATTTAGTTATTTCCTAAATACACCCCGTAACACAAGCGTTTTATACCTGTGTTAATAAAATTTACTTTTTCTTCCTGTTTAATTTAAATCTTATTCTTATTGTATCTATAAATTATAATGCTTCATTTATAAATAATTTAAATAAAAAACAGGGAGCTAATAGGTATGTTGGTAGCGCCTAGTGAGAAATAGTCTTTATACAAAATACTTTTTACACTTAGTGCGCACGAATGTGGTGCGTTGTCCCTCTGGTGTAATTCTCCAGACTTGTTAAGCTTAGTTTGCACTAGGCGGAGGAATATCCTGAAAATATAACTTTAGCAGGGCTTCAAGAAACGCTGAAGTAACCGTGAATGGCTTGTACATGTTACTGTACAGTGGGTAAGATCCACAGGAAAGCAAAAAATAACATTAAGCCAGCATGCATTTCGTTTTATTGGAAAATATTACTAGTATTCAATTTACACATACATAATAGGCAGTAACAATACAGGTAGTAACAATTATGATAATCTGAAAATTATATACTTATCTACATACATAAACACACTGACATAGTATATATTATATGGTTCTTTTTTCTACAGAAATACACCTCCTAACACAAAATACCAGGAAACTGCTACATGCTAGGCTGATATAAATCAACTTATTTAAAAAAATGTTAGTGGAATTATTTTTGTTTGGCTGAAAGAATGAAGCCTATTTATCACTACATCAATACTGAAAAATTGCAGATTATTTGAATCTACCTGCACCTAAGAGCCTAGCATTAGATATTGTTATTTCAAACTTATTTCAGATATGATACACAAGGTACAACAGTTATTCAGATTGTAAAGTATATTTAAATTACACATAAATACAGCTCTGGTAGCTTTCCAGATTTCATGCTACGTGATTGACAATGTGTAATTGTTAGTGCCTCCAAATACACCCAGAAAATAAGTACATACTGAGGCCTAACCTTGTGTGCATTAAGGCAACATGTGTGGACATAATTTTTTTAAAATCTATTAGTATACGTATTCATTCCATAGCACTGAAGTTTTGTGAATATGGCACATTTCTCTGTAACACTTCCAGCAGTTCATTGGTTGCATTAACTAAATTTAAGGGGCATTTACACTAGCAATATTTTTGTATGTACTATACAAACATGATCCTTTTATGTGTTAATATGCTTAGTTCAATAACCCTACATTCTTAAAATAAATTGTTCTACACACTTAATCTTAATTTAGGCCTACTAACTTTATACCCCTACGTTATTGTTTCCTTACAAAACAAACGTACAATATTCCAGATTAATGATATTTTAGTTTAACGGAATGACACCTGGTCTCATCAAGTTTGGTTACACGAGACACTGGTGTATTCATATTAAGAATAGTATTGATTTTCTTGGCTTTCTGAACCATTAAAACGCAGCTTCAGGTCGTAATCCAAGATAACCAGCCTCACAACACCGAGAAAACATGCAACTTTCTCAGAGTTATATGAAATGAAATTAATTCAACATGTTTTTACACTTTAAGATTTCTGAAGTCAACTTAACTGCAGATGCAGTAATTTTACACTCCATAGATTGCAAAAACTGATCTATAAATAGAAAAAAAAGTATTTTTTAAATGTTTAGCTCTTTTTAATGACACTTTGCTTATGATAAATGAATTTTTTTTAATGATACAGAACATTAAATAAATGATATTATTGTTTGGGCATGCACGTACACACACATTATCTATATGTGCGAGAAGGGGAGAGAATGAGAGAGAGAGAGAGAGAGAGAGAGAGAGAGAGAGAGAAAGGGAGAGAGATGGAGAGTGAGGGAGGGAGAGGGATGGAGAGTGAGGGAGGGAGAGAGATGGAGAGTGAGGGAGGGAGAGGGATGGAGAGTGAGGGAGGGAGAGGGATGGAGAGTGAGGGAGGGAGAGGGATGGAGAGTGAGGGAGGGAGAGGGATGGAGAGACATGGATGGAGAGTGAGGGAGGGAGAGGGATGGAGAGTGAGGGAGGGAGAGGGATGGAGAGACATGGAGGGAGAGAGGGAGTAAGAGAATAAATGCGAAGGGACAAGGGAGAGTGGGAATCTGATAATGAGAGAGTTCCATTACCTCACTGAACTCCACAGAATACTGAAGCTGTTCGGAAATGGCAACAAGAAAGAGGGTGAAGAGGAGGAACTACAAAGAGAAAGGAGGTGCAAGGGAAGAAACAGAAAGGGGGAGGGGAGGGAGAGGATTAATGAGGGAAACGAGGGTAAATACAGGAAGATATTGTGCACGCATGTGTGTCTTCTCTTGGTGCAATTATATGTTGACAATTTTAACACCTGTTGACATGGTCTTCGTCTGCTGCCACCCTATTAACCACAAGAGTACTTGCATGAGCACACAGACAGGTATAGTCCACTTATGGTTTCTTAGAATGTTTTGAAACAAACCTTTTAAAAAATCACCCTAGGAGTAACATGTCAACCTGTTTTTTAAATAACTGATATACCACAAATGCTTAACACTATGATTAACTTTGTTTACAAGGAGCCCTCAACGTTCTGTTCGGAAACACGCATCAACTTTATACCTCAGTCGAACAACCATCCACCGGGAATTAAACTTTCATCCACACAAAATCCAAATTGTGGATAAGTAGAATCCAACAGACCATCTGATGCGGTGTAAGTGAATCCATACAAAGAGAAGGACACATTGTTTTCAAAAAGTGAAATCTTTTGTATTGAATCCTTAATGGCATAGTATGGTTTTCGTTTTCAACAATAAAACTTTCAACAACATTTTCTATCGTTGGTGAGAGTTATTTCAAACCTACCCGTTTTCCTGGTCCGCCTTGTATCAATGGTATGTTTGTATATCCATATTGAGATTACAAAACACAACAAAGTTTTTACATGGGCGTAGGTTTTTTGTCCACATACCCTGTGTGTAGGGAAGATTAATGGCACTTACGTTTCCCGTCTGAATGATTTTGTTCAAACTGAAGACTATCAAAATGGCACTGAACAGAAAATTATTTTTACAAGTGCTTTAGGTAAGTTCACGCCAGATCCTGTTGCCACACAGGTTAACAAAAAAATTTAGCCACAATATAAATCACAATTCTTTGAAGTTAAACTGTTACGCCATAAAGCTCATTCTCCTAAACTTTTTAACTGATTTGTGCAAACCGCACTAACCTTCAAACTCGTAGGAAGAATTTTATTCTTATGCGGATTAAGTAGGCCTGTAATCATTGACAAGGGTACAAATTGCATCATACACTGTCTGCAAAAGTGTACAAATAACACAATTATATCACGTTCACAACTTATTTTGTTAACTTAAGGGGGCTACCTACTAGGCACTAGAAATGTGTTGGGAAATCCGTTTTCTTACGAAACTATTCAACGTGCGCCCAATGTGCAAATTTACGAAAAGAAAACTAACTTCAGCCGATGACGGAATGTCGCTCTAATGACACTAGGCGTATTAGAACCATTATTTCGAAACCCTCAAACATAGCTAAAAACAGCCTTTTCAGACTACCGTATACAATCCTGCATTGAACTATGCATTAGACCTTCCATCAGTAAAGTATATACTCGCCATTTAAAGTCCCACAGAAAACAACGGTTCGACGAAAAGCTTGCGCGCTAGTTTAGTGCTTCGCGCATAGTGGCGATGCGGCACTTGATGTGCGTGCCAGTGTCGCCTTTAGCGTTCGCTCGCTCCCGTGTCATGTCGCGTCAGGTAGGCGGCCCCCCTTGTGCAAGTTCGTAGTCGCGTAGGTAAACAAGTAGGTTTTATGCAACTTTAAACATACATTCATGAACTGAAATGTAGAAATTTGGCCTAAGCATTAACAGGACACCAAATTCCAGAGAAGGTATAATAGCTTGTAACTGTACTATTAAAATATACAAATAAAATTAATATTTTACAGCAAAATTCTTTTCATACTAACCTCGCATATCCTGTGGTGGTCCTTTCTCTTCCAGTCTTTACGTCGTCCCCATTTTACATCACTGGGACGCTACTCCCTCAGCGCGGGGGTAGATCGGCTCCTTGTGAGGAACCTTGGCCACCCAGTTGGTTATCAATTAGTTTGCGGAGGCGAGGAGAAGCAAACCCCCGCCCCCCTCCGCACCCATCAAAATTACTTCAAGCTGCAAAGCAACATTATTGTACAGGATTCCCAGGGTAGCGCCTGGGAGCTGTTCTTTACGTCGTACGTACCCTCTAAATTCGAATCAGTGGGAAACCGCTGATTCGCAGTGAAATTCAAGTACTCTAATTAGTTAAAATGGCTCCACTTAGAATCAGTGGAAAGCCATCGATTGTATCAGTGAAAAAATTTCGCTGATTGAATTAATGACGTGAAACAATTTCACTGATTGAATAAGTGACGGCCGACTGCAGTGACAAATTAAATATTGATTTTATAGAATGCAGGCAAATAATTACATGAAATAAACTTATTTACGACAGTTCACAATTTATATTGTACAAATACCGTAATTTAAAAACGTAAAATTTTTTTTGGAGGGGACCGGGGCCGAACTCAGGAACCTTGGGTCTTTAAACAGTTGCCTCGCCATCTAAACTACCACGCCAAGCTGAAGTCTCTGAGAAGAAAATATATTCATTACAGTTTCACTTAGAAATCGTGTAGTTTGAAATTGTTTGCTCCTACTTTTCGTTTTCGTTTGAGTGGTACCATTAGGATTGTTAAAAACTAATAGTATATATGAGTATACTCTCGTGACCAGATTAAGTGCAGTTTAAACCTTCAAACAGAGGCATTTTTCATTAATATGTATTGCACACGTGTTTACATACTCATGATTTAAACGCGACTACCGCCGCCGCCATGTTTGACTTGACGCCATACCTCCAAAACACCGCAAGCAACCTCCTGATTGGCTTTTTACGTCCCATAAACGAAGAACGGGGTGAGAGAGTATTCGGTATATATAGGTTACTCTAGGACCCGGACGTCACTGCTACATCTATCTGGCGTTGGCGGTATTTGGAACTACAAGAGACCCATTCATTTTCTATCACGAAGTGATTTTATCTCTGACCTCCCTTCATTTTATCGTGATTTTATTAAGACCACATTCCCTGGAAAGATAAGCTTCTGCGATTTTGCATTTGTCTGTGCTTATATACCCAACAGTGCTCTGTTCTCAACACAATTTTTAAGTTGTTCGTAAACCTGTAGGTGTGGCGGCTTTCGAATAAATGAATGTGCATGGAGCAACACTAGTGTACAACATAAGTTTTACCACTCATGATGTAATGATCGGTAATTAATGTTGAATGAGCCACAGATCATTATATTTACTCTTTCCTATGTACTGCTAACATGGACAAAAGCATCCCTCGGATGGGTTAGGACTGTTCAGTAATAGCAGAATGATTATAAATATACACTACATTAAATAAAACATGCCGTATGAAACATCCTCAGAGTTGCTGGAGCTATTTTTTTTTTTAACCGACGTGAATGATTTTGTTACCCCGTGGCGCCACGTGTGGTCAGTCAAGTAACTCAGCTAATCATCGCTCCTTCTCTTGCTAGGAAATCGAACACTTATGCACTTACACTTCATTCGCCCTCACTTTCGTCCTGGTGTAAACAAATAAAAGTATAGGCCTATCTTTCTGCCGCGAACAACAATGAGTCATACATGCCGGAGCTACTTTGCTACAGACATTATCGCATGAAAGTAGACTTCTCACAGACATGATTACAGTATAAGAATTGGTTATTTCCAATAGTTATGTTACGTGTCGCTGCTTTGCGTCCAACGAGCAAATTAAGAGTGTGTGGAGGAGAGAGTTGTAATGTGATATTCCGGCAGCATTTACAAAGCTGGTGTCACAAAGGCCAGTTATGGTGTGCTGCCACGATAAACCTTTTGTAGTTCGCATGCTCCTGACCTTCAACAGATCGAATTTTAGCATTTATCTGCTAAATGTTCTGGTTTATTGGCCGAGTTTCTCTCAGTGTTACTCGTGGTGCGGCGAACCTTCGAGATCGAGATTTAAGCGCAACAGGCGTCCGAACCAGGAGTTTATGAGAATCGGGAGTTAGAGCGATTGTGCGACGTGATAGACGATGAGCCAGAAGAGCAACGAGTGGTGACAGAAATCGCCAGCGGGAGAGAAATCTGCGACTGCGGGTATCAGTGCAGTGAAGGGTGCGACTGGGAGGTTGAACTATTTGATTGTATGTGTGAGTGCAAGATATTGAAAATGATGACAACCGGCAGACGGAACATATGTTAATGATGAGTGTAAGTTCATTGACTATAAGCAAACAGAGACATTGAAAATGACGTTAGTTAGAGTTGAAATAGACATTAAATATTGTGCTCACTGAGAAATAAAAAAAGAGCAATAGTGGTGATAGATAAGTTAAAGCTGTAATTAATAGCTGTGTGAATAATCAAAAATCAAATTCAGGTTTACTAATTGCATTAAGATATCCGCCCTTCAGGCTTCTCGTAAAACTGGGATCAGAAGTGGGATGGAGGCATTTAATTATAAATTAAGTTAGTAGACGATACATTAGTGATATTTTAAACAAATTAATCCATTATGATAGCTGTAGGCGAAAAAAATAAGAATGTTTTCTACAACCATCGCAGTGAATGTTAGTAGAAAAATGTATATAGAACTGAAATCACTGCGAGCATAATTGAGGGGTTAAGTAGCCAAGTGAGTGCAATTGTAAATAGCTTGAGAGTAAATGTAAATAATAAAATAGCAAGAGTAAACAAGATCATGAATATTGATACAATGTTAATGAGGATCTAAATAGTCAGATACCTAAAGTAGGGGTAGCACACCGGTTCTGGATAGTTGGGGAGCAATGCTGGGCCAAGTGTCATTTTATTAACCTTGTACCGGGTTTCTCCGAGAGGGATACCAATTGGAGGAACTCTTTAACTCATTTAACTGGGAAAATAGATCATACACCTCCCCTCCGAGATGTGTGCTGTGATTGGCTGATGGGTTATCCCACCCCTTCTGAGGTGTGCTGTGATTGGCTGTTGCTTGTGGGGTAATCTTTTACTATGCAAAGTGCCCAAGCGACATTTGTGGAACTTTGACATTCTTGATGATTGGGGGAGGGGGTGTAGGGTCAATCCTTGGTTCAAGATCCATGTAGGGCAATAGGTGTAATTACATATAATTGCATTGAGTAATCGCATAATGAGTAATTGCATAATGAGTATGTACCGAGACAGAAATTACACACTAAGTAGACATGTTTACCCATCGGCTGCCGAAGTAAAATTGACGAGATTAAAGATTAAAGGTGACGGTAAGGGGAGGTAGGGTTGAGCAGTCAGTCCTTGGTTCGAGATCTGTAGAGGGTAATTAGGCGTAATTAGATGTTAATTGCACAATGAGTAATTGTGTAATGAGTAATTAGGCAAAATGAGTAATTTCATAATAAGTACCAAGAATAAGTACATGTACCAAGACTAAGTACAGAGAAGTACATGTCATGTCCCGACCACTGCTCACTCACAACTGAGCTGTGAATCGTCAATATGTTTGTGATATATCCGCCATCTTGAAATGTATATTATAGGTAAGGGACTCCATCTGACTCAGAGAACGAACTGAATGTATCTCTCTCTGCTACCACATGGAGCGCTGGACACGTTCAGACCACTGTAGTGATGAAAAAAGTTTCGAGATGGGGTAACCGCCATATTGGTTCGTGGTAATATGCTAGGTGAAATATATTTTAAAAATTCTTGGTGTATTGTTTAACCTTCAAACAAACCGCATCGGTACGTGTGATGCCAACTGTATTAGTGACAATAAAAAATAGTTTGAAACTACGCATCTTAACATTACCATGTGCATTGAGTGACTAGGCCAAACATTTATGATCGCAGTATGTCTGTAGCACTGTGTATGGTTCGACAGCAGCTGTTAAGCAAGTATTTCAACCTTGGGAGACCGTACGTTATGCGGGGAGCAATAACTGTGGTGAGCTCCCCAGCAACAACTGAAACGAGGTACCGGCTCACAAAGGAATTCCAGTACCCTCCATTCATCTTCAAGGAGCGCTCTCCCTTTTCAAGGGAAACAGAAAGAAAGGTATTGTAAACGATGAACCAAGGACATTGTAAAAGCTGTGATGCTAAATGGTCCCGCGTGTATTAGCGATATTAGCAAACAGTAAAAACAAGATATTCCTTACATTAGACATTGTAAACGAACTGTCTTTCATTCCTAAAGACTATCATTTATTTCGCACCACATGAAATAAAATCTGTATACAATTATTTGCATCAACAGCTGCAGGAAGATCCTGATATTATTTCATACCTGTGCTATGAGAACTGTCCCTTAGGAATGCTTGCATTCAATAACGATAGATTCGCGCATCATCCACACACAAGAAGGAATGTTTGGTGCGTAAAATGGAAGGAATGAACTATCTCACACAAGCTTACGAACTGCCTGACAATGTGCCCGTCACCTCACAATTACTGCAAGTTTTATTTTTAAAATGTGTTGTGCGCTAACAATATAAGCGAAAATAAGATATTTTTGTGTACAGACACTATAGATTGTTTTTAAAATATTATGTTGTGTAAAAGGGCTTGAAAACCCCTACGGCATATCACATTAATACGTTGTTAAATAAGTGTGTATATCATACTATGACGATGATAAATCCAAAAAACTGTTTGCATTTAAAGCACCATATTCATGGTCTAATCTGCCACCATATATACAAAGCTAGTATTGCTTACGGACGTACGTAATACTGTAGCATACACAATTTGAGAGATTTGTGAATATTTAATTTTTCTTTTATTCTTTGCATTTTACACAAATTTATTATTTGTATTTGTCTTATTAAAATTTTCTCATTATTCATTATTAGTTTCTACAATGACAATATTTTGTGTATTTTCATATTTCAGGTTAGCTTGATATTTTTTTTTAGTGTTAGTAAAATGTGTAATTTTTTAAGGTCTCGCATATTTGTTAATTTTTCTGATTTTTAATTTTATATGTTGCAATTCCGAGACATGTAAAGCTATGCATTTAGGACATTGGGGTCGTTGGAGCGGCATTTTTGAATATATTTGAGTTTGGAGCCATCTGATTGGCTGGAAGATATTGAATCTTCCTTAAAAATAGGCTAGCATAGTAGATTAGCGGGTTCTTAACCTTACGTCACTGTAAGTGTAGGATGATGTCAGGCCGCACGCCTGAGTGGGTGGTGCGAGAGGATATTTAATTAGTAAATGTTAGGAAGTCCGTGCATCCCCCTGACTGCAGTTTATTTAATGATGAGAGGTCACGAGAGGATATTAAGCAGGCCCGAGCGATCCCCTCCGCGATGGCTGTAATGAGTTAGATGCTATTTATTTATGCTGACCGTTGGTCCGTAAGCTACGAACTTGCGTGTTTAAGCAGACTTCCACTTATGCTAATTTATCCAGCTGTGGTAGAGGCTCACATACATCATGTCCCTGAAAGTAAAGTAATTTCTATGAGTCTACAACTACAACAGCTAAGCAAAAGTTTTTGAATTTCTAATAAAGTTTTCAGTGACACACAGTCTGCACACTTCTAAACATTCTAGAAGGTTTCGAACAGTCACCATTTTATGTAACATAAGAGTACATGTTTCCCAGTACACCAACCATGAGGAACCAGTGCAAGACTTTCGTGTCACCACTGGCTAGAAATGTTCAATGTTAAAGCAAAAATTATTTTTGAGAATAGTATTGATTTTGAAAATTTGGACCCTTTAAAATGTAGGAGCTTAAAGACAGTTTAAGATTTGATCACTTGGGCGTAGAGAGTTCTGACTGCCACTACCCCAACTTTTAGTTTTGAGTCTTCAGAGTAATTTTTAATTGAGAATTGCCATCTAGGGAAATATTTCAATATTTTGAGAATTTATTACTTTCGCTTTTTTGAAATTTTCATCACTAAATGATAGGAATATTCAAACAAGTTCTTGAGCTCATATTGTTCAGTAGTTGCATTCCTATCCCAAACACCCTAAGTATCGCTATTTCATATTTAATTGAAATTACTTTCAACCTGACGGCGTGCTCCAGCATCGTGTACAAATGGTACACCCAACTATAGTGTGTTATGGTAAGACCTAGGGTAAGTGTGAAAGTGCCTGCTGTTCGGCAGCCTGGACGGTGCCGGGCAGTAGTATCCATACAGGTTGTTTTAATACTTTCACTGATGTATTATTAAGAACAATTTTCATACACAATTTTGATTCCCACAGTTAAAGTGCAGAGTGGAGAAACGGTTGCAACTAATAAGCAAGGCCTCTGCGTAGCTATAACATGCACACTACCAAACTGTCTATAAAACTATTCTGAGCTGTCGCATTTAATTACAGTTGTCCACAGAAGGGTGACTATTTTTGTGGTTTATGTGATGAAAGTATATTTCTCTTAATTATTCCTTTCTCATATTGTTCCGCCCATTTTTGATATTATTCTCACATAACACCTATTACCATATCATGAGTCACGGTATGTACATAAAGTTTGGCGTCCGTATGTGTGGCCATCTGCATTGTCACACCTTTGTGTCTCCTCTTACATACATTATATTTTTTGCACCCATATGTGAGGCCATCTGCATGTACGTAATATTGCTCAAACTTTGTCACATTGCATTCTTGGCGCACCAACGAGTGACACCATATCTAATTTATGAACAGGAGCAATCACACCCCATAAAATCCCAGGTCTACCATGCCGATTAACTACAGTGTTTGGAAGTATGTCACAAAATGGAAGAAATCACAGAAGTCACACAAGTTGTAGCATGTGCTAGTCAAACCACGGATGCACAAAATACAGTTAGCAAAACTGTGCAGTTAGCTACACAAACAACCAACACTAGGGCCACTGGCAAAAAAATTGTATTGCCCACAATGATACAGCAGTTGTTTGCATTGATCTAGTGGCAGCCAGAAGAAAACAGGACTCACATGCAAGAAAAAAAACAAAATTGGAGGAAAAGTAAGCAACACAATTGCACCAGAATTTGCAAACCAATTTACAGACACAGCTGCATGAGAGTTTGCAAATACAGTCAGAAAATTTGAAAACACACCTACACAGCCAGGTTGAAAAGTTGGAAGAAAGGCTGAAAGAACAGGGCAGCCTAATACAACAGCAGTTTACTCAATTAGCAGAAAACATGACCACTAGACTAGGTCAGGTTAGAGTGTGTGTGAGCTCAATTCGTCATGAGGTGGCAGAAAACCATGAGTAGATGAAGCATGTCAAGGCGAGCTGTGCGATGCAGGTTAGCGCTGTGGAACAGAGAATCAACGAGCTAGAAGCTAGGCCAGTTTCGTCAGCTTATCTGATCAGTGTGAATGACATCATTTCAGAACAGTTTAATTCTTTCGACCAATATGTAGAATGCCAGTTAAATCAAGTTGAGAAGGCATCTGTAGAAAGACTGGATATTATTTCAGACAAAATAGAGCAGATTGGACACATAGTCGAATGGATGAGGAACCAACAAATCGCTACCGAAATCTGTTAGGGAGGAGGTACCATTAATGAGTACTAGTATATTCCCCACGGACACAAGAGTAAAGTACAGGGCACATCAAACACAATGGCAACCCTGCCTATCCCAACAACTAGTACACCGATTATTGCATTATGTCACCAGCCTTCAAAGCTCTGGGCAGATCAACTACCCAAGTTTGAATGAAGACATGAAGAAAATCCATTAAATTTTCTGCTCAAGTTTGAAGAGTACTCTGTGATATTTGGCCTCTCAGACAGCGACATGTTCCGCTGCCTGAATCTAGTGCTCAAGTGCCTACTATTGGTGGGAGGTAGTACGCAGTAACGTGTCCAGCTGCTCCAAATTCTTCCTGAAATTCATTGACCATTTTTTGGAACACGAAGGTTCAGGGAAACACAAGGGCACCACTGCATGCCAAGAGGTTCATTCCAGGAAAGGGCACGAGCATGAAAACTCACATCTCCGAGGTTTACTAAAAATACAGACACCTGACTCTGCCTATAAGCAACGACGAATTCATCGCCATGGTACTGCATCAGCTGCCATATCGGTGCCGAACTCATTGGACAGGCAGACAATATAATGATTTAGTAACCTTCAATGAGGGTTGCTGGCCTTTGACCAGATCAATCGCCTGCAACACCAGAAATTGGGTAGAGAAAGAGATAAACCTGTACCAGCTGAATGTCCGCCTCCATTATACCAGGGTAACCAGATCCACAAATTTTGAGGTAACCCCAGGCACGACCAAAATCACAGAGCAAACACTTTCCAAGTAGAGTGCTTGAAGACCTATCAACTGTGCCAAGAAGGGAACCACAGAGACAGAAAATACTCCTACACAGGGTGAAAGTAATACTCGAGCCGAAGGCCTAGGCGAGTCCATCGGTATCGTGGTGCCAGAGACAAAGGGAGAGATTATGATGGATAAATGTCAGGGGAAGATGGAAGCCTGAGATCCTCAGCCATCAGACCCACCAGCACACACGAGAGGTAACCCACCTGGACCCAGTAAGCAGGGTCAGCAAGTAGCTTCCAGCTCAACGAATTAAGGACAGGGAAATGTACCACAAGGCCAGCGAGTAGATTATATGCAGATAGACTGTTCTAAACAAGCAGGACCGATATTTGCGCAGGGAAGTGCAGTCTATGTAGTACAGCCGAGGGGTGGATACTTTGAGAGTCAAGCACCATTAGACCCCCACATACCTGGGTTTAGACCAGCGCTGCCACAGATAAATTGGCGTGAACAAAACGTGGCCGCTTCCGAACACCAGAAATATCGGAAGTTAAACTGAAACACGTCAGTGAAGGGTCCCCTTCGCTGACTTCTAACCCAGTTAATATAACTATGTGGTCCAATATTATGATAGCTTTAGAAGAAGAAATTAAAGTGGAGCCAATGGAATTAACAGATATTGAAATCAGTACTGTATCATTGGGCGAAACCGATCGTGAATTTCTTTTGAATGACCCAGCCAATGAGATCGTCAGTGTTCAGGCGACACTTTGCCCAGAATTAGTCATGACAGTTTGCGGAATAAGAGTACCCTGCTTGTTATACAGTGGAGCCGAGGTGATCTGCATGTCAGAAAACTTAATAGTAGCTACTGGCTATAAGTTGCCTATAGTTCTAGTACCCAGACTGAAGATTATCGAGGCCACTTTAAAGTCTAACCCTGTAGTCTGCTGGCTAGTTTTGCTACCATTGAAGGTTAGGTAAATGAAAAGATGTGTCATCAGTAGTATAGAAATGCTGGTTCGAACACAGCCACCAACCATCAGAAAACCAACAGCAAATTGAATGCCCAAACCATCAGAAAAAATTACCGTAATTTTCCTGATCCAAAACACCAGCTTCCGATTCGAGCACAGCCCCAGTTATAAGAAAAACCAACAGCAAATTAAATGCGCGAACCATCAGAAAACCAATGGTAAATTAAATGCTCAAACCATCAGCAAATCAATGGTAAATTTAATGCACGCGACATCAGAAAACCAACGGTAAATAGAATACTCTAGTCATCAGAAAACATTAACTGCCGATTCGAGCACATCCGCAAAAAAAGTGACTACAAAAGTTGCATTAGCATGCAGTTACAAAAAGTGACTACAAAAAGTTGAATTTGGGGGCAGGGAGCAGTTGCAAAAAGTGACTACAAAAAGTTGCGTTTGGAAGCAGTTGCAAAGAGTGACTCAAGAAATTTGAATGTGTAAAAAATAAAATATTTTATATAATAAAGATGGACCAGTTTCTAAATGTATTGAACGGAACCCAACAATTTAAGAAACTTTCCGAACTTACAATGGAACAGACCTATCCCATAGACCATGCTGAAATAAATGATACATGGTATGGATACAAAGTGGTAATTACTTCTGGAAATTTTAAAGTAACCTTACCAGACAGATATGTTCCGATTTTCAGCGAAAAAGTTTTAGATGATGTTAATCGTGATGGTATACATTTTGCATATGATGGAATGGTGGATTGTGGTGCTAAACAAAGCCATTCTATTCGGTTTTTTAAAGAGTAAATGATTTACAAGCACTGTCATTATGACGTGTTTAACGGCTCGCGAGCCGTTAAACACTTTAATCGCAATACACTCAATTTACGTCTTCCCAAACGGTGTGATTTGTTACAAGAAAAGGTGTCTACCTTTTCTTGTAACAAAGTCAAGAATTTAATTGGAAAAATGCTTACACGTTTCTCGGAATTGGTTTCTGGAAAGATTGCTAGAGAGTTTATCGATACTACTAGCATAAATTTAAATGAGTCAATAAATTTAAGATTTACACTTCCACATACGTGCTTTGTAAAATAAATATATTTTTCTTCGTTGTTGGGAATTAGATCAATCTTATGTTCATCGATGCCAAGATCTCTTATGAATAAATTTGTGTCATAGCCAGATAGATTGTGTATAAACACTGGGACAAAACATCGATTTCTATACGATAAGTTACAATCTTTGGGTGCAGTTCCCCTAAATTTCCCCGTAAGATGATCATGATCTCTCACAGAATCACCATTCAAAGGCTTTTCACATATATGGCAATGGGTCGCTGTATCATGAACAATTTGTCCATATGACTACATGGACAGTGCTGAGAAATTTTGTGAGACATCGCTTCCATCCAAAGATGCATTTTACAACAAACTCAATAAATGCGACATTACAGACAAAGATTACGAATTTGCGAGAGAGGTGTGGGAAAAATTCAACATAAAATCTCTAAGAGAGTGCACAGAACTCTATAACAAATCTGATGTGTTGATATTGTCCGACATAATGGAATTTTAGAGATGTGTGTCTCAAAACATATAAGCTAGATCCAGCATAATAGTTCACAGCCCCACAGTTAGCATGGGATGCTATGCTCAAACACACTAAAATATAACTAGAATTACTAACAGATTACGACATGATTTTGATGATAGAAAAAGGTGTTCGTGGTGGAATTTCACAATGTTGTAAACGATATGCTAAAGCAAATAAATACATGAATGCTTATGATAGCACAAAGGAAATCTTTTATCTTACATATCTGGATGCCAACAACTTGTGTGGATGGGATATGAGTCAGTATTTACCCTATGGTAGGTTTAAGTGGGCAAATATAGATGTAACAAAAATAGAAGATGATGCTAGCAAAGGGTATATATTGGAAGTTGATATGGAATACCCACATGAACTACAAGAGCTCCACAAAGATCTGCCATTGGCACCAGAGAATAAAATACCGGAAGGTTAAAAAAAACTCCAAACTCTTGACTACTCTGGATGGTAAAGAAAAATATGTTTTACACTATGTAAATCTTACGCAATAGCTATCTCTCAGAATGAAGTTGAAAAAGATCCATAGAGTTCTGAAGTTTGATCAAACAGATTGGCTCAAGTCCTATATTTATCTAAATACAAATATGCGAACGAAGTTTACAAATGACTTTGAAAAAGATTTCTACAAGCTAATGAACAATTTCATTTTTGGAAAAACAATGGAAAATATTATAAACAATGGATATTCAGTTGTGCACAAGTTCTAAGCAAATGGATAAACTAGTGGCTAGACCAAACTTTAAAGACAGGACTATATTTACTAGCTCCTTGGTTGCAGTTCATATGAATAAAACAAAACTGTGCTTTAACAAACCCATTTATGCTGGAATGAGTATACTTGATCTATCGAAAGTCTTAATGTATGATTTTCACTATAATATAATGAAGCCAAAGTATGGGGAAAATATTGAACTGTGCTACCAAGATACTGATTCGTACATTTTTATATAAAAACACCAGACTTCTACAGTGACATTAAAGAAATGGTCGACCATTTTGATACTTCTGACTATAGAAAAGATAACGCATGTGGTATACTGTTAGTTAACAAAAAGATTATTGTCATGATGAATATAATGGAAAAATAATGGAAGAATTTATTGGTTTGAAATCGAAAATGTATGCTATAAATGTGGAGGGTGGTGCAAAGAAAAAAACAAAGGCTGTGAAAAATGCTGTAGTCAGAAATGAGATTAGTTTTGGTGACTACAAAAAGTGTTTGTTTGGTAAAAAAGTGTTGTACAAAAATTAATCTTATTAGAAATAAGAAACATGAACTCTATACGATTGAGATGAGAAAAAAAGCATTAAGCCCCGAAGATGATAAAAGATTTATTCTTAAAGATGGCATTTAAACACTACCATGGGGACACTACAAAATTGTAAAAGAGTGATACTATGAAAGAGCAGTTGCCCAGCGTGAAGCGCCTTATCGCCGATATCGTTCGCGAGTCGTTCATGAGCTTAAAGGAAAGCATATGTATAATAAAATGCAATCGCTCATCGATATCGTGAAGGGTAAACTAGTCTACGAGTGTAAGAAAGTGTATATGATCATCGACGAAGAAGGCAATCCGTGGTTCAAAGCTAAAGATGTAGTGGACATACTCGAGTATGCGAATACAAAACAGGCAATCATCGACCATGTTAGAGCCAAACATCGTAATACATATGAAAATTTAGAGATTCGCGACCCTTGCCGAGTGCACATCAACATACCGTGTTTATCAATGAACCAGGCTTGTACGCATTGATCATGAAATCAAAGATGGCAGCAGCTGAAAAATTCAGGGACTGGGTGTACGAAGAAGTGCTGCCGTCCATTCGCAAATACAGCGAGTACAAGATCGAGCAAAAGTACAAACCACTGCTGGACGACTTGAACAAGAAGCTTATAGTGGCTAACGATATTATCGATAAATGTGCACCACCACCAATGGAAGATATCGGTAAACATCATCGGTTCACTCTCATCTACACTGGTTGTATCTGTTACTATGTCATCAGATGCCAAACGCGTATAGTACGTGCTCGTAACAATGAGGCAAGACAAGAATACCCCAATATGCAAGTGCTTCTTTTTCTCACCAATGTTAATCCCGTAATGCTGTATAACCTTATGAAAGACCAATTGCCCATTAAAGCTGTAGGTATAGGCAACTGCTTCATCACAGAGATGAATCAAGATGACTTGATTGACAGTATCATACACATAAAGTCGTTTGCGAGCTTTAAGGAACATTATCAGACGATAGATTTGGAGTAAGTATTTCGAGATGACATTTCAAAATGTATCGCAGATATGCAATCGCTCATCAACATTGTAAACGGCAAACTCAACTATGGTGGTAGGGAGGTGTAATTGATTATCGACGAAAGAGGCAATCCATGGTTCTAGGTGAAAGACGTTGAGAGAATACTCGAGTATGCGAATGCAAAACAGGCTGTCTTACTAAACGTCGAAGACGACGATAGAAGCATCCTTCAAAACTTGTGTATACAAAGGGAGTCTGTGCGACAGACTCTCTATAATTCCCATCCTCAGGCACTTTTTTTCAGATCCCATTTCAAACACTCTTATAGCGCTATTATATAACAGTAAATGTTTTTAATGGATAACCATCCATTAAAAACTAATAACCATACATGTTTGCATACTATTGGGCTTCGGTGATTCTTTCACTTTTAACATCATAAATTAGGTTTCTTTGGCTTACTAGTACCACATTACAAATAGTTGTAGCTGATATTGGGTTATTAAAATCAACTATAAGTTTCCGATTAGTTCGATGTTTTCCAATAGCTGATTTTCTGTAAGAACAATCAATAACATACAATGGTCTTCTCCCAATAAATGACTCAGAGTTGAAGCACAGTTCATTATTATGATAAGGAGTATCTAGTTTAGTCTTTGAATTTCTAAAATTGTTGTAAGCAATATACATCTTATCGAAAATTTTATCATCAATGTCTAAATTCCAATTCTCTTTGGGAAACGCTTCATTCCGTCCATTCTTAATAGAAATATTTTTGACGGAACAAGAGTCAAACATTGAACCGTGTTTGTATTGCCCAGAATTTTCTTTTCTGTTTTGCTGAAAACCAACAATGACAAAGTCTGGCATGTCGAATTGGATTGAATTGATCTTTTATATCAAACTGAAATGAGTTTGCATTAGTAGATACTGGTTTTTCAAGACATTGCCAATAATTAAAACTAATTGGAATTTTGGGATGTTTGTATAATTTTGCTTTAATTTCGTATCCATAAGTAGGATCGTATTCAACAATTGGCCACAGAATTTCCAATTTCTCAATAACAATTTTACCAGCATCTGGTATATTATCTGCATCATCAGATCTGTCTGCTTTCTTTGTAGGTCTTCTGTAAAGCAAAACACAGTCACTAGAATCTCGAATGAATGTGATCTTGTACTCACCTTTCCAGATTATTTCATTACAATCTCTCATATAACAAAACAAATATCTTAATGGATAGGTCATTTCGTTAAACTTATCTTTCCTAACATGTTTACCTAGTTCTATCCCGACATTTGGAAGTATGCTGATTCCGAGCCTAGCAATGTACGCATCATTGTTGAAGTGATGCCACAGTTGTCAATACTTTCGATTATACAACCATGTTTAGAGATCTCTATTCTTGAGAACTGGAATGGGTAGAAATTCTCACAAAGATCAATAGTTAAAGTTTTTTCATAAGGTTCATATGTATCTTTTTTAATTAGCATATACTGTTGGTATACATAAGCTTCATTCGGATGTGAAAATGCATCGCCAATAGGAAAATCAAACTCAATGTGCTTGTTGTATTCAAATTATTTTTTGTTTTGTCGTTTGGCAGAAACAACTGACACTCATAACTTTCAATTTTTTGTTGATCCATTTATTATATATAAAAAAATTTCTTAAACAACTACACTTTTCTTATTAACCCAAGAATTATGACTACTATCAAAACAAAGCCATTAAATTAGCAGCTTATTTCCTTTTCTTCACAAAACTTTTTCCACTAAGTAGTCTTTATCATATTTGGTCTTAAACAGCTCTGGCTAATAAAAAATACCTTTAATAAGTTCATTTTTAAATCTTTTATTCTGTGTGTCATGGGGTTGGTGTGCAATACTTCAAACACCTCAAATACTTCAGTGGACCAATTTGGCGTATATCCTTTTTCAAACAAATTTTTACTTTTGCTTGTACTAACTTTATCTCCTATTGCAAACTTTGGTTTAACCATTTTTCTTTCTCCTCAGTACATGTTGATTAGAATAGAACTTTCATTCTTTGTATTTATATTGGCGAGTTTCATTCCGATTGTACTGTGAACAGTGTTATTGTATTCACTTATTAATTTAGGTAATATAGCCACTCATTTATAGTTTCCCTGCATAGTAAATATCTTCCACATTTTATCCTTCAATGTTCTGTTAAATCTCTCTACAACACTAGCTTTCTTTCCACTGTATGTTGAATAGTGTGTTATGGTGTTGTTAACCATTAATGTCTTAAATGATTTATTGTAAAAAAATTTCCCTTCATCTGTTTGTAAATCCATGGGTTTTGGATTATTCAAAATAGTTTTATATGCTAAAGTAACATTTTCACCAGTTTTATCTTTGATTGGTATTGCCCATGCATATCTGGGAAAAAATCATCTATCACAGTTAACATATATTTAAACCCTTTGTTAATTCTACGTATACCTTATAAAGATCCAGAATTCATTTCGACTAAATCAGCTTGCCAAAGATCATCGATACCATAAGATAGAACAGTTCTTCTGGGGAAGTTTTTTCGCATTGGTTTATGAATTTCATTTACAATATTGTTTTTTATACTCCCACCAGTGAATAGTGAGTTATTGGTAACACGGCATCTACAAACACATTTAATTCTTACTTTGTTATTATTTGTAAATTCATATGAACTTAGTGTATTTTTCATACATTTGAGACAGTATACATTTAAGTTATCATTGTTCATTTTATTTATTTATATAATAAATGAATCAACAAATAATTGTAAAAATATATAGAAGAATATAGAGAGAAGAAGACAGATAATTGAAAAGTTTAGAACTTTTAGAAAATTTCGCCAAGATGAATATATTAAAAATAAAAAACACAAGCAACCATTGATAGATGTGATAGAAGATTTGGGACAAAATTGGACACATAACAAATAAGAATAAGAACTTAATTAAAGAACTTATTCAATTTACAGTTAAGAATTTAGACTACCCACAGACACCAACTTTTGAAAGAAAACTGTTTGGTAAAACAGGCAGTGATGAACGCTATGACGATGGTATTAAACGAATTGGCGATGACGATAAACACTATGACGATGGCGTTAAACACATTGACGATGACGATGAACGCCATGACAAAGCGTTGGGGCATTTGAAAACTGATATCTCACAATTAACTAACTACAAAACAACATTTATTGATAAGAAAGTGGCAGATTTCTTAATTGACTGCAAAGACGATGTTTTCGGACTAAAGGCTGATAAAGGCAGATTGAATATTGGTGATAGCGAAGTAACATTCAACAATGACAAATTTACTGTAAAAGGCCGAACATATACTGGAACTGATGGTTTAATGAAATTAATAACTAGTAAGAAAGTAACAGAAAGTGACTATACTGCAACCGACTATGAACATTATAGTTGTATCCTAGCAGATACAAGTGCAGTTTTTCAAAACAATGATCCAAATTTGGGAACGCCAAAATAGAGTAAAGGGAATAAATGGAAAACTATTGTTAAACCTATTTACGATTTGATCAAAAAGAAATGTCCCTCACCTAAAAAAGAGAAAGGTATAAAGAAATATAGATTATCCCAAAGAATACATATGGATGGATGATGTTAGGATGATTATTGATCGACTTCTCATTATTTATGGTGAAGAGTATGCTGGAAATGATAACTATTACAATGAAAAAGTTGGAATAACGAATATGCTCAACAGCAAGTTTAGTGACTTTGTTGTGAATAATCCAAAAGGTATACCATATCTGATAAGAATGTTAAATACAATACCACGTACTTTTTGGGAGTCGGAGCATCATGGAAAAGGGTTACTCAATGATATAATAAATTCACTACTTTTGAGTTGCATGCACCCGGTTAGCAATACTTAGGTCCAGGTACTAGACTAAAAGAGAGAATTGAACGTGGTGATAAACCCATTAATCCACTAGATGCGGCTGCAATGAAACATGATATAGCTTATCATCATCATAAAGAGCTAGCTGAAAGACATGTAGCTGATGAAGAACTAGAAAATAAAGCGTTCAAAAGATTGTTAAGTCCAGATGCTGGTCTCAATGAGAGATTGTGGGCTGTTGTTAATGGATCTGCGATGCATATTCAAAGTAAGCTTGGCTGGGGAATTAAAATAAAATAAAATATTTGTTATAATAAATGAAAGTAAAAAACATTGTATTTCAAGTTCCTAACAAGGAGTTGAAGGGTTTGAATATTGATTCTTTCCTAACGAAAGACCAACTGGATCGTAAAAATAAGAAACTAAAGGAGGACAAAGGGATGGCTATCACTATTTCAGTTCCACAGCTTAAGAAAATGTCCAAAGAAATGAAAACTGGAAATTGTTTCACAGTTTACAAGGGTGGATTTTTACCCTTAATTTTTGCAGTATTGGGAGTTCTAGGAGCATTAGCTGGTAGTGAATCATCTATCGCTACATCAGTAATTAAAGCTAAGAAGAAAAACCAAGAATTGGAAGAACAATGCAGGCATATTTTAGCTATGGAGGAATACGGCAAGGGATTGGAGAAAGTCAAGTGGGGTAAGAATGTTAAAAAAAAAATAACTCCACTCAGTAACTTTGATATTGATCAAATGGTTAGAAAATTCAACATTAAACATTTTAGGGGTGTATTTATGATCGATGAGCTACTTAACACACCATTCGATAATGAATGCAGGATTGTTAATCTAGTTGTTTCGACAAACTCTGGTACACACTGGGTATGCTATTGGAAAAAAGCAAACAAATATTATTTTGATTCATTTGGCGGATATCCACCGCGACAATTAATAGCATATCTCGGAAGTAATATTGTTTATAACGATGATAGGATTCAAAATTTCAATTAAGTAACTTGTGGTCATTTGTGTGTAATTGTGCTAAACCTCTTTTCACATAATTTTAAATTTCCAAACATTATTTCACTATTAATAAACAATGGATATATGTGGAAATGCATCAATGAGCTCTTGGATTGAAGATCAAATTAAAGAACGCACGAACAATGATGAGAAGATCTGTCCTAACGATTTTGGTTCCAACACAGAGTTCAACGACTTTATGACCATACTGACAAGAAATAACAGATATTGGATAAAGCCTATCTTACTTTCTTGAAAGTAGATAATAATATAGATTTTGAACAAAAAGACAAAGACATGTGGGAAATCCTATTGCACCGATGGACACAATCAATTTAGAGTACTTATTTGAAAAACAGAATTAACATTAATCGTTTAGTTGGGAAATACAATTCAAAAGAAAAAAGCATTTTACTTTGATAACCGAATAGAATATTTTTTTATTGAGAGATGGAACTATGGTTGAAATAATAATAGAACCAGAAAAATATAAAGTGTTAACTGTTATCATGAACGGAAAAAAATGACATGCATAAAACTTTTAAAGTATACCCTGATGATATATATTTTAAAACACCAAAACGCCACAATGTACCCGAAGGTACAATTGTGTTTCTTAAAATAGCTATGGAATATGAATACGTTTAAAAGGATCAGAATATGTTAGTTTTTAATGTAAACACTTCCATTAAAAACAAAACTTACAATCTAAGAATTTAAAAAGTCTTTAATTTTATTATGGTACTTGCCATTATCTAACTTACGAGTCATATCTATTGTAACAAAACCATATTAATTATTCCAACATTTTGAACACGTTTCCCTAAATTTCTCAAATGACATATCACCACCTACAAAATCACTATGAATATGTTTAAGATTTGTATCGTCTTGTCTGAATATGCAATGAAAATTAGCATTGTTTCTTATAAGCTGCTTAGGTACTTTTAAGTATGTCTGAGCTAAATATAAACAATCAATATCTTTATGTTTACCGTGAGTAAAGTAATCCCTTAACATATTTTGATTTTCAAGTATGATATCATCGAAAACAACTACAGACTATTTGTGACATTCATTTAAGTCAACCATTTCTTCATTTGATCGAAAGAAGTATGCTATTGGTTAATTAAATAATTTTGATGCTACATTCTTTAAATTGATATATTTTGGTTGGTCCAGACTTTTTGAACATACATAGAGAGTACCAAAGTCCAACCATCCCTGAGCATACATAAAATTGTATATCATAAGTGTAGTTTTCCCACTGTTACTAGGACCCACAAACACATAATATTATTAGTTAATAATTCTCCATGACGTTTTGCCAATACAGTCGTCTGGTATTCTTATTTTAATTTCCCAGTCTACATATTTCTTGCTCATTTATTAATATATTTTGTTAATAATGTAATAAATGAGTAAAGTATTCAAACAACAGATAACAAATCAGTGTTGAAGAAGAGACTGCATTGCCCTTTAGAGATAGAGGGACACTCATTGGCTTTAGTTCAGTTCTGTACTACTTATCTAATGCATAACATTATCTCAGGGAGAAATAAGCTATATTTTGTGGGCCAGAATGATATGGAATCGGCAATTGATATTCCAGTTGGTTAACATAGCTTAAAAGATCTTGAAAAAACTATAAAAGCAATTTTTTTATTTTGTGTAGATTCAATGGGCGGGAAAGAAAATGATACATATTTCGAGCTGGATAAAATAACTAACAGAGTGAAAGTAAAATGTACGCTTAAATTACAGTTTGGCTAACGGGGTTCAGTAGTAAAACTTTTGGGTTTCGTAGAAAATAAAACTCTCAAAGCAAATGTGGATCATTATGCCTATACAATTCCAAAATTTGCTCCATTTGAAGCATTAAATATACACTGTAATATAGTAAATGGTATGATATTAAAACATGATGAAAATAACCATAGCGAAACTAGCATAATTGCCACTTTTAAATCAAGAACATTTGGATTTGGCGACACGATCTATTACGAACCAGTTTATCCATTATTTCCCCAGTGCAAACAAATCAAGTTAATGAAATAATAGTTGAAATTAAGGATGAAAAGGGTAAGATAATTAACTTTGATTTGACTGAAAGAACAGTGGTATTAGAGATGAAGCCGAAGATATTTTTCGGCTGGAAGTAGTAATATTATATAATAACGTTAATAGTTTTTAAAATATTAAAGTTTCGTATGATAAAGATGAACATTTCTATAGAAAGTGTAATGAAAGAACTCAATGTTTCGGCTACTTTAATGTGTCGAATTTTGATATGTATGTCTAAATTTTTAATTAGACTATGTTGTAGCACATTGCCGAAGTCAGGGCGATAATTGTGTTTTAATGATTGGATAACCATTAAAACTTTATAGATATATGAGCCCAAATAAAAATCAACTGGCGTCTAATATGACGATCATTTATTCTTTAAAAAACCGAATAGAATGGCTTTGTTTAGCACCACAATCCACCATTCCATCATATGCAAAATTTATACCATCACGATTAACATCATCTAAAACTTTTTCGCTGAAAATCTGAACATATCTGTCTGGTAAGGTTACTTTAAAATTTCCAGAATTACCACTTTGTATCCATACCGTGTATCATTAATTTCAGCATGGTCTATTGGATAGGTCTATCCCATTGTAAGTTCGGAAAGTTTCTTAAATTGTTGGGTACCGTTCAATACATTTAGCAACTGGTCCATCTTTATTATATAAAATATTTTATTTTTTACACATTCAAATTTCTTGAGCCGCTCTTTGCAACTGCTTCCAAACGCAACTTTTTGTAGTCACTTTTTGCAACTGCATGCTAACGCAACTTTTGTAGTCACTTTTTTGCGGATGTGCTCGAATCGGCAGTTGATGTTTTCTGATGGTGTGAGCATTCAATTTGCCGTTGGTTTTCTGATGGTTGGGGGCTGTGCTCGAACCAGCATTTGTATACTGCTGTCATCTTTTATAGTTAAAGGCCTCACTAAAAACGTCATACTTGTTGTAGAGTTTTTAATGCAGTATAATATAAATCTGTATTCCGCAGATGCAGCGACGTGACGACACCAAATAGTTGGCAGTGGTCCAATAAATTCGTCGGCCAACTACAAAGGAATCTGTGCTACGTTTATAATCCACTGTGTGTTAGTGATTTGGCTACACCCAAAGAGAGTTTTCTGGCTCTGTAAAATGTGTAAATTCTCGACCGTAACCAGAAATGTTTACTGGAACTGCTGTTATTCTGTAATTAGCACATTTTTTTTTCGGAACAACCAGGGAGTAACCGACTGTTTACAGTGGACATTAAAGTACCACCAGGCGAACTGTTCCACTGTATGTCCTATCCAATATCATCAATTTTCGCCAAGGAGGAAGAAGAATACCTTTGTTTATTGCTATCATGGCACAACATCTACATGCCTCTAGCCCCTACTGCAAACCCATGGTGCCTGTCAGGAAGAATGATGGGTCAGCATGCTTGTGCTTGGATGCGTGCAAACAAACACATCACAAAGTTGAGAGAGCCCGAGACCCATACAAGAGCTGATGTGGCTATATAAAGGAGTGAGATTTATGTCTACGATAGACTTAACACATGAGTATTGACAGGTGCCCTTGACAGAAGAATCCCAGTAGTATGCAGGATTCCTGTTCGGCAACCAGCAATTTGTTTTCAAGGTTCTTCCTTTTGGTTAGTGCAATGCCGTCTCGCAGTTCACCCACTGTAGGAGTCACATTAGGAGACTAGTGTGCCAGCTTTGCGAGATGCTATGTTGGTAATATTTTGATTGTTTTGGCCACTCTCAAAGAGTACATAGAACACTTCCAATTTGTATTAAACAAATTTATGGAGGCTAGCTTGATGGAAAAATTGAAGAAGTCACTCTTTTACAAAAAAAATTGCTTTCTCAGGCCACATTTTAACACCTACTGGAATTCGAACCACACCAGAAAAGTAAGACACCATTACCAATTTTCAGGTACCAAGAAACATAAAACAGCTACGGGTGTTTCTTGGAGTAGTGGGTTTCTACTGGAATTACTCCGATAAAGTTTCCATAGTATGCTTGCCTTTATTTGAGCTGTTAAAGGATTTCCCATGGAATTGGACGGAGGAGTGCCAAAGAGCTTTCGAGGTCGTCAAGGATTTATCTTTGATCGAGCATATCTTACATCACCCAAGACAAGGTGCAACATATTACATCTACATGGACACATCGAATCACATGCTTGGAACAAAGTTAGCCCAGCTAAGCGAGGATGGTAGCAAGAAAACCATAGTGATGGCGAGCCACACCTTAAATAAGGTCAAGAAAAATTACACCGTCACAGGAGATCTTGAGTGTTGTGGGCACTGCAACATTTTCGGAATTTGCTATTGGGACAGATAATTATTCTGTAGATTGACCACCAATATCTGCTTAGCCTCAAAACAGGCATATCTTCAATAGTAGGCTAACCATATGGTTACTTTTGGTGCAAGAATTTACCTGGTATTTCAACATATACAGGATATCGAAAAAAATGGCTGCTGATTATTTAAGTAGGAGACCCAATGGTACTCCTAAGTGTGTCAGTAAAAAGTCACATGAATTTTCCTTTGCACCAGCCAAGAAGCAGGCAAGCCCGATGGTGAATTGGCAGCAAAGTTTCGCCCATTTAAAGTTAAATGAAGATCAACCCAATGACAAGTTTTTCAGCACGGTGCCAGAAAAGTTTGATTGCAGATACATGCGAGATGATTGGTCATCTGGGCATCAGAACATTTTGTTGCAAGACCAAGGATAAGTGTGAAAGTAGCTTCCATTCGGCAGTGCCAGGCAATAGTATTCCTTAGGTTGTTTTAATACTGTAACTGATGTACTCTTAAGAACTATTTTCATACATAATTTTGATTCACACAGTCAAAGTGTAGAGTGGAGAAACGGTTGCAACTAATGGGCAAGGACACTGCGCAGCTAGAATACACACACACACACACACACACTACCTCACTGTCTAGCACACTCTTCTAAGCTGTCGCATTTAATTGCAGTTGTCCACAGAAGGGTGCCTATTGTGGTTTATGTAATTAAAGTATATTTCTCGTAATTATTCCTCTCTCATTTTCCCCCCATAATTGCTATTGTGCTCACGTTGCACATGTTACCATCCCGTGTGCCACAGTATGTACATAAAGTTTGGAATCTGTATGTATGGCCATATTCATTGGCATGCCTTGTGTCCTGTTACGTACATTACATTTTTTGCGCCCATACACATGGCCATCTGCATATACGACATATTTCTCATGCTTTGTCATATTACAGTACACAACATTAAATTGATTTCTGGCATCATGTCATGTTAAGACAGCTTCCAATATGTAAACGAATCATATAATCCAGAATATCCACTATACGTCTTAGGGCGAACACAAAAGAAACTTTTAAAATCTTTATGTAACTGAAATACTCAAATACTTATCAGAAAGTACTATGCATGTATAAACCTTAATGCATTAGTAAAACCATTTTGATGTAAACTACACACCTGTTCAAAACCAATGTTTTGTTCTCAATGCAAAAGCGTAGCTTTGCTTGAATTTATGTACAATAATCTTTAATCTGTGTTGTGCAAACTTAATAAAATATGTTTAAGTATATCCATTATACTTTGTATATATAACTGAAGTAATAGTTGTAAATATTGGATATCTGTTCAATCATGTTATACGATTAGAATAGGAAGTTATTTTACATGTGTTAAGAATGTAACTGAAGAATACTGCACATCACAATTATATTTTAGTAAGAGAAAGACAAGTGTATGTCAATAACCATATTACTGTAAGAGCAAATGTTTGTATAAAAAATATTACATGTAAATAACATATCTTACTAAACATAACAAAACTTCGCAATAAATTATGGTTTTATTAAATAAAGACTCGGTGTGTTTCTTTGATTTCCTTTTATTAATAACTTGAAAATATATATACACAACTGTAGAGAACATATCACAAAAATCACTTTGCAGGTATCAACATTATTCATTATTCTTCTTTATGTCAACACCCAATTTTCACACTCAATGCAAATAAACACGAAGCACCATCTTGTTATAGCACTGTCTTGTAGCAATATGTTTCACAGGAGATAATGCCACAGAAGTATAATGAAACAATATGGAAACAACTCAATGTGTAAGTATGTGATATTTAGTTTTTAAAATAATTCTAAAAAACTGGTATAGTAAATTTGGAATAATAAAAACAGTTAACTTTTAAAAAAAAATTTACAGTTTTAAAAACAATTTACATCAAAAAATATTTTTAGTTTCAAAAACCGCTTACATTTTTAAAACATACTTAAAAGTAAAAAAAAAATTAAGGGCTGTCATATCTAAAAACAACTCTCCCAGCCAATGTGCAAAAAAATGCACACATGGTATGTTCTCGTCGACATCACAAAGAGAGAGACACTCGCTTTGCTGGTTGGACATGGGGTGGGTGATATAGAACTATACATATTAAGTAAGGGTGATTGAATATGCGAGGAGATATGGGGTCTCCGAATGTGGGATCACCCAACTTCAGAGGAATCCACTCTCCCTGTGATTGGGACGAGATACATCCATTCCCTTCACTGGAGGGGGGAGGGGGGGAAGGAATGACTATGCTATTGAGTCACTTTTTTCATGACATGCTCTAACATTCACAGATTTGTGGTGGTGTTCTACCTTCACCAGCCCCCTCAAAATGTAAGAAGACACACTGCTCCCATAGTATAGGGGTACGACGTCCCAAACTGCCTCCATCCTGCTGAGAGATGTCTTATGACAGATACCCCTTGCAGGCGGATTGGAGTCGGGGGAAGCACCAAACCCTGTTAAGTATCCACCAGAGGAGGTTGGAAGCAGTCGAACACAAACCTATGGATAGCTTTTAGACGGTATGACATTCATCGGGGTGGGAGCCCTCACACTTAGATCTATAGGCCGCTCCAGTGAAAACACCTGCTGACACGCCTCCCCATCCCACCAACACGGCTCCATATCCTGCCATACACTTAAATCCAATACCATCTCCTCCAACAATGGAGAAGCCATTCTGTTCAACGTCAATCTCAATCATCTCATTCAATATCCAATTTCAGATTAGGTAGGTTTTCAAATGCCCCCATTAAATCTGTTGAAGACATGCTTAAAATCTGTATAGCACCACAGATGAATGCAAAAGACAGTGGTGGGAACAGTGGTTTGCCTCGAATATAACTTTTCAAGCTATACCTATGTTTGAGAGGTGACCCCATCTCAGCCCCCTGTGTGGTAACATATTTCTTTAACTTGGGCCGCCACCCTTAGAAAATCAGCAGCACAACAAACCCAAAGCATCCCCAATCATTAAGTTATGCGACCGACTCCACTCTCTCACAAAATAGGTCAGATCCAACAGAGCCGCACCAGAGAGGTATATTTCAAACACTTAATACATCAGTTATTTACCCCCGAATAATGAGTTTTAGTGAATCCCTTCCATATAACTAATTATATATTTTTCCTCAATTTAACAAGTTTTTCAATGAAATACTAATTTGGCAAACTAACCTTTTGCAATTAATAACCATAAAAAATGCCTCCGACTGACTTTCCAATATAGGATTTGTGGTTATATACTCGAGGATATGAACGTTTCTCAGAAGTAACCTTAAAAATCTCAAAGACTATTAACCTAATTTTTTTTTAACAATTTTCAGTTTCGACCCGCAAACATAATTGCCCACCTTAAATGTATGTTTCTGCTCATCGTAAACCTTGAGATTGTTATATATCAAACTGTTGTCCAACATGGCTGTCCATCATGCTAATAGGTGCTGTTTTTATCATCCTATGATACCTTGAATTATAGAACGTTACTATATCATGGAGAATAATTACCCACTTGTGAATTATATTCAATGTTAAATATTTATGTAATAATTTCTTTAAAATTTTGTTTAATCTTTCAACTATCAAAGTTTTTTTCATAATATGTTACATAATGGTTAATTTAATACTGTTACATTAATTTCTTGAAATGAACATTAAAAAATTCTGATGCAAATTTTATGGGTTCTGGTTTAACACAGTCTTCATTACAATGCTAACTTCTACCCCACTCTTATTCTTTACTGGTACTGCCCAAGATAATTTATAATATAAGTCTTATCACAGTCAAAATATACTTAAAATCACGATTATGTTCCGAGAGTGATATATCACACAAATCAGATTGAAAAAAAATCATTCATTCCCAAAGTAACAACCTTGTTTCTAGGAAAATTAACTCTGGCTTACACATGCAATTCTTATGCAAGTTTACTAAATATAATGTTTAATTTAATAAATATGCCCACCTTCATTTAACTCTTCAATAATCTATACTATTTTGTTTGTGTGTGAATTATTACCAGTGTGTTCAGAAGCAAATTTCAATATATCCACTAATTTGTAAGGATTGTCAAAGTACATATGTGAAATTCAATCGCCCACCACTTCTTTATATAAACCACTTCCAATGATATCCCTTAATAAACCTAATTTTGGTTCATCTACATCTTCATTACTCCCTAATGATAAATTGCTATTGCAAAAATTAGCATTGGTGTGTATCGCACATCATCTATACTTTTCCAAATCAGCATCCGAATACCCATTCTGTAACTTTTAAATAATAATTCAAACAAACCTTGGTTCATATCCATCACAATCACCTTTTCACATTTTATCTCCTGGTAAAAAAGTAATTACTGAAGCTTCTAAGAACCAAACATTACTATGTCGATATTAACCATATGTTGCATCGCAAGTAGGTGAAGCACTGTTTAATGCTAAATATCTACAAGTTAATTTAGAAAGTTTAATAATTACTTTTTTCTTCTCGAAATGTTTCTCCAACTTATTTTCCATTGGAATCTCATTCGACATACTTATCACTGCATGTATTGTATCCCATCTGGATGTGACAGTTTTAAATATATCTTCATTAAAACATCCCATTCCATTAGAGCACATTTCAATATCAAATACTTCCCCTTCACCGCAGTTATAACATTGTGTATTAATCCTTCATGTATACAACATGTATTTATAAACACAAGCATAATCGTTGCATTGGTTTTCTAGCTGGAACATTACTTTGACTACTCTATGCCCTCTAATATATTAACTTTAATTAAGACATATTTTACTCGTGATCTGTGTTCTAAAATTATTAAAACTCTTATTCAAGTTTTCACATCCTCACATTGCATTTGTATGTCTGTGATTAACTAAAGATGTAATTTTGCTACTAATTTCACTAATTATGGAATGTATTAATTCTCCCATTATCTCTGCAAGTTGTGATTTAACAATGGTGTAAACATTATGTTATAATCACTCATTAAGTGATATAAATGTGTAAGTGATCTAAATGTGTGTGTATTATAATTTCAATATTTTGCATAGTATCCAACATGTTCACTATAATCTTCACATTTAAACTTGTATTCTTATAAACACTATCATTCCCTTCAATTAACTTTGCTATTTTGTCTTGTATATCCATTAATGTTTTCAATACATCTAATGTCCTGGTGTTTTAAATTCCAACAAATTGTTTACTTACCACATTGCTCTCTTTACTGGCTCACCAACATTATGTAATATATAACCATACAAATCAGAATTTCCATCACAAGTTCTGATTAAACATGTACTCTACTGGTAGCATATTATGCCACTATAACCAAATTTTGAAATACTCATTCTTTGTGAGAAATGATCGAACTGTCAAAACCACAACAGTAATGTGTTTTATATATCGGAAGCACAGGTATAAGTGCAATGAAACCATAGTTGTCTCTTCCACAATACTAACCTATGTATTCAAACTTTGTAAATGACGTATCACCTATAATGTGTTCATTGTAAATAGAATGTAGATTTAAAGTATACAACTTTAAAACAATCATGTAAGTTATATTTGGGGATTCTAATATAACTTTGCAGAAGATAAAAATAGTCTATGTTAGAATGTCTGCCAAAACAAAATAAGTTGCTTAAAGGCAGCAATCAATCTTAACGACATTGACAGTTTATTTAAATATTGCAAATTCCAATGCGAGCCTGGTAACACTGTCAGTTCAAGCTATTGAACCGCATCATTATGTAGTCAACAATGCTCCTGGTAACCTAGTATTGGCATGCACTAATAAGACGTCAAGCAAAGAAATTCCTAATGCGAGGGTAGGCACAATTGAAATCCACGTACTATGTGGATGTGAATTAACTTCCAATCAGTTCACGCTTATCAAAGCCACGCACATTTGCGATTTCAAAAGTCCCAAAATAGCTATTTCTCAATCTATTTTGCCAGTGCAATGGCTTCAGGACAACGACTTCGAGGCTCAACAACTTAAGGCTAGTGAAGGAATTTAATTTTATTCTATTAACAACAGTATCAATACTGAATGGGGAATCCAACTTGCGGAACTCCGTACAGTACAATATATGGAGAACACTGCGTGATTTAGACAAACTCGTGTATTTTCTCTCCTAACACAACAGCATTACAATTATATAAGATTTTCCACTATTGAAATTCTCATTTTCGCTCTTGTGTTAATATATTACAAATTAATTAGAATAGCAGTTCTTATGAACTGCTTTGCTCAGGCGGCGTAATCATACCAGGTCATACATATGATAGAGGCAAATAAAGAATAAGCAGGCGTCCCCGTAAAGTTAATGTGCTTAGTAGCGCATATTATACAAAAAAATAAAACAATAGGAGAATTACAGTTGGGAATTACTTACAGAGTTGTAAGCCAAAAGTAGAAGTAATCAACGGAAAAGATTAAGTCAGAATATATGGCCACGGTATATTTTTCTTTGTTAGCTCAATATAGCTTAATGGGGAAGTATCATTGCTATCTTGGATTTATGTATTTTCCTCATTAACTTTTTTTTGGGGGTCAATATTTAAAAACCAAGCTAGTCATGACATAGGGAACATGTTAACAGTTATTTCTAAATCCCACTTTTTATTTTTACATTATTAGTGTCATATCTGTAACCGCAATCAATCATGATCTAATTATTTAATAATTTCACTCCCATATGGGAAAATACAACTATATTTAAAACCCTATAAATTAAAAAAAAATCGTTAAGTAGTCGTTCATGTCATGTCTAACTGATTTTTTTATTTCTGGTCAAACATTTTCATTACGAAGACTTGTAAGAAAATTCGGAGATGGAGTGGATACTGCCCCCTTAACAAGTTATGTTAAAAGGAAAAGTGGCGCATGTATACATATGTGAGCAAAGGCATAAAAGTGGCTTCAAAACTTGGGATAGTTAACCCCAGTATATTATTTCTCGACCTGAGAGAAAATCAGCACTGCGTTGTTCCAAAAACAACTACTATTAATACTGCTGCTCATT
The DNA here is from genome assembly GCA_029891345.1 of Dryococelus australis. Taxonomy (NCBI): domain Eukaryota; kingdom Metazoa; phylum Arthropoda; class Insecta; order Phasmatodea; family Phasmatidae; genus Dryococelus; species Dryococelus australis. The sequence continues at coordinate 222,292,429 of CM056994.1, forward strand.
AAAATTGATTCAATACAAGGCAGGGCATATAATAAGTTTAACTGCATGCACAAGCCACGATATAGTAAGCGCTACCTAGTACCTGGCAGCGTAAGCACAGCTGACAACGTTACGATTGCAGCTATTTTTACTGCACAACTTGAATGTAGAGTGCAGCACCTTATGCACGTAATTATTGCAATTCTTTTAACTCGCTTTAGAGAGCACCTAGTGGCACTTCCACAGCGTGCGGAGTCCACGCCATCCATACCTTTTACATTTTTATGGGGCCCCTTTAAATTATCTATTGTTCGTTTTTAATTATTAAAACCCATATTTAATGTAACGTTCTTATTTGTGTTGTGAAACCCATGTACATACCACTTTATGATATTTTATTATTTAGAAATTAAGTATATTTGCTCTCGAAACCGAATAATTTTCATATGTATAACACAAACAATGTGTAAAGTAAGGTTTTTCTACATAGTATAGAGTTATAAGACTGAAAATTTTAGAAATTAGACAAATGAAGACTAATGCTGAGTAGAGATAATTACAATACAGAGTCAAGTACCGCGCTATTGCAGACTGTTGTATACAATAGGTGTGCACACCTTCAAATCCCACCCTTAAGTGTTTGGTGCCACTTTTCTCTATATTCTTTTTTAAGGGGGTTCAATACAGTCATGGAGTCGAGGACATCATATCCTTCCATAACAGTCAACAGGAACCAATAGCGGCCTTAAGCGAATTGTTTTAGGTGCCGGCACAACCATTATTAGCATAAATGTATTTTATTGTAAGTACTACTTTATACGATAGTCAAACGCTGTTAAAACTTCACAAATGCCACATGTAAATATAGTAAATGTAGTCCTAAATTAGCAGTCTTTCATATAACAGACACACAGAGTCTCCAGAAGAACAATTTTACCTCAGAATATGTCGAAGAACTTAGTGATTAGTAATTGTAAATGAAAATGTAAATATTTATTCAATTATTAATAAGTTCTACAAACTTTAAGTACCAACACACACAAATTATAGAGAGTGGATGCCTTACATGTGACGCATGCCCGAACCTCCATGCCTGACATCGCCCTAGGGACGTATACAATACAGTCTGTGAAGGACACTTAAAATCTATTACAATTACCCTTTCGGACAACCGCGTAGAAGAAAGGTTCTTTCCAGAGGGCTCAACTACTTTCAGAGGACTTGGCTTTCCAACGATTCGTCTTCCAGAACCGGCCACCCGACCTCACCATGCCATTTCCCCGCAACGAATGACCCCAGGCCTTTCCAGACGAGGACGTCTGGATTTTCCTGAGGGGGTGGGGGGGGGGGTCATGCTGCAGCTGGTCACAAAGGGTTGCCAAGCAGCGAGCCGATGCAAGGCCCAGGGCGACCTCGGCCAGTCGAGCCGCTGTTGTGGAAAACAAATTCCGGGGAATGAGTGCGAGGTCGGGAAGGCGGTATATAAGCCCGAGGCAATGACATCTTGCCTGTGATGCCGAAGGCCCTGCCCGAGGACCGCCTGCCGAGAGGACCACCTGCAGTGGTCCTGCTTCAACACCTGACGAGCCCGCCGTCGAGAGAGCCTCCTTGTAGACGTCGATACAATAAGGGTAAATATACTCCCTGGTAGGGTGACTTAAGGCACGAGAGACTTCGGGACAAGTGAAGACTAGCATAAGCTCCCTCAAAGCAGATTGATTGCCTCCGAGTGAATAATAGTATTAATAAGAAGTGGCGTCAACGCCTCCTAGTTTGCATAACTGAGCAGAGTAGTTTAACCTCTGCATTTATATTGATGATTACTGATCGCTGTTAAACAGCAGACTTTGTATTTGTTAATTCATTAAAAGTAGTGTTTTGTAATTGAGTGCTCTTTCCATCTAGCTACTTTAATCCCCCTAATTAATGTGTGGCCTGATCCCCTCAGGACAGGCCACAGCAGAATACGTGGTCGGTGAAGGGTGGGGGGGGGGGGGTTGTTATTACCCAGGTTTCCAGAAGGCATGTGGAAGTTAACATTTTCCTGGGTGATAAGTATGACCCCAGTGTGGTGGATAAATATATTTGTCACTTCGATGTAAATGGGTTATACAGCCACACAATAAAGTTAAAGTTACCGATTGGCGGTTTCGAGTGGGTTCAGGCAGACGAATTTTCAACGTGAGATATAACTAACATCGATAATGTCGAGGATACCCCAGTTTTTTCACAGAAATTGAGTGTCTTTTCTGGTTGAATGGCACGATGTGCTAGTAGATCTGCCTCTTGCTCCAACAGGTGCCATATGACCGAACTGCAAGACTGAAGAATTGCTTTCGACACTCAGGCTGTGGAAAAATTTTGTTGTACATGGGGAAACACTGAAACACTATTTGATGTATGGAGACAAACTCGACAGTAACATGTTCTGCTCTTTAAGCAAAAGGTGGGGATTGATCCATACATCTCTTTCAGTATTGGAAAACATACTCAGGCGGCGAATGCATTCGAGAAATCTTTCTTTAAATTAATCAATCATTCTTACATGGAAAAATTCTAAAAATGTCTGCCGGGAAAGGGACATCAGCATTGTATCTAACACAAACGGGGCAGCAGAATTGATTGGGTATCCGATATTCAAGACGAGGTAGATACTCCATAAGAATTTATTTTTAATTGAAATGGACAAGGTATCTTATCTTTAACAGACCTTTGTATACAGGTGTTGTTGTTCTGGATTTGTCTAAATTACTTTTATACGACTCCCACAATAATTATATGCAAAATAAATTTCCTCAGCTTTGCATCTGCTCTATTGGGATACTGATAGTCTTATCAAAGATGTACACTGCCACAATGTGTACAAGAGTATTTCCTCTGATTTGTCTACACCATTTGACACTTCCAATTATGCGTCAGATAATCCACAAAAGTTCCCCTTAGTGAACAAAGGCATTACAGAAGTTATGAAGGATATATGTGCTGGTCCCATCATCACACTGTTCGTAGGTTTGGATCCTAAACTTTACACATACACGGTTTTGAATTACCAATGTGTGCGTAAAGCTAAGGGTGTAAAAGTTAATATGTTGTGGTCGCTCCTATACAAGGATTATTTGGAATGCCTCATGCAAAATTCACAGGTTATGGGGACCCAAAATAATTTCCATTCGCATGCCCACAATACCTTAACCGAACACATAGCCAAGATTGCTTTATCAAGTTATAAATGCTATATAGAGAGGGATAATGTCTCGACTTTACTTTGGGGTCATTACCGCATTCCAGTGTAAAATTAACTTGCTCAGCAATATCGTCTCCTACCATCCCACACCAACAGCTCGTCATCCAACAAATACAGCATGCCATTCACATCAACATCTGTCAATACACGTGTTAAACATCAACTAAACATCTGCTTGCTACTCCATATCATGTTTGCGCAAGCAGTGGGGTCATAGGATACTTGTCTCCCGCACCATCAACCTGCTGCCACTTCAACATGAGTGTGTGTATAACTGTGAAGAAGACCACAAAACTGCTGCAAGGAAGATGTGTATATAGGTTGTGTAAATACAACTGAAAATAAGTAAGATGTGTATATATGTGGTGTACATATTTCAGGAATTGTTTGGTCTATAAAGGAAGAATTACAGTAAGAACTAGGTTTGTAAGAAGGCTTTCAAGATGTTTGTGTAAACAGGGTGAGGAAAAAATTCGCTTCATAAATGAGCGGTATGATAGAGCGCACAAAAAAAATATTGTGAACATAACCACAGGTCTGCAGTAATTAGTTTCAGCGCTACACACTATTTGCTGCGGCACTGTCCATACGAGCATCATAACCTAATATCAGGTAATTCGTGTATACGGACTGCACTGCACGAATCTATGGTCAAAACTAAGTAGAAAATATTCTCTGGTAAAAATGTGCAAGGGTCTTAGTTTGAGAAAAAAATCATAAAATTACTTCACTCCACATTAAGCACAGCGTACATCAGCATAAAAAAGTCTAAACATCATAACAGGTGTTCGAAGTTTGCTCTACCCATAGAAAATGCACTTTTTCGCATGTTGTATGGACGCAGCATGCATGGAGCTTGGCCGCCAGATGTACCCATAGCCATTTCCATGTCCCAATACACACTGCATGTAATTCATGGCCTCCTTGGCATTACTAAGTTCGGCTCTTTCATTTGCCGTATGTCTTACGACAACACAATTACGGCATCGACAAATCACCTCGCCCTTATCCGATTGGAATAACACATGCTTGCTTCAATGGTTTTAGAACTTTCCTGACAATTTGCTCGTAAGAGGAGCATCTAATGAATTTCTTTTTGTAAGAGTATTTTCTACTTAGTTTTGAAAAACACTATGAAAAACAAAATTCTCTTATGTTTCGGGTGACTTCATGTCTAGTCATATGCAGCAAATTCACAGTCCAAAGACAAGGCACGCCATTTCCGCAGCAGCTGTGCATTCCTCCACGTGCATGTCCAGTCAAGTTCTGATCCGTCATAGGCTTGTCGGTGCTGGTCGTCGAAAAGTTTCGTCAACTTGCACAGCAAAGGACAGCCATACTCTAACTGCATGCCTGTAATTTCAACTTCGTTTTAGCACAAGTTGCTCAGTCATTTTTTCTGATCGGGCGCCGCCACGTAAACCGGTCCTTGTGGATATTGCATTAGCAAGTCGGGCAGCACATTTCCCACTTTCAGTACAGTCTCTTGCCTTCGTCGCACTCGAGTCTGTGGTAGTACTTGTCCAGCCAGTCGTTCGTCTTATTGCTTTTCTCGTCCAACAATTACCACGAATAAGAGGGTCGTAAGCTCATACACATTTTGCCATCGTCGTCGTAGAACACAGCAATCTTCTTGAGCATATAGCTGCTCTTGCTCTGGAATCCCTGCAGATTACAATACATCCTGCTGCTGTCTATAAAGATATCGCTTATGGATCATCGTATTTATACCCTCCGCAGCATTCACAAAAGTATATTGACGTCTGGCTCAACAATTTTAGTACGCGAAATGGTTGTGAAGTATCGGGCAGAAAGTGTACGTGTGGGGGTATATTTACATGTGTAGTGAATTCGTCCTTCAGGCGATCACATTCTAAATGATACCCTCGCCATGTTTACTCACATCTAACACCATGAACAGTGCCAAACTCTTGATGGTATCTGGGCTCAGAATCACCGATTGGGTGCACCCATACTATGCATTTGGAATTGAGCGTGTCAGCAGATACTGACCATTTTCAAAGATCATTTTCATGGCCATATAAGGATATCTTTCACAATTCAAATGTATTTTCACATTTTCTATTTGACACGTGTCGAACTGTAAACAGCTCACACTCGCATTGTGCTTTCTTCCGATCTATAGCCAAACGATGATTTACCTCAGTTTCTAGGTGGCAAAGCTGGACTTAGCCATCCAGTTGACTCGCTGTCTTGTAGGCAATCCAGGGTAGGCCTCGCGATTCCATGAACTGAAAGCCACATACATGTTTTTGCCATTTTCAACGTTCTTTAGCATATTGATGTGTTCGGCAGTACTCGGCTGAATGTGAGGCAGCATCCATTCGATAGATTGTAGCTTCAGTTTCACTGTCTTCAGGTTTTCCTCTGGTCCCATGATGGAATCTGTGTGCATATTGGCTAGGAACAGTACCAGTTCCTGCTCCGAATTGATAATTCGTATGTAGTCTTCAGTGAATCCCAGAAACATCACTAGAGGAATACAGACCTCTAATTTCCCTCTGGGTTATATAGGAATACTGTAGTCATCTATCTCCCTGCCTGCCATCTTGACTGCTTACATCTCATTCAGCATGAGTGAAAGGTAATTTTTGATCGCGGTCATAATGCCGACATCCCATCTGGTCTACCTGGACACCATTGAGCAAATACGTGATGAGGTCGATGAGGTGGAGAACACCATTGCTCATTTTCATCGCTGCCAGGTTGGATCCATCATATTTCGTCAGTATCTCCCTATATCGCAGGAATGACTCGAAAGGAAGAGTGCAGATATCTTGGTGTTGGACCACTAACCTAATTTCCGATTGTAGTGTGTATCATCTTATCAGAAATGGCAAGAATGCATGATCAGGAATGGCTGGTATGCATGAAGTTCCACTTTCGTGATGTCTTCAAAAGTGACCGGCTCATCAATGTTTATGTAATCTTCCATAGTGATCGACCTGGAAGCCAAGACTGCAAAAGAAAATCTTGTTGGCACGTGTTAACACCTTTGTAAACTGCAGCATACTGATTGCCGATTTGATGTGCTGCAAATGCAAGCATAGTGTGATTTCTTCATTTCGAAAGTTTAACTCTCTGCATTGGTCGACGATCTTCACTACCAACTTGTGTGCTCTCTTCGCGAAGACTGGAACGTAAAAGATGTCTTGTGGTGCCATGGCCAGTTTATAACCTGGAGGGACCATTGTCACAAACACATGCAGCATATTGTTTGGCCTACTGTTGAGATATGTACCGTTTGCCAAATTGCAATTTATTTGTATCCTATTAACATGCAAGATATTTACAGGTCGCGAAAAGTCGTGGATTTCTTGAGCTTCGTATATTCGTGGCTCTAACCCCAGCATCATTCCGAAGGAAATCGGTTTCGTAAAGTCGATATCTTTGCTGCATCTGATTACACTATTCAGAGTATTGGAATTTCCACGTTGTTCGAATTCTGTGTAGAGAGACAGGAAATCTTCGATATTCCTTGCAATGTCTTCTAATGCACAAAAACCAATGGGCAATGTTACCTCATGGGAGACATTATCGCTTTTCACGAGATACATCTTGCAGTTTTTTCAGGGATGTTCGGTATCGCATACAAACACAATACACCACAAGTGAGTATTATTCCTAATGAGATCCCTTCACGAACTTTTATATCACTATCAACTGTCACACATGTATATCTGGTTGGCTGTCACAAAATATAATAAATAAAAAGGCATTACAATTTATTAAATAAACATAATTTTTATTGTGGATTAAATGCAACATTTACACGACCAAGTATATGCATGTTACCAGTAGTACCAACCAACTTTCTATGCAACCAAATTTGATCACTTCTCTCAACCTTAATCATCTTATGAGAATATAGAAGAGCATTACCGATAGTACTTACTACACCAGTCTAATTGATAACTTTTTTTAATTAACTGGAAATGTTTTCCAACCTATTATATCACTTGCATCAGTTTCAGTCAAATCCTCGATTTCTTTAGAATGCTTGGCATTATACGGTTTTCTAAAGAAACGAAATTCTAGAAGACTGCTTCCAGTTTTCGCAGCAATACCTTGCAGAAAAATCTGAAACAATAATTAAAGCAGAATGTAACTCTTCAGCAGCTAATAATTTTTCAACATATGTTTTATCTTCTTTATCAACATCGTAACTCACAGGCAAAATATTACGATACACCTTGCTAGGATAATACCTAGCAATACAATTATATCTACGAAGCATTATTAGTGTCTCTACAGTAACATCACGAAGCGAAATGAAGCACACATACTACTTAACAAGCTTGTATACCATCGAGAGACTGCAGTTATTGCACAAAACCATGCAACTGATAATATCCCATAAATTGCAGCCTTGCACTTTTATATAAGCTTGGAAATGCCATGTGTGCTTCATTTCGCTTCATGACGTTACTGTAGATGCATCTAATAATGCTTCATAGACAATCGTGTTGCTAGGTATTATCCTGGTATGGTGAACCATAATATTTTACTTGTGGTGACTTATGATGAGAAAGAAGATAGCATGGGTTGTGAAAGTATTAGCTGCTGAAGTGTTACATTCTGTTTTCAAATTTGTTTCGGTTTGGTCTGCAATGTATTACTGCGAAGGCTGGAAGTGGTCTTCTAGATTTTTTTTTTTTTTAGAAAACTGTATAATGACATGGATCCTAAAGAATTAAGGACTTGAATTGTATTGATGCAAGTGATATGTCGGAAAACTTTTCCAGTTCACGAAGTTGTTGTCAATCGGACTGCTATAGTTGGTACTTTCGGTAATGGTCTTCTATATTCTCATAAGAAGATGAAGTTCGAGATAGGTGATCAAATTTAGTTGTATAAAAAGTTGGTTGGTTTTACTGGTAACATGCATATACTTGGTCGTGTAGAAGTTGCGTTTCATCCATAATAAACATTATGTTGCCTCCCCTCCAGGTAGAGTAGAGGAAAGTGCACAACAAGCAGCTCTGAGTTATGACCCATCAAGGTAAGCATTATCGACATGACTGATGGTTTCTGGTCCATGTATGGCAATTTTATTTCGGCTAATTACTTGGACGAATGAACAAGAAAGCGAATACAAGTGTTTGCAGTTCCACATGTTCTGCATCTGCTCCATTTCATAGTTTTAAGTTAAATCACAATTTTTTTATTATCGCTGCAGTTCGGGTGGACACAAATTACCGAAACTGTCTTAATAGATTGCCTATTTGCTGCTTTTGACATAAGTTATCCAGTGCATACAAGACCCAGCTGTTATTCCCAGGTTAATTATGGCACATTCGTCATGTTTGGCTTTACGGGGCAAAGCATCTCGTATGAACACAATACGAAAATGAGGTATCTTAAATTTGCATGCAAACAGTTCCAAATCCACGTTCGTGAGTGACCATTTCGGTAGATATTTCATTATCGCCTCTTCCTGCTGGGTTGCTTTTGCACACCTACTCCTACTAGGTACGGTCTTAGACGCTATGACCTTTTTTTTACCCATAGTGATAGCTTCCGCATTTATATTGCGCCTTTGTGCCTCAGGAAAATGCTTCCATAATTCGATGCTGTGTTGACGGCTCTGACGATACCACTTGTAGCTTCGATTAGCCCTCCCCCTCCCCTCGAGAGCAAAGAGAGCAGACAAAGGTTGTGGGAAAAATCCACCAGTAGATGTTTTCTTGTTCGTACATGATTTATTTCCCTTCGTCATCGATTTTAGTTTTTCTTGTGCCTTCTGCTTGCTTTTTGCACTTATATGCCCATCTTCACCTTGGCCTTTATCATGTGTGAACATCCCCCTCCCCCTTTTATAGATGCTATTTTTTCTCCGAGCCCAATGTCTGACGATTTGCTTACCTCGTCGGTCCTATGCACGAGTATCTTGTCTGCCTGGCGTTGGGTTTTCAGATCCTTTTTCAGGGAATGAGCAATATCGTACTGCTTGCACACTTTGTTAGTGCATCGATACCAGTGTGGCCGCATGTCAGCCTCTTGGCTATTTTCATCCAGGAATATACAGCTCAAATAGATAGACTGTTGATCAGCATATAAACGGTCCTACTTCCATATATGGTCTTACCTCTTCGAGACATTATGGTGAACTGGCCTAAAAACTTATAAATTAGCTAATTTTATGATTTTTGTTTCGGTTTCATTCTAGACTTGAAACAGTATGGACATGGTGATAATGCTGCATCTTGTATGCTGCTTCTGCGGTAAAGCATTTACAGCTTTGTGCAGTGTGTGTGCAGACATGAAGCAACTACCTGCAGGATGAAAACTCCAACTATAACATTTCAATGCAAACCTTGTCAATGGCAGTTGATGTGGAGTGCTGCTTTAAAGAGAGATTTTGAAACTTTTGGCACTGATTCTATGGAACTTCAATAGACACATGACAATTCCAAGAGACTGTTGTGACTTACGTTGGAAAGATAAGTATACATTTTTGACTATCATTGAGGACTGACACCTATATAATGGGAGGTACCGACAGCGATTCGATCAATTCATCGTCGACTGTCGAGAATGAGTTACAGCATATCGAAATTTGGGGCAAATATCCCCAAGATGCATCCTAAAGATGAAGGTTGTCTCGTACCAAGAAACGATGTAACTTGTGATGCTAGGAGAATAATTCTAAATGTTTGCAAGCTCAAACAATCTGATGATGCGGCCACTAAACATTTCATCCTCGAATCTGGTAAAAGTATCATCTTGGAATTGCGCAGTATATTAACTGAACAAAGCACACTCTTTCGGAACTACCTGTCCAAGCTCGGAGTGGAGATGGAGTGTGTGAAACAGAGATCATTCGCGATACGATGGCTAAGGACGAACATTCGACAAGTGTTCCTAGTCAAATTAGACAGATTTAATGTGGAATCTGTCGAAATGAAAAGTAACTGGAAAATCTGGAAGGAAATATTTTACATATATCTCTATCTCAATTGTATGCCTCACCGCAAAAACTTATATCTGAAACCACAACAGACACATATTGGTTGTCTGCAGCAAATGCTTGGACAAGATCTAAAGTTTTTGTCGGAGACTCGCGACCAAACCTATATGAGAGTCTGTCGTAAGAGTGCAGCACGCGTCATTCGCACGCTCCTTATACTTCCGCTAGTCCTTAAGAAAAATAAATTGTGTTGGAAATAGCAGCCCAGATTTTTCCGGCTCAAGTACAATCTGCCTATCCAAAACCTGGTACTTCAAAACTTCCATATCGATTTCGCTACATTTTTTTTTTTTTTTAAAGCGATGTGGATATGAACGAAGAACTGCGCGCCTTGCCAAATTAAGGCATTGCAAAACATATATATATATAACAGCAACGGAGGTATGGACAGTATGGCTGGCCAGACCGCACACATCACTTCCTTTACTGTACATAATTTAAGACACCAGCTTAGCTGCAGAACTTCATGGAGTAAGTGCTACAAACAAGCTATATCAATGGCGAATCGCCTAAACTGACAGTTTGGAAGGAAAGTTCGCAAACTACTAGACAGACTAATTACTATACGTACCGATGTGCGAGTTGGATTATGGTTTTACAATAAAAAATTCCTCCCAAATGGCCTGCACTCAGCATAAGAGAGTCCGCCTCAATTTACTGTGTTTGCTTAGTGAGGCTAAGCATGGCGGAGCCAGTTAGCGATTACTGAAAGGACTAACATTCGATCAAGATGCTCGATTAAAATCAATAGCAGATTGTAAAAGCTTTTGTTGGTGTTTGCAGATTGTGTTAAATTGCCATCCCGCTTAGATTTGAGTGGACGTGCTCCAAAATGTCTAACAATACTGCCACACAACATAAGCGCAAACACATACATAGCGAAAAACAGCAGTATAAACTGTGGATGACAAAGTACATACTCCCGAGATTTTTTTTTAGTTTCGAGGCACAACGATAGAGGTGACAATAGCACGCGCACGCGATCAGCTTCTACGTGCAGAGCGCGCACACTACGTGCAGTGCTTCTGCCGCACCGTTACGCACTCCTGTGTGCGCGAGAGATCTGCAACGGCGGGAAATTATCACATGCGATGAAAACCCTTACATTAAACTACGACTGTAAAGATTTATTTTATCACAACCATTAAAAAAATTGTGCAGGGTAACTCTAAAAATTATATTTTTAACTATTTTCCAGATTTTCTTTTACTTAGAATAAAAGAAGTATTATAAATTCAAAACTCTACGGGCTTAGATAATTTTTTTTTTTTACTTTTTCTGGTAAACGTTTTATTCCCAGGATATTTGCCGAGTTACACTTAAACGCACAAACAACGGATGTACAAAAATTATGCCCATACTAACACTCAAGACTGATCCTAATCGTAGACATGGCAAAGGTGGCTCTAAATATCTTCACTTATCTTTACGACAATGCAGCATGACACAAAATGGTTAACATTTTACGTAAGTAAATCGCATGACTGACAGCTTAAATGAACAGATGCGTGTGGTAGCACACCCCACCAATTTGACATGCTTGTACCTCGGTAATCTGACTGCCACACTGAGACACGAGGAGCTTTCCGGCTAAACTCAACATGGCCACAGGTCAAAATTAAAGTATTATATTTTCAGATTGTTTTTTTCGAGCTAAATTTAACTATGATACTCAGATTCTGCAAATCCTAACATATTAAAGCATAAGGCTCTTCAAAATTAGGCATTTTCGTGCGATACTCAACATATACAAACGTGGTAATTTGGTTATGGTCATCAAACTAAGACTTATGTTATAAATCCAGTGTTTCTCCATCTCAGTAATTTAACATTTTTAAAAAGACATTTGAATAGCGTATTTTACCCTAACGGTTTAAAGAAAGTTTATGGTTAAAGCAGGTACCGGAATGAAGATACTGCCTTGTTAAATTTTCGTACGCCATTCAAACACGATAACGAAGCATTTTTTACTTGCAAGTGACAATGGCAGACCCTAATTATTGCTAAGTAACATTTAAATGGCACACCTATATTGCTGATTGCTTCAGTATAAAAGAACGAAAATATTTAACAATATGGTATGTGAATTCCCTTACAGTTTCATTAAGACAATATTTCATATGTTAAGGTGTTAGGCCTACTTTACAAAATTATTTAAACACACACCAAGATATTTTTAATAGAACTTCAAGTAAAGTTTTGCGTTCTGAATCCGATGTCCACTATAGTTTTGAAGCAAAACCAAGACATGTACAAGTTTGTGTTACTACTAAATTAAGACGTTATTTTGATGAATATTATGCCTACATCTATTTTAGATTTGTTATTTACTCTTGCAGAGCTAGCCGCCGTTGCTTGGTGCTGCAGGCTGTGTTAACTGGGGCTGGCAAGCGACGCTCGGGCACCTGGGACGGTGCGGCCATAAGCCAGGCCCGCTGTTTTGAAAACACTCCCCCCACCGAGGAAGGCCGTACGGATAGGCGGGGTAGTATACACGGTTGGGACGACGGTGGCTTGCGGCCATCTTGCCCGGGAGAGACCAGCGATACGCCAGCATTGAGGACCACAGGGCCGTGATCACGACTTCGACGCCCAGCACTGCCACTGTCGAGGGGGTCTCGACAGACGACGCCGCCAAGACAGTTAAGAGTAAATATAATCCCAGCAGGGTACCTGAGGTTATGCAGGATTAGGGTCCTTGGCATAAGTATTTAAGACTCCTCAAGTCATGAGCACTCTATAGCTGTCTGGTTGTAATTTAGCTAAACATCTTAACCACTATTGATGATTGCCGCTATAAAGTAAAGTATTGTACTAGCCAAGGGCTATTTGTATTGCTAAGTGTAAATCTAGCTGTGATTAATAAAACCTAGTTAAACTGTAAGAGTGCTTTATCATCTAGCTACTGATGACATTCCCCTTACTTCCGTGGTCTTATTTATTCACAGAGCAGGTCACAGCACTGGGTATAAGAGGGCAATGCGAGAACCGACCACGTTTTAGGGGTTTCCGACCCAACGAATAAAGGAACTATTTTGGCCTACACACAAGTTGGGTAGTAAATGTCACTCATACCAAATTTGGTCTACATCCTTCGAACGGTGTAGGATTGAGATAAACGAATCCGTTTTAGGGATATTTCGGTCCCAATGAAGGGCCGGTTTCAGTTTTACAGATAGGCTATTAATTAAACGTTTATCTCCAAATAATTTAACGTGCACTGTCGGGATTTGCCCGAAAGCTCCTCGTATAAATGGTATGATTTATTGTTGATGTTGTGGGATGGGATAAGGGTCTGGACACGCACCTTTGACAGGTTTATATTGAACGTCTTTGATTGCTATTTGCGCATTCGTGATGGTTTCTCAGTCCTAGTCATGGTGGTCGCTCGGACATCAATCAACTTAACCAGTGAAGAGTGAAACTGGCAGCAAATTTCGTTGGCGTCTTCTCCAAGCGAGTGTGAGTGGCTTTAGTACGCACAGAATTTGCAGGATTAGTACTAGAAAACAATACATTATTTTGAGAATTTATTTAATAACTTAACGAAATTTGCAACACTGACAAAAACGCATCACTGCCAGGGCAATGTAATATGTTAACTTCTTTCCACTCGCATATCCTGAATTTATTATTTAGAAACTTGTTCCCAATTTACAAAATTCAGTTCGAGATGAATTTACGGAAAGGGTGTAGCTGCTTCGTGACAGCAGATAAGAGTTTAAAGTGGTGTTGCTCGTCAACTTGTGCATCATGTCACAATATGATCCACCATTTATAATTAAACCTGGTACTTGAAACTTCAGTGTATGAAGCATAGCACCTAGTGTCCTAATCTCAAATACTTTACTTCTATGAAGTAAACGTCAGTTTTTGAACTTTTCCCGAACGTCTCATCTGATGACGTAACCGAAATCTTCTGATTGTCTGCGCTTCTTTTTCACTGTAGAACTGTCTTTGATGAAAGTCCACACTTGCAGGGTCTCATCAGCACCGGCCGTGGCTGGAAAAATATATATAAATGACTACCAATACTGCCAAGTGTGAGATGTTATAACTATGGCAGACAAGTACGAGGCAATTAATGCTAATGACTTTTTATTGGTACACGCTAAAGCAACATATTCGAAACACTAAAATTAATGCAAACTAAAACTAAACATTATGAAATCCTAAACTTCTAAGCCTACGTAGTATTTACCTTTAAATAATTGGACAACAAAAACCAATTTATTGAATAGGAACTAATTTAAAACATACTTAGAAGAATAGTGATTCAGCAGAACACCGCAGATTACAGTTCTGTATCGTAAAATTAACTCCAATTTTTAAGCTATGTATACTGTTGTATTCAGTATTGGAAGCTCCACACAGCAGAATACTGAAGTAGGTATTTTATTGTGCAACTAAAGAATTAATGTTGAATTTTACATTTTATATTTATATTTTCGTAGTGTTTTGTTCAGCGAGTTCCATCCAATACCCTTTACCTATCGTTAACTTCCTGCGGTATAGTAGTACAGTAACTCTAAATCCTTACTATTTACTATTATAAATGCGAAAGTGTATTTGTTTGTCCTTTCACATCAAAACTGAGCAACGGATCGACGTGATTTTTTCACAGAGATAGTTAGAGGGCCGGAGAGTGACATAGGTTACTTTTTATCCCGGGAAAATATCTTATTACTTCAGGTAAAATTCTTTTAGTAATATGAAAAAGTAAACAGACGGAATTACATTGCAACGTTACAACAAAGCATTCTTAAAAAAATTTCCGTCATTTCCCCTTTCTCTTTTTGTCTATGGTCTGTCCTTTCCTTCCAAAAAGCCGTATTAGCCCAGTGGCAAGAGTTATTCCAAGTGGGGCCGCAGTAGCCCAGTGGCTAGAGAACCCAATAGTGGGGCCGCAGTAGCCCAGTGGCTAGAGAACCCAATAGTGGGGCCGCAGTAGTCCAGTGGCTAGAGAACACAATAGTGGGATCGCAGTAGCTCAATGGCTAGAGAACCAACAACTTTACAAAAATATCATGCGAACGAAGTCGCACGGGTCACCTCGTAGGTATATATGACGGAGTCTCAGCTGTATAGCCTACCTCTGTGTGTTTATTAGTATTTATATGGATTGTAATATTAACTCACCTAGTCTGCAGCTCTATCTGCTGCAGTTTTTTTTCTTCAATTTTTACTGGTAGTGTTTCTATTCAGTTGGTTTGCAGATGAAAATAGCTGTCTGCATTCAATGATATGCATTCAAGGAGTAAAATTATTGTGCAGCTTGCATTACAAAGCAGGGGAGACTTCGGTAATACAACAGAAGGTATACAATTTGTTTAGTTGATTGTAAAATGGACATCTTTGTTTAAACCTAACCTCATTATACTAGTTACTCTTAGTTCATTTCACACTGTTGCAGCAATCAATATTTTAAAAATGTAACATTTTAAGTGAATAGCCTACAAGTATTTCATTTAGTATGAACTGTATAGGAAAATTAAAAGCATTAATTCACATAAGCAAATAAATAGATTACAGGGCTTGTTATAAGGTAAAGGACTTCAGAAAAATCTCCTCGTAGTGGTTATATCGTGCATTTATTATAATACGAATGCATGTGCCACTTAACAACAGTTAGGCTAATTTTGTTTTATATTTTTTTAGGCAACCGTGTATTGCGTGATTTTTGTATGATTTATATTCACGTATTTCCAGGCATTTATATGCACTAAAATAGCATCCTCTATGTTTTATGGCATCTCAATGGCTCACTATAAACTAGCCCAAACTGTTAGTCCACCAGTGCTACCACTGTGAGTGAACTTCTGCGCACAAGTGATATAGTACTCGCCAACGGAGACTACCTGAACCAAGGACTAGTGAGTGTGTCGCGTCACATCAAACCTCAGATTATGTTCAGCTTAAGAATTTCGGCGAAGATACAGGTAGATGTTGTGTATGGTAATTAAGGACTATATTCCGAGGCTTTTGCCACACTAGTACAATATTTTGACGGTATCACTGCTGGGTCACTCCTAGGTAGCAATCTTAAAATTCAGACCTTAGATAAACCAAGAAACATACATGTGCCTACTTCATAAAGTTATTTACATTATATAAAAAAAAGGCAAAAGATGGTGGAGATGAGGGCGATTTAGCTGGAGATGATAGCGATAGAGGTGCAAATTTTGTTCCAGAGAATTGTTCTGGAAGTGACCCGGATCACAGTATAATAGCTCCATCACAAGAGAAAAAAGGGAACGGATGATAAATTAGACATCGGGCGAATAACGTGATATACAAGGATGTAAACAAGACAGAGGAAAGAAACTTACTGAGAGTATCAAAAGATGGAAAAATATATTCGCAAAACAAATGTGATTTCAGGGAAACATTATGTCTCAAAGAAAGGGAAGCTGGTTACAGCAGAACTAATGAAGTCGCCATGCAATATGTAAAAAATTAAATACACAGAAGATATTTCAGAAGAATTAGGTTTAAGAATATTAAATAAAATATGGAGTGAAAAAAAGTTTTGGGGCATGAAACGGCAAATTCTGGAATCAAGTGTCGAAGAGAAAGCTGGTCAATAAAAACGACTAGTTTATAGTAGTAGATCACGAAACTAACACTGTAGTATAGTTCTGGCATTCAAAACAAATCTGGTAAGGTATTCAAAACTTTTTTTGTTACTCTGAAAATATCAGATACAACAGTCACGGTTGCATAAAAGAAATAAAAAAAGCAGCAGTGTTAAAACTGATGAACGAGGAAGACACGCGACCAAATAAACTGAAAAGGCACATGTTCGCGATGGAATAAGAGATCGTATACCTAAGTTCCCAACTTCTTAGTCATATAGGAAGCCATGTCTTGAAAAAAATGCATCTTCTATGTGTGTAAGAATGCAGAGAAAAATATTCCGAGAATGATATAGGCAAAAGTTGATTGTATTTAGATAGTTTAATACCGAGTTGAACCTTGCGTTCATGCAACCTCATTTTGATACCTGCAATGACATGATTTACTTATCTGAAAGACATTGCCAATGTAAAGGTAAGCATTTAACTGGGCAAGTTTGGGGTACGATAAAGATAAAAGGCAAAGGAATATCAAAGAAATATTTCAAGAAAACGGTGTTTACTGTGGATCTACAGAAACGTCTTGCTACACAACTCTTGACAAATGAAGATTCGTTTTATTTCAGAAAACTTTGGACTCTGAATTATACACTATATGATTCATCCCGTCAGAAAGGAGCATGC
This sequence comes from Dryococelus australis, assembly GCA_029891345.1. Taxonomy (NCBI): domain Eukaryota; kingdom Metazoa; phylum Arthropoda; class Insecta; order Phasmatodea; family Phasmatidae; genus Dryococelus; species Dryococelus australis. The sequence continues at coordinate 222,309,902 of CM056994.1, forward strand.
ACTGTATAATGTAGAATAAAACCAAAGGTGGCAGAGGAAACGAGATTGTTTCAGGGATATTAAAATGACCACTGCAAGCACTTCCAAATTCGGACATTGACGAGATCACTGTGTGGTCGTAACTACTCCGGACCGAACAAATGTAGTGATCACTTGTTATCCCTGGCGTTTGCTTAATTTTAAATGACTTACCATCATAATCATGCGTATCTATTGAATGGCTATGACCTCGTGGAAGTGGACAACATACATTCCATTATCGAGCGAGCAAAGAAACTGTCACCCAAGTGACACCTTGGGATTAGCAACAGATGGTTAGAAATTGAGTAAAATCTAACTTAGAGGTTTTCGGCATGGAAGTACGTGAATCATGAACTTTCACGACCTATACATAGGTCCGCCTGCTTCCTTTATTTTCAGAAGCAAGGACACTAATGGTCAGCAAGTACTGATATCTACAGTTACTCACATTCAGCTGAGGGCAGAAAGATATAGTGTACTATTTTACAAAACCTCATTTCAGCAAGAAAAGATCCAGGAAGTTGACCTTCAGCGACAGCCTCGGCGTAGCTTGGAGATTCTAAATGTTTTGCAGCCAGTGCGGAATACTTAAGAAATAGATTTCCCGAAATATAAATATCTTAGGCCACTACAGTGCATACCGGAGCAGTTTCAAGATTTATACATTAATTTGCCACATTTTTCCACTGTTAGCGACTTTCCAAATATCAGTGAGGTGGTTTTGTAAATGTGTGTACTATGTTGCTCATTTCGATGGAAGTGTTGTATTTGTAAAAAAAGAACGAGAGTATTTAATGTGATACCAAAATGAACCATTCTGTTTCTCAGTAAAATCGTAATTATTACAGACTATAATACCCTTTGAACCCTAATAAATCACAAAAATGTAAATATGTATAATGTGCATGACTTCCTCTAAAAACGCGGTTTTAAATGTATATTTTGAAAACATACCTGTAAATAATTATTCCTACGAAATGTATTCTGAACATCGTTAGGTGTAACATAATTTAATTAGTTATGTACCTAGTACTTAAACAGCTTATTTGATGTAACTGCTTTTATATATAAAATATTATCATGTTATTTATAATTAATATGGATTGAACATTTTTGTTGTGATTTAAGTAAAATACATACACCTATGTGATTAGGGGTAAACAGCCATAACTGCATTTGCTGGTTCAAATATTGATAGTTTTATTTGCAATACCAGACTGAAAATCAATATCAATACATTATATGTGTATTGTGTTCATAATTAAAAGTGGAATATAATTTATTTTATAAAAAACTATGTGTAAATTTAAAAAGTGTTTTCTTCCACTGAAAAGTAAGAAAATGGAGTCATGACACCTTGTTTCTAAGGTGCAGAGTTTGGCTTTCCTTTTCAATGTGTTAATTTATGTAATATTTAAGTGCAGAGAATTAATTTCACTAGCTACAACAAAATAAATATTTGGAAGTATTTTATATGGCATACGCTTACTTAAACTACTATCATATTGCTACAAATAAATGCAGAGCTCAAATCAACAAATTTGATATATTTAAATGTTATTTTCGAGAAACAGCCCAGTACTGCACTTCAGACTACATATGCTAGTTAGAAAAAACTGGAAAACCCTTGCATTTTGCTGTTTAACTTGGCCAGTGGCTGTTAGCTAAACTGTCACTGCCAAGGAGATCGTGGTTCATTGTAATCAATTTCCTCTTCCACTTATGCACTAGTGTGTTTGCACCCATGTATGCTTAACACACCCTCTCATCCATTCTTATATTTGGTCATGCATACATGTGTTACCATGTCGGCTAATTAGAAGATAGTTTCCTATTATTCTGGTGAAAAATATGTTTCTGAGCTAAAATATTAAAGAATTAATTAAATTAAAACACCGCTAAATAATGTAAATGTAATGCAATTATTGGGCACTAATATGTTCTCATTAGTGGCCAAAATAATGCTTATGTGAGGCAGCGAAAACTAACATCGTTAAAAGAAAAGGAATCTAGAAAAGTTGTATTAGCATTTTGGACCGTTTAAAAATATATGTATTCGAAATAATGCCGTCAAAATTTCACAAATAACTATCTAATTTAAAACGTGTTGGGTATCTAGATACGCTTATATCTTAACTGGCGGCATTTACAATCGGAAGACGACTGCATACATATTCATACTAGAGTATGATTAGATATTTATAATTGTCTTATCACAAACTCATCTGCAAAAACAAATTCTATCCTCATGAACGAATTGCGCGATTACAACTAAGTCTGCCACACAGTATCGTCATAGCCAGACATGTGTCGCATTTGTGTTTAACGCAGTTTGCTTAAGCATATATACCCCTAGGGAGCACGATGTTCATCATTCATTGCCGCATGACACCGAATAAGGCCATAGTAGGGGATTGGCTACGATCGATGTTCAGCGACAAGCTGAGTTGAGAGATTTGGGCGGCTCTTAACGAGGTCTTTAAAGCCGATGAGGGTGAAATGAGGTGATAATGGTGCAGCGTCGGACTGCAAGTGCGGAGGAAACTTAAGTTCTCCAAGAAAACCCACCGACCAACGGCATCGTGCGGCACGACTCCCACTTGCGAAAATCCGGAGTGACCCGGCCGGCGACTGAACCCGGTTGGCCTTCGTGGGAGGTGAGCAGTCTAACCACTCAGCCACGGCCGCCTCTTCAGTGACGAATCGCGGTTCTGTGGATGTAGACGACCGTCCAGTTCGAGTCCGGAGACATCATGGCCAGCACTGTGATCCATGTTTCAATGCTGAGCAACATACCGCCCCAACACCTGGTGTCATGGTGTATGGTGCATTTTCCTATTATTCTCACACCTCATGGTAATGACTGAAGGGACCTTGACAGAGCGGCGATAACTACAGTAAATTCTGTGACCATAAACGCTCCTCTTTCTGGTGCAGCTTGACAACCCCATTATTCAGACGGATAATACACAGTCTCTCACAACACGGGTATCTCTGGCCTGCCTTCGTCATGTCAACATGCTTCCTTTACCAGCAAGATCCCCCAAACCTTTCATCTGCCAAGAACGTTTTGGACCATATTGGACAGCAACTTTGCTCAGTGGCAACTACGACGGATTTGGAAGGTCAGCTGTGGCAGATTCTGCCACAGTATATCGAATGAGCAGTCGATGTCTGTATGCCTACATGCCCGACCGTATCGCTATCTGTCACCATGCAACGGGTGGTCCATCACCATACTGAGTGCATCCTACAAATGTTTATTCCCTGCAATGCATGCTGTGCAATATTTTGATGTTTTATGTATACATACTACCATGTCCTTCAATTGTACCCACTTAAGTGCCTCTGTGATGGCATATTCATGGTATGAAAGATTTTTCAAAGAGTGTATTGAGGAATCAAAATTATCGGCATTGGAAAGATAGCAAATGTTGAATTTCTTACGATGTTAAAAATATACGATAAAGACATAGGAAATGATTATTAACTGTATGATATTGATACACTACATGCATCACTCCAGGATGTTAAGAACCAAATGTCCAGTACCTTTACTCCCTCCTCTTCCATCTAACTTGAAAAAAAGGAAAAGGTGGTTGTGCTGCATACAGTAGAAGTCTCAGAAATTCAATTGAACAATATATTAGTCCCTATAAGTGTTCCATTTTCAAAATTTTCCGGAATAACTGTCTTAAGAGTTTTAATTGATAGGTCTAAAATGGTGGCACATCCCTTTAAACACTTGTCAAATGTAAACTAGATCAGCAAGCAAACCTTCCTGCTTCCGCGCCAGAGGTTGCTTGGAGAAAACGCTGCTACTCTTAGCGACCAGAGTTAAGACCTTGTTTCAGTTTTAAAATTTGTGTTACTTAAATTCTGCCCGTCTATACGTTACTGGTTTTAATTCAAATTCCTCCAAAGTAAATTTTTCAAAATGCCACATTTTGCTAGCCTTTGTTAATTTTAACTGCATTATTCATGTTTGAATGTATTATGATATTTTCGGTGCATAATGTGTGTAATTAAGGTTTATGTGGTGAACTGTATTTGCTTTTCATTGCGTAGTGAGAAATTTTTTGGGTGTGACCAGAAGCATGTGGCATCAACCTATGGAGGAATGTTTCACTTGCCAACTCTTAGATTTGTTACGGAATATGTCTACTTTTTATGATTTGTAGAACAATTTTCATAGATATTTCAAACTTACTTCCAATTAGTAATGTAATATTAAATATGGTCTATCTTCTTCATATTGTCATTCATTCGCAACGTGTAATTGCACCACGTAACTGTGTTTCCTTAAAGTATGCGTAATGTACCATTATTGCTTTTTTTTATACTGGGACAAGTAATCTAACAATTCGTGAGAATTATCTACATCACCTCACATCGCGGCATTTGGCGAGTCAACCTCCCAAGAAAAGCATTTATGAAGAGCGATTCTTAAAAATTGATCTATACCTAGACACTTTCAAGAGTCTTCATCCCCAGAAAAATTCCAGAACGCAGATCAGCAGCCCTTCTCAAGGTGAGAAACTTCAACGCATCTCTTGCTAGGGGTAGTCATGCGACACTGAGCAGGTATGCCACCGAGTATGAAGCTCGCATTCGTGCGCTCAAACATGTGCTGTTAATCAAGAACAGTCCCGAGTCTTAGCCACATTGCGCCGAACCAGGACCAAATTTTGGGGCAGTTTGTGACTATTCTCATTACTGCAATATGTTTGCGTTGTTCCAGACGTGCAATATCGAGACATAACTAAAGCAATGCATTTTATGTCGCCTTTGTGATATTCCTCCTCACATTCACACGCCCTGCTGCGAAATAGACGCTAATACCTGCAACCTAACCGGCCACACATTTCCACGTGTTATCGCAGGACTCTTACGTCAACAGGTGCCAATTGTCTTGGATTCCAGCTCCACTGCTTCCACGTGTCGCGCCTTCGCACTCGGCAAACACATTACAGTTCTTCGGCAGCCTGGAAATTACCCTACAGGGCGAGACAACCAAGCCAATCTTAACGACCAAAATGGTAAGCAAAATGTCTCCCCCATATTACGTATATCAAATCACGTGCAAGGTTAGTGTCCATTTAAAGAAAAACTGTAAATATCATTAATCTATCTGGTCCTCCAAAATCTCTAGGTGAAAGTAGAAAAATACATTAACACAGGCATTAAATTTCATAAAACAGGGTATTAAACTACTTACATGTAAAGCAAATAAATCAACAAGATATGAATGTGGCTGCCCATCATCGTGGAACCATTCTCAATTCTGCCAGAATCTTGAATGTAGTTATTGTAAAAACCAAATACATCCTTGCATCATTCATAAGTACAGACGAAGTAATTCAGGTTTAGTAACTTAATCTGAGATATGCTTGTTAAGGGGCAGCACAACTGGACTATCAATAACTAAGGCTTTAAAAAGTTGATTGTTTGGTATCCTAAAACCTACGATGCAGGACGCTGAAATATTATACAAATATCTACGTAGTATTACATTGATGATCATGTGACAGCGGGGGATATCCTCCAAATACATCAAATGCTTCCGTATCTTTAGTAATTTAGCAAGCTATGCCGAACTTCATGTAAATGCAGAATTTTGTTTGAGTGACACTTGAGTTTTTCTCTGGCAAGGCTTACAAGATTTAAGAAGGGACTTCCCGCGCCATATTAAATTATTGGTTTTCCTAGAAAGTTTAGATTTCTTAAAAATAAATTTCCGGAAGTACAATTACACCGAACTAGCTATTGACCTTACTCAGCGACATAGGCGTATTAACGACAAAGCTAATAACCCATTAATTATGTCACAATAGTAATTCTGCCAACATTTTTCAAAACAGTATTGTGGCGTAAATACGAGTTCATAGTTCGGACATTATGTCCGAACTGCTGTGCAAGGTCAATAGCTAGCTGGGTATAGGGATGATTTCGGAATTTTCTTTGCAACAACAAAGAAGCAATAAAAACCAAGAGTCCAACATGACGGGAGAAGGTTTCCTTTAAGCACAGGTAAATGACTGTATATATGTTGTCTATTGGTTAGATTCCTTTGTTAGGTGGCGTGTCACTGCCCTGGCCCTTTAGTTAACTGACCTTTAACTGACACTGACTAGATGAAACCATATTATGGATTCAGACTGTTTTCACTTGCGTCGCCAGTACTTTTACCAGATTTGCGAAGATAGAATTTGTTTGAATACTACAGTATAGCAAGCTACAAGATTTTGGCAACCATATTGCTTTGCATTTTTATTATCACTGTTAAATATCATAAAATATGTTCCCGCACCTGCCGCCAACGAATGTTTAAGACTAGTGTGTGTTCGTAATTATTAAACCATTATGAAACTGTTATTTTGACATGCATGCCTTGTGTGCAATTAGCGGCCAAAAATACTCCAATGCGGTTGGATATTTGTATTGTTCGTGCTTATACACGCTTGCAAGTTAATATTTTTCTATGTTTTAATGCTGGAATTCTACATTCTTACTTTTTATTGCACGAATTTACTCGCATATGTGTGATTACACAACCCTCATACTGAGATATCTCAATTCTCAGTGCGAGGCAAAATAAAGTTTTGAATCGGAAGAAATGGTACAAGACAGATTGCATATTCAAGGCATTCTATGACCCAGAAACTTCATTTGTTAATTTGGTATAAAGCATATAAATGTTAGGTACCAATGTTAGGACACTTAGCAGTGTAATTGTCCCGGGATTCATTCTTTGACTATACCTGCAGAAATCTTACAGATTGGGCAGCCACCGATTGATGGAGAATGTAAAGTGATCTATGGTCCCACCTTCTCGGAAATTTTTGGTTCAAAAACTTGGCACTGTGTTTTCAGATACATATTGAGCAGTGGCGTCTCGTTAGAGCAAGCAAGGCAAGCAGTGCTTGCCCAGACAGATTCCTGACAATGTTATATTTAAAATAAATATTAAATTCTAACTTATATTTATTTTAAGGTAACTTTTCTCTCATGCAGTACACATTCTATTCGGGAAACAAAACTGTACATTAGAAGAAGACAACTCGTTGGATAGTAAAATCAAGATGTTTGGAAGCGCTGTAAGTAATGCTTTCAGCATGTAGGCAGTCGCAATGATTTCCCAGCCGACAGAGGGACGGCAGGGTAGGAAGACCGCCCGGGGGGGGGGGGCTTATGGCTGCGTCAACCTGTGTTAGAAGCTACGATGGTAGTGCTTTCTTCACCGAACCTAAGCGGACATAGCCGAAGCTGGCCTAGCCGCAGGCAGTTGGCGTCGTGTAGTTTACACTAAACAGATCGATGCGTGGGCAAGTTCGCGCGCACAACACGGATCTTATTGTTTTTATTTAATTTATTTTTGGTGCTGAGAATGTTATACATATTCGTGCGTGATGCATACCCTACATAAAAATTATAAAATTACTGGGTGAGACTGAGAACCGAGTAGATAGAATGAGTGCAACAGAAACGTGGATGTGTGGTGTGTGTGTGTTACGAGTGAAGAATTTTTCCAGCGATGCTTTCACTTTTCAAGAAAGATGTGACATCATAAATGAAGGTAGGCCGACACCTGAAATTACGATCACGACAACACGCAAGAAAGGTAATTTTGTACTTAATTAAAAAAAAAAAAGTTTATCAGAAAAACTTTGTGGTTAGCTGGCCGTAACAGCCTAAACAAACTGTTTTGCTGGCCATGTTTATTATGTTAACACGTGGACTGCAGCTTGGTATTGTGACAATCTCTGTAATGCTGTTCTAACACACTTGCGTTCTGAAGTTCACATAAATTCCTTTTTCTCTCAAATAATTTGGTAAAAATAGAGTTTATTTTGGTCTAGATAGATTCAAACAATTAAGCACACAACGACATAACGAAAAAGTTAAAAGAAACAGAGAAATTTTGAAGCGTTTAATAGATGTTTGTTTCTTGGGTGTGCAGGAACTGCCTTTCCATGGTCAGGAGACAAAATAATCAGAAAAACGTGGCAATTATGTTGAGTTACTTGCTTTAATTGGACAAGGTTGCGGGTTTGATGACTGTATCTTTGTAATATTTTTCACTCGGGCAAATTTTATGTTAAAGAATATTAACATTTTTACAAGGGGTGTATTTTATATTTAGGTACGAAAAAATGTTTAAATGGCATCATTTTGCACCTTGAAATCAGAATTTCCCCGGGGGAGGACCCCCGAACCCCCCTTCGCCTTTATTGGGGAGATCAGCGCCACTACTGTACCTTGCACACAGTAGCTTGCCCATGAAATTATAGAACGCATGGCCACTGATATTGAGATAATTGCAGGTGGTTGGGATTAAAGTTACTGTAATCTCAATGGCCTAGTGCGGGCCGTAATGAGCGCATGGCAATGATATTTGGTAGATATTCTAGCAAGGGGATGCGGAAGCGATGTACGTAAGAATAAAAATTAGTTACGATTTCCGCCGTCAGGCGAAGATGTGGTGCTGTACAAGGGGTAGTGAGTGGACATGCGAGTCATATGACACAACCAGACATTACTGTATCATTACTGTGAGGAACACAGCATGGCTCTTGCTAAGAGAGAGAGAGTGCGCTGTTAACGTAGTTGACCAGTGCTGCATTGAGGGAATATCGCCGCCTGAAAGGACTGCGAAGAGGACCAGTGTCAATAAATGGGTTAACGAAGATAAAGAAATTTAAGGTCACCAGTGATTTGGGTGTTGACCCCAGGGGGGGAAGGCAACCCATCCCGATGGACGTTGTTGAAGTTGCTGTAACTGTAGCCGATCATGCCGCACGTCCCCCACATTCGGTAAACAGTGCTCGAATGATGTTCTAGCACATGGTCAACAGTTCAAAATGTTCTTCTGCAGATTATACACTGGTGGCTCTACAAGATTAAGATTGTACACCAAATGAAACCCCATGACCCGCAGCAACACCTTCACTTTGCCATTGTGTTCTTGGCACGAATGGAAGTGAATGACATGGAGCCGAAGAATATTCTATGGATTGACGAGTAACATTTAACGCTCGAAGGTGCAGTGAATACACAAACTATCGCGTATGGGGTTCAGCTAATCCGCATGTTGTGCATGAACAGCCATTACACACTGCTTACATGGCGGCGTGGCGTGGATTCACAGGCACCTTTATTCCTGGTCCGTATGTATTTAAAAGAAGATTACACCCCAGGGGTATGTGCGGTGTACCGTTACGTCTGAAAGTCACCCAAGACATCCTCGAGCAGCATGTGATTCCTGCCCTGCAAGAATAACTCTTGAGACCGCCGTGTTTATGCATGATGGGGCAAGGCTGCTAATTGGTCGCCAAGTGCAACGTCTGCTTCGTGCAGTCTTCACAAATGAACGCATTATCTCCATAATGTTTCCATTTTCGTGGCCTGCTCGGTCCCCTGACCTCAATCAACACGGCGATATGTCGCTCTGATCCAGGAGAACTATTGCAAACAATTGATCACACCGTTTTACGGATGCGGCACTTCGTCGATGTCTCCAGTGCACATATTTAACACATTTTGTAACAACCGGAAGATATGGTAATAAAGTTGTTACCATTACACCTTCTCACGCAATGTACAGTAACTTTTCTGCCTAGGACCTATTCCTATACTTTACCGTACGTTAGGTACGATTTTCAAGCCTTTATTGCTTTTAGTACCACCTATTCGCCTGGTGGTGGAAATTTTAACCAATTTTCTGTCTAGCGTCACTTCCCCATTTGCTTATTATTGTATCTATCAAATAACACTGTCATGCGATCATTACAATCCATACTAAGCCACTGTCAATACCGTCACCAATTATACCCACCTGGTCTATTAGAGGTATTTTGTTAGTATGCCTCCACACCCCAACGCTATGCATTCTATTTGGGCACCTCTATCATAGCCAGATTAGCATAACAAACATGGAGCAATATTAATGTTATGGACCAATTCAATCAACTAGAGCGCGCAAACAACCCACCATTCAATAGCTTAATGCTACGAGAATTATTCTTGCTTAATACGATTTCACATCACCTCTACTCTTAACAGGCATTTCAGATGTCTATGCTTACTGATAGTTGCTAGCTATAATTTTTGCACATTTACAGGGATTCTTCTGTGCAATTTAATGGTTAGGTGATACGAAAATTTGGTTTATATATGGCACGGAAACTATGATGCCATGCCCGCACATCTGGTCATTCGGAGATGGGGTTCCCAACATTTTGAGGCCCATGTCCCTTATTACTGTTGTACGAGGTAAACCCCCTCACACTGACACGCACCAAATTAGTTATATTTACATTTTATATACCTAGGTATATATTTAAATATACACAAACATAAGTTAGCATATATACTCGGATATACAACCCACACACACATACACTTGCCTATTATGCCATTGAGTATTATAGGCCTATTTACTTTCTAATTAGAACTTCAACGTTGTTTTAGAATACTTCTAATTTAAAGTTCTATCCCACCGTTTATTGCACCCCCAGAACATGCCCCCTCTCCAGTCAAAGGTGGGGAACCCACGATATAGGGTATATTGGGGATTTTGTTATACAATTTCGAAGACACATTACCCAATTTCAATTTTTTATTAATGTTGTGTCTTGGCATATTTTAATGCACACATCATAGTTATGCTATGCGTATTGTAGTTAGCGAAAAAAAATTATATTCTATTTCATTCCATTTATTACTGTAGTGTTGCTATTGAGTAAAAACTGCCATTTCCGATATACTACATATTTGTACCTATCTAAAATCATGATTCAATTTGCGAAAACTGTAAACGGTACGTGTTTACTGTTTTGCACACCAGCAAATAATTATCCGATTATTATGGTAAAAACAAGGAAAACCCACTCCTAGCAAAATAGTTATAAGAGTGGATATGTACAAGAACAGCTCTTAAGTCGTAGATATATTCTATGTGATGGCGTAGCTAAAATATTAAACCAAGCAATTAATATTCATTTAAAAGCAAAACTTAACATCTCCTTATCCCAAACCATTTATATTCTTGTGTAAAACATCCTATCGGTCCTTATAAAATTGGACCGTTTAGTTTATATATTAAAATATAGCTCTTCTTCCTATTTAAGAAATTTGACTGTGTTTTTGACTCTTGTTTTTAAAAATCATTGACTCTGCATGAACATCCTCTACAAGCTGTTGTCATTAAAAAAAACTGGTGGCAAAAGTGGGAGTTTTTTACCACACAACCTCGCAGTTGTCTACAACAAATTCCTCTTTCCTATCTCATGCACAGCTGCGTACAAGGTTTCCCTTGGGAAAGCCGCTGCAGGTCCGAGTCAGTTGACTTGGTAACGCAGCTGTTACTCATTTACCGCGTCCACAACTTGAAAATGGGTTCCTTTCAATATGTCACCTTACAAAACACGTAAACGTCTCCGAGCTAAATATGGCTAGTAAGACGGAACATCCAGCATTTAAGTGTTCTTATCGCCAAAAACGCTTCTCAAACGCAGCAGTGATATTTGGAGCGTTGCCACGATGGAAAATACAGGCGCTCTTCAACTCTAAACTAGTTTGACCAGAACATCAAAGTAACGCGTCTTATTAACTGACGTGGTATTTACCACTCGATTATGTCGTTGCCTAAGAAAACAACGAGGACTGACTGCACATGAAACAGATTATCTTGCTTTTGGTATTTTTATATATGCTTTCTTTTAGGGGCGTAGAAATTTCCCAGCGAACTGATGAACTTTTTTGGTATTGGACGCAGAAATTTAATAACAGTCACGCGAGATCTTTTCACTAAGGGAACCATCCTCCCACCGTGAGATAATGTTTCGATTCCTGGAGGAGACACAGATAATTACCATTTTTGGGAAAAAGTGACTGACGTTGCTGTTAGCGCCTTATCTCGGAGTGTCCCTTGTCCTCCAGCTTTGCTTTCTCTAATCTCTCCATCCCAATATAGGTTACTGTTTCAAACATTCGCTCGACGATTATAGTTATTTGCGACATCTTCACACTTATTGGATAAATTCTTTGAAAAATTGCCCAATATATAATGCGTTTGCTTGTTTGATTCTTTACTAAAAATATAATGTAAGGAGAACGATCATGGGCATTATGGCATAAGAGGATGGGGAAGTAGGAACCAGGAGCCGGCCGCCATGTGACGTCACCCAACCGCCATGTTGGATGTCAGTGACCTCGACCCTACGTCCACGAACATGGATAACCTTGAATCCAAAAAACACAAAATCCCCAAAAAATATTTTTAAAAATTGTTTAAAAATTTATAAAAAATTTAAAAATAATAGAACATTCATTTAACGATTTATTTCAAAATTACTAAAAGTATTTTAAAAACTTAAATTTCTGGATGTTCCTGCAGCACTATGCCCAGCAGCAGACGACTGACACGCCACCAATGATTCTCATTGGTTAATTAGTCGACCCCCCCCCCCAACTTCGCCCATAATCACTTTGTCGTATACAGCTATCTTTTTTTTTTCATTTGTTATTTTAGATTTTCAACACCTAGGTGGCACTGATGACTCCGACCAACATGTTAGATCTGAGTGACCTTGACTTTACATCTGTGACTTTGACCCCAAGCCCATGACCTCGGATAACCTTGAATACAAAAAGAAATTCTAAAGGTATTAATAAAATCAAAAATTAAAAAATAAATATTTAAAAAAAATTATATAAGGACTTTTTTTCTCATCAACGTTTCGATCAATCTCGAAACTTTCCATCAATCAGCACCACAATCAGCAATCCACATACGAATCTGTTAAAATAGTGATGTCTGTACTATGAGAATTCGTTCTCTATGAAAATATTATTTCGGTTTTATGTCTGATAATGTGAGGCTTGCATGTAACAAAATAGGTTGGTAAACTATGATTTAATAAGTATAAGTAAGTATTTGAAAGCAGTATTTAAGAGTATGACTAATTAACAGAAAATTCCAACATGGTAGCAGAGAGCCATGGTTTTTAAGTGTGAAGAAAGATAGAATGAAAGAAGCTAAACTAAACTACATGGTGGAAAAAAAAGATTTTATTCTTCAGACATTTTATGGAACAAACTACGATAAATAGAAAATAATGAAGTTGTTTCTGGAAACGAAAAACTGCTACGAAGTCCTATAACATGATAAGCATCAAGGTAAGTGTGAAAAATATTGGTTTAAAGTGGAAATTAAAGCTAAAATTTACACAGTTAACAGTGTTCACAATGCTCAGCTAGAACTAATAATATCAGAAACCACTGCAAAGGATAGGCTATGCTTAGAAGGTTTAATAAATCATATCTGCCTAAAAGTGTCGCAAATAAGTTATTGTGCAAAAAAACTTTTAGAGATAAAAATTAAGGAAACTGATAATCCTGTAGAATTCTATAATACATTTGAAAAACTATGCAATAGGTTGAGAAATGCAGGCGAAAAAGTGAACAAGGAAGACAAATTAAATTATATGTTACTATCTTTGCCAGAAAGTTTCACACGCATTGTAAATATTATCGATGCATTACCATAAAAAGAAAGTCAGTTGAATATGTCAAGTCAAAATTATTATTGGAACATAAGAAATGAGAATCAAGTAGCGATGAAAATTATTTACGAACTTCCAAATCACACAGAGCAAGAGATGTAAATATACAACAATGATTCAAACAAAACAGATTTATTTATGGTAATAAAAATATATGTTATAGATGTAATAAGCCAGGTAATATTCAAAGAAATTGTCCGAATACAAACTGGAAGAAACACTTTTATAATCAAAGAGAAAATACGACACAGAGAGAAAAATATTATTCATTGTAAATGTTAAGGCATCCTAAATGAATTCATCGAACATCACTGAAGTTAGCAATGAAAATGACAGTTGGCTGTTGGATAGTGGATATTCATATCGTATCTTAAATGATAAATATTTCTGTGAGTACAAAACTATGTCATGTTGGAATTTAGGTGGATGATAGCTTCTCTCTAAAAGCTGATAAAATTATTAATATTATATAAAGTATTTCAATGTTGAAGGCATACTCATCGAAACTGTAATTATGTGCCGAATATGTAACAAAATTTACCGAGTGTTTCACTCATTGTCAGTAAGAAAAATGTGATAACATTCAATAACGATACACTGAAATTTATGTATCAAGAAATGATTTAATTGCTGTTGCGTTAAAGAAAAGTTAATTTTTGGAACTGGCAGGCACAGTAGGATACATAAATAATGTAAACTTTTACACAAGTGACACTCCAATATCAAATAAGGAAAAATTACTTAGAATTCTTGGTCACATTAATCTCAATAACCTAAAATAATTGTGTGAAAAACATGCACTAAATAGTCGAACTACCAACATTGAAAATGTTTATATGCAATGTGAAATTTGCTTAACAACTAAACTTTCTAACTTGCCATTTGAAAATAATAAGACATAAGGCAAATTATATATTGGAAATGATTTACACAGATGTCCATGTGTCAATTAATCTTACTGGATATAAAGGTGAAAGATTTCTCGTAACATTTATTGACGACCATAGAAGAAATGCTATGGCATAATGAATCAAAAATAAAAGTAAAGTTTTTGACTTCTTCGTACACTATAAAACTAATACAAATCAGACTGGCAAAAATATAAAATAAATTTGTTTTGATAATGTAAGGGAGTACATCAACAAAATTTTTTGCAGATTCATGAAACAAGAAGGTATATATTTTAAACCAGTTCCAGCACACACTCGCGAATTAAAGGGTGATGTGGAAAGATACACCCACCATCATGGATCACTGCAGATGTTTATTATCTGAAGAAAATATTAACAAGTGTTACTGCCCTGAATGCATACATATTGAATTTTATTTAGGGAACAGATTACTGACAAACACAAATATCACAAACACAACTTACGAGATATTTTTCTACAAGAAACTAACTGCTTTAGATCTCGGAATATATGGAAGTACAGTTTTTGTAAGAATTCTTGAAGAGTGTAGAAAATCCAAGCTACATCCAAAAGCTGTTAAGGGTATGCTCACTGAATACACATGTGTGAGTTACAAAATACTGATAGATGATAAAGTCATTGTCAATTGCCATGTGAAGTTTGTTGGAGAAAAAAAACAAAATGCATAATGTCCACTAATAATGAAAGGAGAGTAATAAAATAAAAAGTAACGAGACAAAGGAAAAAGTGAGTGAAGAAAAGGCTGAGGAAGGAAATAATACCGAGATTAAGGAGGTGAGTAGGATTGATATTTCACCGAGGGAAATAAGATTGCCAAGGATATTTAATGATCATGTCGTTTATATGAACTTCAGTGATATGTCAAATATTAGTTACAAAGAAGCTTTGAACAGTTCAGAGTCTGCAAAATGGCAAAAAGCAATTAATGAAGTGATTGGTAGTTTAATGGAAAACAAAATCTGAGAAATAGTTAATGAAGTTTGATAAAAGTGGAGAAATAGGGATGAGAAATTATAGTCAATTTTTGGTTGGTAAGTCTTAAGAAAAAACAGATCTTGTAGACACAGTAGTTATTAATGAGTAAAGGCATTACATAATTTAATGATTTGACAAAGATACAAAATCAAGAAGGTGTGTTAAAGTGATTTCTGTACTAAGATAATTCATTCTCTATGGAAATGTTAGTGTTTTGCTTTAGGTCTCAAAATGTGGGGCTTGCATGTAGTTAAAGAAATTGAAAAACTCTCTCTCTCTCTCTGTGTGTGTGTGTGTGTGTGTGTGTGTGTGTGTGTGTATATATATATATTTTTTTTTAAACAGTGTTTACGAATGAATGACAAATTAACAAAAAATTCCAACAGAATCAACACCAATTCATGTAACAATGCGAACCCATGCACACCAATCCACTACAATGCGAATCAATCCGCACCAATCCACATCAATGCAAACCTATGCAAACCAATACTTCACAATCGACAGTAATCTACAACAATCCTTCGCAATTCTCAGATGAATCCCACTCCTTCCGCCAACCCCACTCCTTCGGCCAATCCCAATCCTTCGACCAATCCCAATCCTTAGCAATCTTCCTTTGCAATCCACAAAAATCCAAATTAATCTTTCTATCAATCTCAGTCCTATCGATCCTTCGGTTTCTCTCCCACCCTTACACATAGAAATTACATTCGTTCGCCAACCTTCTCCAAATTTGTACATGTCGACAGAATCAATTATTTGTATGCAGTCAGCTATCCATGCATTTTTATACTAACATCTTTATTATCGTACTATATGCAGATCTTTGTCAATAGTCGGGTGTTCATAGCACCACTTTAAAGTTGTGAGTGAAAAAAAGGTCGAGACAAAAATATTTCGTAATTACAATCTCAGAAGAAATCAGTTCATCACATAATGCGACATATCCCCCAACCCTTCAGTTTACTAATGATTGAGGATATCTCAATGTGCATGAGATACCGTCCATTTTGAAGGTCAACCAAATATCTGAGTATCAACAAGTTAATTCGGGTTTTCGGGAAATGTGTAGCAAGTATTCTCGGCGTCTTCTGCCTTCATGTCGCTTGTTGCAGCAAATGTGTTTGAGGGGTGTGTCAGCTCATCCAGGAAATCGAAATTATCGTCTTCAGCACCACCACTGTCATGTTAATTTTGATCAGTACTATGTGCATGGTCATTTTCACCTCTTGTGTATTCTATATTAAAATTATTTATATTTGTAGCAAGAGTTGTAAGCACATCAGTATTTAGAGCCGACGACCGTTTATATTGAAGTACGTCGATTTCCCGCGAAAGTATTTCAAGGGTACATTCGAAACAAACCGACTTTTCTGCTCTCATTCCATCTTTATTATTAACTGTCTAATTATAATCGCCTTCCAAATCGATGTAGCAAGAGGTAATGCCGGCAACACTTGCTGACTCTCATTAGACTATTCATAGGTAATCTAGGTAGGTTCTTTCAATGTATTGCCTTGCGCAAACTGCAAGAGATCAATGTCGTGATGCTTCATCGCGTGAAAAGGACTCTTAGTACAGGCCGTTCTCTCATTACCGTCATATATATATATATAAAAATGTTTTTTTGTCCCGTATGCGTTCCTATACCATTCATCCGAGTACGATGAAACTTTGGTAAGTAGTTCTGCGCAAGCCCGGGTAGGTTTCTGAGTTGGTAAAATCATTTTACAATAGGTAGCGCGCGAGTCGTTTCAACAAATGAGTATCTATGTAGATATACCATTGATCTGATTGCGATCATCCGATTGCGATTAGTACAATCATTTTACAATAGGTGGCGCGTGAGTCGTTTGAACAAATGAGTTTATTCTAGCTATTGTCTTACAAAAGACAGATGATGAAGATGACGTACCTAATCAAAATATGACAAATTGTTCAGTTTCATATCTACAATCTATGGGAACAGATCAGGGACTTGATTATTGATTGACAATCTAAACAAACTTTGTTTAATATTACTTTTATAAACAAGACTAATTACTAATTTGTAACTTCAAGTTACATTTAACTGTACTATCGTTTGAATATAGTTTATTTTGAGCAGACAAAAATGTTTTATTTGTCCATCATTTCATACTTTACCTAGTCTCCTAATCGAATTATATATAATTTCTAGGTACATTGCCTTAACGAACCCTGTATTTATAGAATAATAAACGTGTTTATTATATTACTATATTTCATATAGTTTAGCGGCAGTTCGTGTGTGACATAAGTGGTGTTGATTGTGAATATCATCACAAAGCATTTCTTTCGCTATAAAATCAAATATGCCACCCAAACGAAAAGCGATTGGCCGATCTACACCTCAAGCAAAAAGGACAAAGGCATCACGAGCTTCAGAAACCGACGAGCAACGGGAAGTAAGACTGGAAACCATTCGAGTACGCACTGCTCAAGCACAGGGACAATCGCTACCAGTGTGTGGACTAAATTTGGAAAATCCATGCTCCTCACAATGCTTCTCACATGGACAGTTGTATGTGGCCTGCTCACGCGTCGGGAAATCATCTGACTTATTCGTGTACGCACCAGACAGAAAAACAAAAAATATTGTGTATCGAAAAGCACTTCAATAAACATATTTAAAACACAAACACTTTCTTTCTTTGCGTGGCATTGCAACGCATGCCGGGTACTCGATAGTTTGACCATAAATGAAAACTCGATCGCAGAATCGGCACTGGCGACCACCAGTTAACTCCATGATCATTGAGTTCAAAGGTATGTCTTCGTATTCGTAATATGGCGAGAAAGTGCTAACAAATCTGTTCTCCTTGTGCCTTTTTTTAATTTTCTAAAGTTTTGTGGCACTATTATTTTCCAGATTTTACCTAATGTCTTATGTTTTGATAGTTTTGTCTAATCCATTGAGTTAGTATGTTGGTAAAGTATAGACCAACGCTTTTTTTTTTTTAGGGCAATTGAGTTATATCAGACATTTTTATTTCAGTCTGGTATTCATACATTGGAGTTAGTACATAGTTAACTTCGCTGCCAAGCCTGGCCGGAAGCCATTCGCTTACTGTGGACAGCTCAGCTTGCAACGGGATACTAGCTGTCATACTTGCATTTTAAGGTGTTGGATGCTTCTTCCTGTACCTTGTCCGTGCTACTGCCAGAGGTGGAACGTATGTAATTTCTTGCTGCAGAACGGTTGTGAGTAGTTGTGGATCATTTTTGGTGCACACAGCGTGCTCTATAAATGGCATCCGAACTAAATTCTGTCACCTTTGTCTCCACGTGCAACGAAAATTTTTTATCCGCCGCCGCCAACAGTTTTTTCGTCCGACTTCACTCTGACGTGAAGCCACCATGACGTGTTTGGTGTATGCCATCATGCGTGGGGACATTTCAGCGACAACTTACAGAGTTCCACGAGTATTTTTGGAGTTAAATATGTGAGCAGTTACTTATCTTCCCTCCAAATGGGCCAGTACAGCATCAGTCCTTTCTCCAGTAATACATGCCATGTTTTATCGACTCTGGAATAAGCAATTAAAAGTAATTAATTTTCGCGATTATTTTCCTTTGTGTGATCCAAAGGGATCATAGTTTTAAAAGAAGTATTATTTGATGTTTTAATTCAACTTTTCAACTATTAAAGTTTTCAAGTATTTATTTCGTTTGAGAACTACTTGCCCAGCTTCTCTGCACGACTTCGCCTGGAGAGAAGTGCTAGCTTCATGAAACAATTATGTAATCTTGGTTTCATCTGGACCACATCGATACGTAACTAAGTCATAATTGCTTTAACTCATTCCTTATCATTTTTGTGACGTAAAATATGATAAATACTTTAATCTGTCAATTATGAATTATTTTAATGCGTATCGTTGGCCAAGTAACAGAACATATGCATACGGGGTGCAACTCCAGGGTTTTCAAGGCTTCCAGGGCCATAAGTATTTCAGCATTGTGATTAAATCCATTTATGAAAATCGCAATTGTTAATTGAATATTTGATTTGTGAGTCAATTGTTTGTTGTGTAAGCGTTCAAATAGTGTAATTAAAATATTTCGTTTGAATCTGCAACCCGATACTCTTTTCAGTTATTAGATTTATGTCTACTTCTGGATGATTATTAACTATTTTAAAACATAGTTAGTAAATTATTACTCAAATCATTTCTTAGGTAAAATATACGTGGTGTTCCAGTTTACCCAGTGAAACTTCCAAAAAATTAAATAGTAATATTGGATTTATAGTGTGTGGCTTTATGGTAGCAGAAGAAAATTATAATTTTACGTATGTTTCCAAAGTATAAGTTGTTCGTGAAATTGTATAACATTTTTAATAGACACTATTTGTCTGTTTAATTACCAAACAAGTAAGAAATTTCTGCCACGCTGAGCATGGCTGGTGTTTATTGTGATTTAAACTGAATATGTGATTAATCGTTCTCAAGCTTTAAGTATTGCATATTTTTGAAAACAAACAATTTATCACCATGCGACACCACTATACAATTTCACAGTCAGAACTACTGTAATTTTCCATATATAAATGCTATTCTTTTTACAGTAAAAAGCCTAACTTGTGACCACAAAAGGCCTTCCACAGTAAAATTTATGTGCAAAAAATGGGAGCACACTGAGAAAAACCACATACTAGTTCGACCCAGAAGAAAACTTACAGATAATTATGTAATCGTAAATATAGTGATATTGAAATTTTTTACCTATTTTATAAATTATTATTTATAGGTATTATATTCTTATGCGAATAAGAATTAATTATAATTATTTTATACATAATCATGTAGCTATGTAATTATGGAAGATAATTATTTTTAATTCATATATTTATATAAACATATACCTACAAGCATATTTAAATAACATTGATTAAGTATCTGCGTGTTTTCTTCAGGGGCGAATGAGTATGGGGATTTTCTCAGAGTGCTCCTATATTTTTTATATATAAATTTAATGGTGGAAGGCCTGCATCATAGCTAACTGGTTGTCAGTGCCGAGTCTGCGATCGAGTTTTCATCTATGGTCAAATTACTTGTCGGCATGAGCGAACGGCCTGTACGAAGAGTCCTTTTCGATCAATGAAGCATTACGGCATTGGTCCCATGCAGTTTGTACAAGGCGATATATTGAAAGAACATACAGATACCTGCAAGGATTCGTTTACTGGGAGTCAGCAGGTGTTGCCGGCATTACCTCTTGCTGCATCCAATGGTACCGATTCGACAGGCGATTACGATAATACAATTAATGCTAAAGACAGAACGAGTGCAGTAGAGTCGGCTTGTTTGGAATATACACTTGCAAGCCTTTCGCGTGAAATTAACGAACTTTAATATAAACGGTCTTTGGCTCTAAATACTGATGAGCATACAACTCCTGCTACAAAGAAAATCTAATTTAATATAGAATACAAAACAAGAGGTGAAGATGGCCATGAAAAGAGCATGAAGACAGTGATAGTACTGAAGACTATGATTACGATTTTCTCGATAAGCTCAAACACCTCTCCAACACATTTGCTGCAACAAGCGACGCGAAGAAGGCACAAAATGGCGAGAATGCTGGCAACCTATTTCTCGAAGACCCGAATTAACTTGATGACAGACATATATATGACTGACCTTCAAAAACGCAGGTACCTCACAGTGGCGTAGCCAGGATTTTAGTTTTTTTCTTTTTTGTTGGGCCGGGGAGCGGGCAACTTGGGAATTTCATAAAGGAATACCGAGATCACCAATAAAGAGGGGGGGGGGGGGTCCTCTCCCGGAAAAAAATTGGATTTCATGATGCAAAGTGGTGCTATTTATGCAGTTTTCGTACCTAATCATTGAATATGCCGCTGGTAGAAATATCTATTGTTTTTAAGATAAAGGAGCGAAAAGTGGGGTGCCTTCTGGCTACGCCTCTGCAACGAGTAAAACTAACAAATAGAACATAAGATATTAACATTCTAATAATAAAAAAAACATTTAAAAGTTAAAAGTATTAAAAAAACATATAATTAAGTCCGCAATAAAGAAATGAACCACGTACTAATGTTTTTTGGTCACTCTTTTGCCTAAAACATTTAAATAAGCAGCAGTCTTCTGTTCTTTGCGAATTTCTCAAACATATCTTCTTTGCCATGCGCGTTCAAGGCCAAATATGAAGGGACCTATACGGGCGATAATAACTCGCGTGCCTGGCGCCTCGCCGCTCATACGCACAATGCGTGCAGTGTCTCCGCAGTTTCGCTGTACTTTGCAAATTAAATCTGCAACAGTAGGACTTTACTAGTCGTCGAAAGCCCACAGATTAAACTACTTCCGCGCGGTTGTAGATTTCTCGTACTCGTTACAGAAACTGCGCAATCCAGCAGTGAACATGTGATTTTTTGCCGTTTTCACGATCTTTTTCCCCTTTAAATGCGCGTAATATGCTAAAAGTGAAACCGTACAGTATTAGATACTTGATCTGTGTTTCTTTTGCTCAAAAGTCTTATTTCTATAACTCTTATTTATCGAGAAAAGCATAAACGTGTAAACAAGAATTTCACAGAAAATCGGCTGGTACTATATCCTCTTAAGCAAAAAATAATTCCAGCGCCCATAAGCACTGTAGTAAAGGTTACTCCCCTTTGTCATCTATCAGATTATTAAAAATTGAAAATGAGTGTGTGCGAAAATTTGTATAATTAAGTGACTTAAGTATGCTCAAATATAAAACATTAAAACAGTATAGGTTTATATTTTCAAAATTAAGATTTTAACATTCGGGGAGGGGGGGGGGGGCTTCAGCTTCACCTGGATACGCTCCTAGTATCTCTCTTACATTAACAAGGTATCTTCATTCCTTAGTAAACTGAAGGATCTGGGGACATACCGCATAACGTGATGAACTGCTTTATTCTGAAATTGTTTTTACAAAATAATAATAAATTATCATTATATAATAATTTGTCATCCTTTATTTTTGTCTGTCGCATCCTTTATTTCCTCACAACTTTAAAGTGGTTCTATTAGCACTACTATTAATGGAAAGATCTGCATTTATAATGATGATAGAATCTTTAGTATAAAAATGCATGGATAGTTGACTGCATACAACTCAATTATTCCAGTGGATCATTAAAAAGTATTAAGTCTGAGAAATCCCGATTACGTTAGTAAAAAGAGCTTCAGTCAAGCAATTATTAATAAAAATATTGAAATATAAATTAGGGTATATTATTCACTACTGTCTATATATCAATGCTTGCAAGATACCTATATCAATAGCAACTGGAGCATTGCATTATGCTCAGATTTCGGAGAAATGTTTCAAAATTGTTTATGCTCTAGTGTAAAGTAATACTTTTTTATTTGTGCCCTTTTTACCGCCAAACTAAGATATTCTTCGGCAAGTATAAATTTGGAGATAGTTGGCGGGCGAATGTAATTTCTATATACATACACATACACATATATATAACATACACATACACATACATACACATACACATACACACATATATATATACACATACACACATATATACCATACACATACATATATACACATATACATATATATATATACATACACATACACATATATATATATACATACACTACACATAATATATACATACATACAACAATATATATACATCACAACTATATATATACATACACAACACATATATATATATAATACAACCATAACATACACACCATATAACTCACATACTATTACTACCATTATATATATACATACACAACATACACATATATAATATACATACACATATAATCTAATACAACAACACATAATATATATATACCACAATAACACATATAATATACTACACATACACAAATATATATACACATACACATATATATATATATACAATACACATATATATATCATACACTACACATACATATATATAATACTAACATACACATAAATATATAATACACATACACATACTAATAACAATATACACATACACATATATATATACATACACATACACATATATATATAATACACATACACATATATATAATCATCACATACACATAATATATACATACACATACACATTATAAATAATACACACATACACATATATATATAATACACATACACATATATATATACAATACACATACACATATATATACTATACAACATCACATATATTTTAAATACACATACACATAATATATATATATACACATACACATATATATAATACAATACACATATATATAATAACATACACATATACATTATAATACATAACATAATATATATATACATACACATAATATATAATACACATAATACATACACATAATATACACATAAATAATACACATACATATATATACACATATACATACACATTAATATATACCATACACAATATACAATACAACATATAATATATACTACACATACCATATATATCTATACAATATCACATACAATACACATATATATAACATACATACACATATATATATACATAACTACACAATATATATACATACAATACAATATATATAATACATAACATACACATATTATATACATACATACACATAATATATACATACACAATAATATACATATACATATATAACATACACATATATAATACATACATACACATATATATATACAACATACACATATATATATACTAAACATACACATATATATATACATACAAATATATAATATATACACTACACATATAATAATACAATACACATATATATACACATACACATATATAATACAATACACATATAATATACATACATACACATATATATACATACACAATAATATATAATACATACACATATATATATACAATACACATAATACACACATATATATAATACACATATATATACTAACATACACACTATAATATACTACAATACACATATATAATACATACACATACACATATAATACACTAACATACACACATATATATACATACACATATAAACAACAATATATAATACATACACATACACATATTATATACATACACAACATATATACATACACATACAACATACACATCATATATACAACATCATACACATATAATACCATACACACAACACATATATAACAATACACATACACATATATAAACAACAAACACATATATATTATATATACACATATATAATATATATAATATATAATATACATATATATATACATAATATCATAACATATCATATACATACATAATACATACATACATACATATAATACATACACATACATAATACATACATAACCATACATACATACATACAATAATACATACATACATACATAATACATACATACATACATAATACAACATACATCATATATACATACACACATACATAATTTATACATACACACATATATATTATACATACACACAATATACTATAACATATATTTATACATACACACATATATATATATTTATACATACACACATATATATATATTTATACATACACACATATATATATATTTATACATACACACATATATATATATTTATACATACACACATATATATATATTTATACATACACACATATATATATATATATTTATACATACACACATATATATATATATATTTATACATACACACATATATATATATATTTATACATACACACATATATATATATATTTATACATACACACATATATATATATATTTATACATACACACATATATATATATATTTATACATACACACATATATATATATATTTATACATACACATATATATATATATTTATAAATACACACATAATATATAATTTATACATACACACATATATATATTTATACATACACACATATATATATTTATACATACACACACATATATATATATATTTATATTTATACATATTTATACATACACATATATACACATTTTTTTAATTCTTTAGAATTGTTTGCATTCAAAGTCATCCAATACCATGGACAAAGGGTCAGGGTCAAAGGTCAAGAAGTTCACCAACACCCAACATGGTTAGGTGACATCACAAGACTGCCGGCCGATTTCTCCATTCCCTTATGCCAGAATGCCCATAGTAATTCCACTCATGTATAACAAGTGTGTTGTAATTATGTTAACGTAAACTTTTCTTATTTTGTTTAAATATTGGGCATTAATTTATATTTTACTTATATATGATATGTAATTTATATTAAATCATTACGAAAAGACAGAAATGCCTAGTAAAAAATAGTTCTCATTCAAAATACTAAAATCAGTGCGCACGAATGCGGTGTGTTGGCCCTTTGGTGTGGTTTTCTAATCTTAGTTAAGCTTTGTTTGCATGTTGTGACGGAATGGCCTGAAAGTATAACTTGAATAGGGCTTCAGAAAAGTTTGGCGTAACCAATGAACTTTGCAAGGTACCTAGGACAATTCTATGAACAATTTAACATAGAGTAATGGTTCCAGCAACTCTAATTCGTATCTGTTCCTTCGATCGTTGCATGCTGGTTTATAAGCAACAGCACATCCAGATCATCTGGTCCAGTGGCGGCTGCTGAGGTAGGGCTGCGGGTCGCAGTCCTAGTAAAATCTCAGAACGCATACCTCTACTTATCTGCTACTCTGAAAAAAATACTACGTACTAATACGGAGGTTATTTCGCAGCTAATGTATTTGAGATGGACGAGACACTTGTCATGAGCGAAATTTGTTTGGAAATTTCGAGTGGTGGGGCGGCAGATTCTTCGCCCCGAAGTGGCTAGAGCTAGTAGAGAGAGATGACCGTAACATAGGACTAGGGGGTGCTACAGGAATGAGGGAAGACTTCAGGGGCTCGACCCTTTTCAGCCAATCGCATGCTGTAAATCTGAGAGAACTGGACGCGCCCCAGCGCAAACAAAATAATGGTTTTTCCTGGAACTTGACAAAGCTACCAAAACTACATGTTTCATAAGCACACTTTCGAGCTCCACTCTTTTGCAGATATTAAACACATTTCTTAAAAATTCGTGTATTTCAAATATTTTTTTATTTATAGATATCGTTCAAACTCGCGTGAGCTTCAAATATAGTATGTAATACTCTGAATAAGTTTGTTTTTAATTAACGATGAGCTATGAGCATCGGTCAGACGCAGGGTTGAATTTTTGTTAATGTCGTGTTGTGTAAACTTGTAAATAATTGTTAATTCGGCGAGTAACATCTTAAATCTTATTACGACAAAGATTTTCAATTACGAGAATAAACTAGAGCTACAGAATCTGGGACCAGCAAGGCCACAGTTAAATATAATTCAATAACAAAGCCGAGGTAGTAAATGGTTCGTATACGAGAAAATTCGACGTAAGTACATACAATTTCGCGGACTGGCTATGCGGGTGTGAAGTTGGAAATGTGTTGATTTGTTTAATTTGTTTTGCTAATGAAACTTAATGATCTTGCGTGGACTGTCAATGGGGTAAAAGATATAAAACATTTGGGAGACAAAGTTAAGAGACATAAATCATGTTCGCAACATATAAAAAATGCCATAAAATTTCCATTGCTTGGTAAGGTGAATACACATTGCCAGTTAGATAGCGCGTACAGGTTGACGAATGGATTTTTTTTACAAATATATTAATTAATATTTGCCACTTTCATCCTCTAATTTAAATTTTACATGAATTTTGTACGTACTGTAGCCTATGTAAATTAGTATTTGGTTTTAAAAATATTTGTTTCAGTATATTTAAGTTATTATCGTCATTAGTATGGTGGAATTGATATTATGTTACCTCTCGTAGTCTCGAGTAACGTACCACATCATGTAGGTACTGGTTGGAAGGCATACAACCTAAACAAACATAAAACAAATACATACCTGTGGTAGTGATTAGATCTGAACCATTGGCCACAGTATGTTGACCATTACAAATCGGGCGATGATACATTTTTCTTCAAACAACCAACTTACTTTTTGTATTTAGCTACATAAGCTACACTTACTTAAGCCTGTCGTACGCAATATATTTATCACTGTGCCTATTAAAAAAATTATATTTGTAATGATATGAGTTAGGATAGCTACAGCCCTCCCAGTTTCAAAAGTCACCAGCCGCCACTGATCTGGTCTGCTTCCGAAAGCTTCAAAATCATCCACAGTGCAAGCGTAACACGTTGCTTTAAGTATATCACCTACGGAGCATCTACTCTAACAGCCATAACCCACAAAGGTATTTTAAAATTAAATTTCGTACATGTCAGCCCTATAAGTTTCGACAATCGTACTAGGGAATGTTAAGCTTAAAACACGTATTCTTGTCAGATTACTTACCGATTTTCCTACCGTCTGGACTCCACATCAAGTAAAGTACTTTCCCAACGTTACTGTGAACTTCCAGCCTGTCAACAACTTTATTAGCTGTAGCCAAAACTAGCACCTCTGCATGTTCTTCGGTCTCGCTAAATTCGTCCTCTAGAACACATGAATTCAACATGTTCAATTGTAATAAACATATTTGAAGTCAACATTTAGCACAGGAGTATTTCAAATCTGGATAGGTACTAGCGAATAATAAAACTGCTTTATGAAAAAACAAACTAAGTCAAGCAATATGGCCAAATATCATTTTCACAATGACACAATGGGCATAATTACGAAATTCTAATGAGGAACATTATTTGGTTTACCTGTTCTCTAAGTAAATTGTAGTGTTGACAGTTGACTACATAAACTTATACATCTTGGCGTGATTCTTAAGAGTGCAAACAGTCCTAATCAAAGATCGCTATAGATTAAGATGCAAAATCGCACAGTTTCTCACATGGTATATTAAAGTAAAATAAAATAAATTTAAGTTTCACTGTTAATAACGACAAATTTTTCACTTTAATTACTTTATTTCGTAATGATCCGACAAACTGAGAAAGGTTGCTGTTGTCTCGCCTCTTAATAAAACTCCTTACGGAGTGCACTTAATATATTCTCGAAATGTTAGATAAATAAAATTGAATGCAAAAAAATTCATGATAAAATAATCTTGCATAACACACTATCAGATGGATATTTCAGAATATTTATTAAAGTAAATAAATTCTACTTTACATGTCGTTTAGCAATATTCTTTATATGTGCTGTTAATAGGATGCACTAACATCTGTTGCATTATGAGAATTATAGCTTGGATCAGCACACGTATTTATTGATGATGTGATATCAGATATCTGATTAATCATTTTAGTGGTTGTATCGTACCATGCACCCACAGACTGACCACCAGCTCGCCAGTGAGGCGACTCCAGGTCATGCAGTAAACAGAGACGTGGTGGAGGTGGAAGTCCTGCTTCGCCAGCAGAGAGGCGTTGTTCACGTTGTAAACAGCGAGGCAGTGCGAGCCGACTGCGAGGTACGAAGGCTGCCAGGGATGCCAAGCCAGCACCTGCAACACTCCAGCCATTCACCACACTCACTAAGGATACATCTCGGTGCAGGCTCTTCATGGTAAACTGAGCCTTTTCAAAATCTACTTGTATGCACGTTTTGTATCCCTGTGCCATATGCAAAATTATCATTTTCACGTCGGTCAAGTGAAACTGTAAAATGATTAGAACAGTAAATATTTTAAAAATTTGCTACTTCTTACACTGCTGTGGTTTAAAAAACCGATGGCAATATAACTAATCTCAGGTAACACAGGTGTTTACCTTTCTTTTAATTCGAAGTTAAGACATGGAACTTCTTTCCTTCCATCGTTGCCAACTTTACTGGATATATGTCAAACCGTGTTCCCGTTAAAATATATACATTATGGGGCAGTGAGAAATTTACAAACGTTGATTTCGAAAGTACTCTTAAACATGAACAGCCAATAGTCCAGGGGAGCTACATTCACACACTGTGCTCTGTTTACAGCGCTGCACTAGCTTCCTGAACACAAGTTGCAGAGAGTTTTTAAAGCGTGTATGTTAAAAGAAAAAAGTAAATTTTTGCGCAGCTTCGCTTCCTCGTCCTTGCTTCAACTTCATATCTCCCGAAAAAGCCAGGATGCGAGGTCTTGGGCTGTATGAAGGATTGTCTAGAGATTTCCACTCATTTTCTCCAAAGCTTCCGAAGTCTGCCGTGCCACATGTAAATGTTATCGTGAAGGGAAAAAAACATTTCTAACAAAGTATTGCAGATTTTTTAATTGCAATTCTTAAATGAACTTGCGAAACGTTAGCATACTAATCTCCATTTACAGTTTTGGAACCCAGTGCTACAGTGTTATTCCACAGATAGTAATAAATTTAATCCAGCATGAACTTCAAGGAACCAATACACGAAATTTCTCGGTAGGTTGTCAGCAAGTATTCTCACACACTAAACTGCTGCTTTGATTAAGGATCGTAATGTCTAATTCAGAACATATCAGACGATTTTGTTCAAGAATTCAGGACTTCTCTCTCGTTTGAGAAACTCCTGGCAACACTTTTCATGCTAGAGCTTCCGTTCTTCATTCGGTGAGTGGCAACCATCTCGCACAAACTGCTTCTCAGCAATTCTGCCACATCTTTAGTTGACCATTCACGGATTAAACCTCTTTCTTCTTTCAAAAATGCGTCTTTCACAATGTTCTAATCGTCCTCGGAAACTTCTCTGCCGATCCTGCAAATTGCCCGACCTTCTTTAAAGTAATTCCATAAAGTGAATAAGGCCGATATGTCTATTTATTCATCGCCTTACTCTTGTTTGATTATCTGAAACATTTCCTGGCCGTTATTATGTAACTAGACGCAATGTTGCCGACTACGAATTTTCGGAATACTGCCTTGGTATTTTCTAGAGCAGAACACCTAAATTGATAATTTGTGAACTAACATTAAAGTATTGTTTGTTATGGAATGTTAATTTAACTCAACTACACGTCGATGTGTGTGGTTACCTAGTCAAACCTACAGACAATGTATTACTAAGATACAGACCAAACAGACATTCCTCCACAAATTACTTTACAAAATTTACTAATTTATCTTCAGTGAAATAGACATTTCACGTATTTTATACCTATAAAACTTTTATACAAATATGCATGAAAATCTAATTGTCAGATTTATCACAGTATTTGAATTTTAACCTATGGTGGAAAACTATTCGATTAAACTACACAAAGTGTTACATAGTATTTTACTCTTCGGTCATCTCTACGAAACAACTCTAAACAACGAAAGTTTCAGCATATGTTAATTACGTTTCATGTATATAATTCCTAATTAAAATGTACGTATTTTACCGGATTTTCTTTCTGACGACTGCAGGACGAATTCATTCCTTAAAACCTGAAGGAAATTTTACTGTAAAATTTATTCAAGCATTCAAACTGATTATAATCACTGCTGAAAAAACAGCAGAAAAACAAAATCAACAAAAACAAATTTCAGAAAATTACAAAAGATAAGAACCACAGTAGAACCCAACAATCGATAAAACCTTAATGAGCAATGAGACTTAGAAAAGAAAATCGGCAACAGTCAATGAGCAAGAATCACGGGAAGATTTATTTCCTTGTCGGAGTCTATGACAGCCTTATACTGCGAGAGCTATGTTAAATATTATGTGACCCAGACATTCCAAAATCCAAGGGCAAATTCTACAACTTCAAGCATGGCCTCATGCAGAATAAATTTAAGTCGTTGTATTTTAGGCTTTAGGGTGAGAGCGAATTGCTGTGATCATCAGCTGGCAGGGCTGGCAGGCGACGCTCAAGCGCCAAGGACTGCGCGACCAGGAAAAGCCAGCCCGGCTGTTATCAAAACACTCCTCCACCGAGGAAGGTCGTGAGGCTAGGCGTAGTACTATACAAGGTTGGAGCGATGGCGGCTCGCGGCCATCTTGCTTCAGAGGGAACGACGAGATGCCTGCAAGGAGGACCACCAGGCCCGTGGTCCCCGCTTCGACGCCTGATGCTGCCAGTGTCGAGGTGGTCTAGCTCGACGACGCCGACGCGACAGCTAAAGGGTAATTATACTCCCAGTAGGGCGCCAGAGGTTATGCAGCGTTAGGGCCCTCGTATTAAATCTTAAGACTCTCTTTGAGTCGTGAGCATTTTGATATTGAACA
Source organism: Dryococelus australis (assembly GCA_029891345.1). Classification (NCBI taxonomy): domain Eukaryota; kingdom Metazoa; phylum Arthropoda; class Insecta; order Phasmatodea; family Phasmatidae; genus Dryococelus; species Dryococelus australis. The sequence goes on from CM056994.1 coordinate 222,341,539, forward strand.
TTGCTATAAGTCAATTAGACTTCTTAACTATACCTGCTACTTGCTGATAATATATATTGAATTAATATAAAGTAAATCCAAGAAAATTTTTTGTATGTATTATTGAATTTAGCTGTGAGTAATAAAATATAGTAATTTGTATACGAGTGCTTTATTATCTGGTTACAGATATCCCCCTTCCTTGAGTGACCCGATTCATCCTCAGGACAGGTCACGGCAGAATGAAGGTATTTGGACGGCTCTTAACAGGGAGGTCTTGAGAACCAATGAGGGTGATTGAGGTGAGAATGGAGCAGCATCGGAATTAAAGGGCGGGAAAAATGAGAGATCCCCGAGAAAACCCGCCGACTAGAGGCATCATCTGGCACGATCCCACATGTGAAAATCCGGGAGTGACCTGGTCGGGGATTGAACCAGGATCGCCTTGGTGGGAGGCGAGTTGGCTAAATGCTCAGCCACTGCAGCCCTTGAGGTTTTAAGCACAAATGCATCATGCATAGGAACCAGGAGCCGTTACTCATTTTTGATGACATCACGACGACCATCTTTGTTAACATCGGCCTTAACTAAAATTTATGTATTACCAAATGTAAGCAATGTTTTGCTAATTTAAAATTTAAAACTTATATAAATTCTAAATATTGAAAAACTAAAAGTATATTTTTTAAAGCTTAACGATGGCAGAGCACATGCTTGTGCTACGACGACTAACGGACAATTGGCTACCATTATTTTTCATTGGCTATTTATATTTAGTTTGTCCCCTTCCATTTATTCGCTATAGCAAGACTACATTCAATTTTTTTTCGTTGTCTGTTAGGTGTCGCTGGTGTCTGTTACTCGTCCCCGAGTGTTTCTTATGAACAAACCTTTAGGCATGGTGAGTTCCACGTGTCAAAAAAATCTGGCCTAAATTTGGGTCACATGATTTTGCAGTGTCATTTGCCAAAGGCATTTATGTTGCTGATATATTATCTCGCTCGTATATTGCAGATACTGTGCATGATTTAATGTTGCAAATAGTGCAGCACGTTTATAAAGAAATCTCAGTCACCCGAATCACAAAAGACCAATTTAAAAAAAATATATATTAACACAGAACTTAAGTTGTTAAATAATACATCCTATGTTTGCCAGAAGAAGTTGGTTTGCCAAGTATTAGGAAATACAGGCAAATAAAGTGATATTTTTATAGGAAAAAAAATACTTGTTTTACAATTACAGTGTGATCTTTCCAATAAATTAATACCAAAAATGTTAAATCTAGTATACGATGGGTACTGTACAGTAGGAAAGGTCCCTAGAAAGATCTGGTAGTATTATGTATTGACCAGGAGAGGCCAAATATGAACAATTTATTGTTAAAAAATGCAAATGATGAGAAAATTGTGCACCAGGAACAAGAAGCATGTGTACTTATCACTACAGAAAAATCCCCTAACTCCCATATGAGCGCATGTCAGCAGAGATTCGTATACAAGTGGTAAGACATTTCCACTTGTATACGGAAGAAAATGCCCAGGATGGAAAGAAATTAACATAAATGCTCATTTCCATTAATTAATTAAGGAACTTGGTAAAGCTTAATTTGACCAGACCGAGACAATATTAAACACTTCTAGCACAATACTCCATATAAAAAAAAAAAAAAAATCACGTCCTTAGTACTGTGCAGAAAAATAATAAATTACATGATGCATAAATAATAAATTGTTCGTTACTGTTTGAGAAGTACGCATTTTTGAATTTTGTAAGTTTTGTAAAAATAGTGCCTAAATAGTAGGCTAGGTTGATGTTTAAGTATTTAGAATTTTTATACGCCATTTTAAATCTCAATGATTTGTGACATACTGGTAAGTTTGGCAGCAGTAACAGACGAGAATGCCTGAAAATGAAGTAGGTTTGATTATGTTTTTAGGGAGTATGAACAAAATGCAAATGAAACATTGGTAGTAGACTAAAGTTATATTAGTGTTTAATACTTTCCCTGAACTATCGCTGGCCACTTCTTTGTCCTTCACAAAGTTGGGAGTGTTCTCTTCTCATATGGACCACTGAAGGAGTTTAAGGAATTTTGAGAAGTTTGTGAACGGACTTATGTTGGAACTCTGGGCAAAACAATGTGAAAACAAATGTTTAAGATAGTCTGCTAACATTGGTACACTTTACGGTACCTGGCAAAATATGCAACCCCGGCAAACAAAGTGCATGCTGCGTGCTCGCAGGAAATTTCAGTTAGACGAGAAATTTTTAGTTTTTAACCATGCAGTCATGCTAGCAATCAAGGGCAATTATAGAGCCATGAGGTTCAATTAAGTTTAGGTCTAGCCTTAAAATATTTGTAGTTAATTTTTGTTATTTTCCTCGTATTTGACTGGGGCAAATTTTCCACACAAAGAGTTTTGCAGGAGAGTCCAACAATGAATTTTAACCAGTTCTTATTATGAGCTGTCCGATGTGTTTATTTTTAATGGCCAGGTCAGAACTGTGTGTGTCCTTGGTAATTTAAACATTTATCATAAATTATATTTCTTGGATGCCTTGATACTTTTCCCTAGGAAACTCAGTTTTGCAAGTGTTCGCTAATATAGACTTATTGGAATAATTTCACTTACGGCATTTAATTTATCCGTGTTCCTCGTACGTATCACTTACGAGGTACGAGACTTCCTTTATCCGCCATAATTCAAAACTCTCGCGTCTTTTAGTGTGATTACTTTTAAATCCGGCCAATGTACCATCTCCACGTAAGATCATTCAGCCATATGGTGGAAGACACCCTGAGTCAGTCTCTCTCTCTCTCTCGATATGTGGAGGCTAAGTAGCTACCAAGACATATCTTAATCCAACAAACGAATAAGGCGACGACACCCGATTACACTCCAGTAGGTCTTTCAAACAAGTAAAAATTACTTAAGAATCAGAGCCAAGGATCTTTACACTGTGTTACCATCAGCCTTATATTGAAATAATCGCACTCTTGGCTCATGTGCGAAACCACCTGCTCTTACAATTATTTTTCTCACCGACACAGCCAATTCTAGTCCACCGTCTGACACACAACAATCGATTTGCTTCATGGCAGTCATAACTAGACATATAAATTATCCCCAGGTGATAGCCAGTAGTATAATGCATACACAAGGCACAGACCAGGCAGCGGCTGGTCAGGTGATGCCAGCCCGATTCTGGCTCAGCATGCAATTGATAGATTGACATTAAAATTTTTACACGAATGAATTTGAGTTCAACGTTAAGTCTACATAAAATCTCCACTGTAAGTGGTAATCTCAGATAAAATTTGGTTTGCTAGACTTATTACAAAGCTGTGGTAAAACAATTGCCCCATTTGATGGCGAGAATAGCAGACGAAATATAATACGCAACTGCAAGACAAGAGAGCTTGTGACTGGGGAAGAGAATGTTACCGGTATGGAGCTGCCGCGGCTTGTGATCTCCATGTGAGGTTGAAGATCCTGCCACAGCCAAATCCTGAGGGCGCCATCCGAGCCGCTGGAAGCCACGTAGCGACCATCCGGCGAGCTGCACAGGGTTGTAATGGAGCCCTTGTGCGCTCTCGTCACTACGCACGACTCCTGGGCGTCTGTAAGTGGGAAGGCGATCAGTGTACCCCACGAACAGCCGCTGAAACATTGGCATGCCATTTCAATAACAGTTTTTCTGCGTTAGTGTGAAATCGTGATGGTCAAACTCACGATTGTGCCAATGAGTGGAAGTTAAAGAGGAAATTACAGATAACCAGTGAATAAATTGACCTGCCTCGCGAAATAGTTGCCACAAGGATGCCAAGTGAGTGCACTAACACAGCACTTTGTAGACGACGTTGACATCGTGCAGTAGCATACTGTCTCTGTGAGCAACTTCCTGTCTGTAGTGTCCCATATCTGGTGAAGGAAAACATTTGCTACAGTAGCACACAACTATATAGTTGATTCACGGCATCTTAGGGTTTTTTTTAAGACCTGCTAAAGTTCTACTTCCACGATATTCCTCCGCCTCGTGCAAACTAAGCGTAACTAAGTATGGAAGATTACACCAGAGGGACAACGCACCGGATTCATGAACACACACTGTTGGAACAGTATTTTTGATAAGAACTATTTCTTACTAGGCGCTACCGACACACAGGTTTTCTCGCTGTTTTTTATTCAAATTATTTATAAATGAAGCATTATGATTTTTAGACAGAATATGAATAACAATTCAATTTAACAGGAAAAAAAGTAACTAATGAACACAAGTATAAAACGCTTGTGATTTATGGCATATGTTGGAAACAACCGAGCACGTCATACATGGAGTAGTTTTTCAAATGTTTGATTCAAAAAGGCCGAAGAAACCGGGAATGGACTATACAATTAGACTTGGGCAATAACTTACAATTATAATTATTAATCAGCAGGTTACAGAGTACAGCAGCATTGAATATACTACAAATCAAGACTCGATAGAAAATTATGCAATTTTTTAATACGAATAATTGAAATATGTAATGTGTATCTGAATCTAAATCTCTAAAAATGATTAGTTGGGAAAAAACATATTTACAGAGAGACAATATATGAGATATGCCGGAGACTGCCACTATAATTAGAGAGAGGGAGAGGGGGAGAGTGTGTGTGTGTGTGTTATATAAAACTCCGACAATCTCCGTCTGCATATTTCTTATGCAAAAATAAATAAAAATATTTGCGACATGCGGTCGGCGATGCTTCGCGAAGGTGGTACGCACCCTTGAAGGTTGTAAATATTAAAGAAAATATTTGAAACTGAACAACGGCATCCAGGATACGCATAGTAAATATATCTGCAACTACTGCAAAACCAGTCGTTGCCATAAAATTATTTCAGAGAAAATAAGGGCTGCAATCATGGTGTTGAATAAACTCCCGATGCCGAAGCTTTGATTTTCCAATGACTGATTATGAATGAACACGGCAAAATTAATGAAAAAAGGTGGTCTTGCATCATCACTAAACCCCACCGTTTGCGAGTTCAAACAAACATCTCAGTCACTCGTTGCTTGCCTATCATGAAGAAAACACACTGGTTTCTATTTATATGCATGAATTCCTCCCAAACGGTGGGGTTTATATAGACAAAGTAATACAAACTTTTGTCAATTTCATAGTCATTTTGTGCAAAGCGAAACCAAAGTTCGGAATCTGAAATATCAATACGATACTTTTAAGATAGCTATTTGTTTCTCTTGAAATATTACGGTTTTTTTTTTTTTTTTTAACTATGGCTGCATTTTTAAAAAGGCCTCAAATTGCAATGTTGGGAAATCTTATTCAAATTTTGTATTTATTACTTTAATATTGATTTAATGGATTTTATGTCAATGTCCTCATCCAACATAACCGCCCGAGATCACTGGCCCGCTTCATGTGTCCATATCGCCTCCATTTAAAATACATAACGGTGTACCCATAATCTATCTACTAGAGAGAGTTATCAATATAATAATGAAAAATAAAATAAAACTTTTCGACGCGGAAAAATTTCTGAAAATATTGTAATTCTGGGTAAAAATTTGTTTTAATATATATGATTTCAGCAGTACTTACACGATTTGTTCTCTTTTATTGCCTGGTTTCAGGGTAATGCATTTTGTCAGTAATATTCAGTTACAACTATTTATCGGAATATTTCTCTACAAAAACCAAAACAATGTCGAATTATTAATTTAAGAAACTTTATTGTTTACATTACGAGTACCACGTGTTGCCAATCATAAATGATGGTAAATGTATTTATTTTCTATTTGCCATCATTGCAAGGTTCTTTCCGTTAGAAGCAGTTCGCTGTTAATAGAGAACTTGTTAAAGCCATACTTAAAGTATACACATCTGCCCATATTATAGCTATTTACTTCATGTAAAATTCAATATTACCCTAGGGCCGTTCACTATTCGTGTATCGAGCAAGCGAAAACTTCGAGATTTTAAATATAAATGTCGCGTTATTATGTTAGTTTGTTCTCTCATGTGCGTGGAGAAGAACAGACTACCGTAAATAAATTCAGTGTCCACAAATGTATATATCGCAATATTAAAGCGACGTTAAGTCATGGAAATACTTTTCCTAATGCTCTGCGAGCTCTTCCAAGAGTACCGCACCTCGAACTTAAGTTCAAATGTGTTAGTTGTGGCCAAAAAGAGACACTTCATTGGTTGACTTCAAAAGTCCTCAATTAACACAGAACAGCCTATACTTATTGAATATCAATAGAGGACCTGAATATGTTGAATGTGTGGATTGTGTGTAGAAATTCGGACGGCTCTTTACGAGGTCTTGAGAGCCGATGAGGGTGAAATGAGTTGAGAATGGAGCACCACCGAAAATCCGGCACGATTCTCACATGCAAAATCCGGGGGCGACCCCTCAGAGAATCTAACCCTGTCCGTATAGGTGGGAGGCGAGTAGTCTAACCACTACACCACCGCGTCCCCAAATATGTTAAAGGCGGGAGATTTGAGTTATGGGAATTCAGAGGTTTTTCCGATGACGCTCCTGGAACTCTTAAAAAGACAATTTCACTGATGCCCAAGTGCTGGCGGTCACCCAGATGAAGAGACAAGCACACATGTGCGTGCATATGTCAAGTTGCGCGATTGTTCACTAGTAGACTATCTCCTCCTACACTTCACCGACGTTGCTCTCTTTCAGTGCGATCGATCAATTGACAGTCATCGGTCAATAAAACACGTGTCGTTCCCTGGCTAAAGAAAAGGGACAAATATTTAAAAGTCAAAACATCTGCAAGTCTACTTCTCCCCCTTCCCCTTCAAAACCGACAGTCGCTCTCCGCTTCCCTTAGTTCCTTTCAAGCAAGACGCCCGTCCATTATTGAATTACTTCCGAGTAACAGCTATAGTAGGTATGTTACAGGGAGCGTGGCAGAGCATATTTTAAGTAAACTAGCCTTTATGCGCAGAACGCCAACATACACGGAAATAACTACGAAAACCTAACTTATTCTTAATTTTCGTGCAAGAAAGGCGTGTGGTGTCAGCTCTGGCTGTCTTAAAAGAATGTAAATTCCACCGTATTTCATAATCCCAAACATCGTATTTACAACAGTAATATATACAAAACTTAATGTATCCGCAATAGTGCGTGGCTCAAGGCTGTTTCGATTTTTCAGGGGGGGGGGGGGGAGGGGCATTTAGCATGCCTTTTATTAATTTGTGCAAGAACTCGCGCCACTGGGCATTTCAAAGTTGAAGTCTTGCACTTCGTAGCTGCGCTGGATTATAATTTTCAGTCGCTGCAAAGTTTAGATGATTATAAACGCATAAGCTAGAACGAATATGGACTTTACTCCCGAGTTACAGTGCAGACGCGTGTTGCGTAGGCACAAAGGACTGGATAGGTTTGTGTTGCGGCACCAATGTGTCACAATTAAATACACTATCAGCGAAAATCAAAACCACTGCACGTTGTAGAAAACTTATTTTGTGTTGGAGATCTGAACATAAAGCGGTCTTTGGTACGGGTTAATCGTGTTATCGTGAACAAATCGCAGTGGTTATCGAATAGTGTAATTTCTATAAGGCCACAAACGCGATAATAACTACGAAAACTATACTATTCTAAAACTAGTGACCCACCCTAGCCTCACACGGGTGCTATTTACAAATATGGCGTTCTTTAGGTTTATAATGAGTATATACACTAAATGCTTAAGATAACAAACATATTAAATTTGATAAGCATTAATACTGTGTTGTTTAAAAAGTCTTCGTAAATAAACCCCCATTTTTAAATCAAAATTTTAAAAGACAAAAACCGTTGCTCCGTGTCATCCTCAAAGGATAAACATATGCTGTCGCGGACTGTTTTGTAGACTTTTTTGAGATCTACAAATCTGTAGTACATTAATTTTGTGTATTGTTTGTTGTTAATTGTTTCGTCAGAGTAAGCCATGTAAGTGCATATATATCCATATGCATATATATAATTATATATATCCATATATATTACACACAATGTTTACTATATTTTTTAGTGATACTAGCCTACTCTAAATTTTGTATGTATATAAATATCAGTGATTTACGAGTCACGCATACACGATTAAATGCGTATTTGGAATACAATTGGGCAAAGCAGTGTTTATGTTCACTGAATTAACGCCCGCAATTACCTACACTATGATACTGTAATATTTCACGTGAAAATTAAATACAAACAGTTCTCAAAGAATACTGGAGTTTTTATACCGTTCTGCGACATAATTGCCATCAGTTTCTTTACATATGACAACTTAGTAGAACGCTCCAAAATTAAGGACTGCATGAATATTTATCGGAACATCTTTTAGATATTATAAAAAATTAAATTATTAACTGAAAGTAGCCTTTGTTGCACAAAACAGTATGCCACGTGACTAACGCCAGAACAAGTGAAAAAAAAATGCCATGGGATTGAAGGATTAAAATTAATGCAACAAAATTTAACAATTTCTTGTTACACAAAGCTGACATGTGAAGGTAAAACACAATTAATAGTTATTTATTAAATTTTTTTTAACTCGTACTTCAGGACAGTTTTTTTTTTTCCAGAAAATTATTTCCTACAGTAAGCCATTTACTGCCAAAATCAGGGCAGATTATTGCACTTTAGTACTTGAAGAATTAGGTAAACATTTGTAATAATTTAAATTATTTCTTTCGCTTTCTGTATTTTTTATGCATTGAAGTGTAAAAATGAGCAGATTTCTACAATATTTGCTTTTCTAATAATTACACCGTTTCACTTGACCGACGCACGAATAAAGCAATGAGGCTCATGGCAATGTTCATTTTACGTAAGGTGGAAGAACACGCAACATGCATACAAGTAGAGCTTAAGCAGGGCTTTCAAAAGTGCTAATTTTACCGTGAACAGTCTATAGTTGATACAGCCAGTATTGCATAGTCAGAAGAGTGGTGGAGATGCTAACCTGTATCTTGGAGAGAGAGTTAGCCACGGCCAGCTTGTCACCCAATGTGTTCCACTGAACGCAGGTACCGCTACTGCCATCAAAGAAACTGATAAGCGTCTCTGTGGACGATGCCACTAGGTCACAAAGGAAGACAGAGCGTTGAAGGGCAGCTGCCATGATGCCTCCCGAGCTCCAGTCCAGAATGTTCAAGTCTGCACGAAGAAAAACAAGTAGCAATTTAATTAGAATTCCCTGTTTAAATTTTCTATTAATACCTTATCCTGTATTAATCTAGTGAAAGTTGCTCTTCTTATAAATACTCTGTAGCCAAATTGACTTTCTCAAAATAAATTTCTGCACACACAAAAACAAAGAATGGGTGAAAAAATCAAGTTTTTTAGACACGAGAGACGAGCACAGCCGACCAGCTGATGAAATAATTGGTAATAATGTATCAAGTAATTCCAGTTGACTATTTTAATTAGGGGAAAAATATTAATATTAATGTTGTGCTAGGCTAATTGATAAGATGGTGGAAAACCTTGAAAGATGAAGGTTAAACTTAGTTTTTCTGTTGGGAGAGTGAGAATCATCAGGTCTTAATTATGAACAAATTGTAACACAAACGGTTAGAAGTTAAGTGAAAATATTCGGACGGCTCTTAAGAGGGAGGTCTTGAGAGCCAATGAGGGTAATTGAGGTGAGTATGGAGCAGCGCCGGAAAGGATAGGGCGGGGGAAACGGGAGATCTCCAAGAAAACCAGCCGACCAGCGGCATCGTCCGGCACGATCCCAAAATGCGAAAATCCGGGAGTAGCCCGGTCGGGGATTGAACCCGGTTTGCCTTTATCGTGAGGCAAGCAGACTAACCGCTTAGCCACCACGGCCCCGAAACTTTTGAGTATTATGAGGTTGCCGGAATGGCCACAGGATTTATAAACACATTTATGGACAAAATGGAAATAATCAGGAGATTAAACGAGTGTTATAATGAAAGAGAAATATACTGTCGAAACAAGTGCAGTTGTAAATGTATTGACAAGTGGCTGAACAAGGAGTATATGTTTAAAATGACCCTAAGAATACAAGAGTCAACTCGCGAGTATGACCAAAAAGGAACTACAGGTATTTTGGACGTTGTCCTGTGTTTGAAGAGTCAACTATGAATATACATGCACACATTTACATGCTCATAAGGAAATTTAAACAACTGTTTGAATTAGCCTGAAAAATGCTTGTGACGGTACCGCTTAATTATTAATGAATTTACACAACACAGTAATACTTAAATCTGTCTCGTTCGAACGCAAATACGCGCGAATCCTTAATTCAAAAAGGAAAATTCTGTGTAGGTATGAAACCTAGCTTACTTTTTTTCGTAACAATAATAATTACATTTCTTTGTAAAATAGTTTATTTGAAACCCACATCTTGATATTACATTTTTCATGCGGGGAGCATAGAGGTCGAAAGAGTAAATTTTTCTGTTTCGAAGACAATTGTTCGAGTCAACTATGCGCATATTTCACGATTGGAGTGATGTTTTATCAAACGTAAATTGACACCTTATGTTAAATAATATGATCTAAGTCACTGCAACAAACTGAATTGTTAAGGAAAAAAATACAAGCCACTATCAATCCCTTCAAACTTACTGGGAGCGAACTTGCAACATGTTTACTTCCAACTTTTCTGACGCCCTGTTAAAGTTCTACTTCGAGGATATTCCTCCGCCTCGTGCAAACAAAGTTTAACCAAATTTAGACAGTTACACCAAAGGGACTGTGCATCACGTTCGTGCGCACTCAACGTAACACTATTTGTCACAAGAACTATTTATTACTAGAGATTACCAACATACCTGTTTTTCCTCAGTTTTAATTAGTATTAATTATAAATGAAATAGTATATTGTATAGATAAAATATAACTTTAAAATTTTAATTGAATTATAAAATAGGATACTTTAACGTTAACAGAATTATAAAATGCTTGAGATCCATGGCATATTTATAAAATGACCGGACACGTCATATGTTGGGTGATTTTTCCAAAAGTTTGATTCAAAAGTTGCGAAAAAACCGCAAATGGTCTATAAGTGTGAAGACTGTATTATCGTCCTTCCGTCAAAAGTTAAAGCTTATCGTGTTTATACGGAAGGAATTGTTGGAGGTGTATGTTGGCCGAGTCACGTGATTTTCGGGCGAATGCACCCTGTAAAGTTGGTGAGGGAAAGTATTTACATGTCTAGACGTCGAATTATAAGGGAAAGGTGCACATTTGTAAACCCTGGTATTTTTTCTTTAGGTTCATGTTTTTTTACGAGTACTAAGTGTAATAATTATCAAACTTGTAAAATAGCTAATGTGTTAATAATGGTACATTGTCACTTGACCGACGTACGAACAAGTGCTAAGACCTATGACAATTTTAATTTTACATATGCAGAACAATACTCTACGTATACACAATTATCTACTAAGCAGGGCTTTAAAACCCAGACAGCACGTAATCTTGCGGCAAGCCTGCCATCTTACTTAACTTGCCTTGTCGAGCAAGTTTGTCGTATCACATGTGCTTCAAGCCTTATTTCTCATGACTGGCACATACTTCCTAATGATCAACTTGTAGATTGCTTGAATTGTGCTTGAAAGTTGCCAACGTGAGCTTGCGGCAAGTTTTACTAATCTAGATACCTACAAACTTTAGCTGTTGAGACTAGTTTCGTTCATACTTAATTCAAACTCGCAGTCTCATGACAAGCTTGAGTAAAGCTTGACAAGCCGATTATGCTATTGGAGGAAGTGGCCAGTGTGCCACGAAGAGCCTCCAGAGAGGAGGCGAGCACTCACATATGCTGGGGTTGAAGGCCGGCAGGTCGAGGATGACGTCCGGGCTGGAGATGCAGGGCTTGCAGCGCGGCCTCGCAGGCCAGTTGTCGGGGCGACCGGCCGGAGGTAGCCTGCAAGACAGACCCAGTAGCAACACCCTGCTGGGTAGGCCCTCGGCGAACACCACCTCCTCCAGCAGCGAGCGCAACACCTCGCGCCTCAGTCGCTGCTTGTCCTGCGTCAGCGACACTAACTACACTCAAAATGGGGTACAGGGATCACGCTTAACTAATACCTAACTACTGTACGTGGATAGAATTTGAGGTTAGAGCACTGAGAAGTTACTGTACTTCCTCTAGCCAGTTTCTAATACTATTAAGGTTAAATTTAATGTGTAAAAATATTTTATTCGTTTAAAAGTACTTTCCTTTGAAATTTTAAGATATACACGAACACGTTCATCACTGTTTACCATGCGAATTTGAGTTTTACTGGTATGGGATGTGTCAATGTTGTATAGGTGCGAAGAGGACTAAAAACCTGTCTCATGTTTAGTAAATGTCAGCGACAAGCCATTACTCTGTCCCGCCCACTGACGCCACAGTAAGGTATGTAACACGAGTGGACACTGCCGCAACCAACGAACCACTAGAAAGGGGCGTCGAGGGCAGGCGACACCTCATTAACAAATTTTCAATTTACAAGTTTGCTACACGGCCGAGAAGCCGTTTAGTTTCTAGTGTCATCCACTGGGAAGCGTAGAAGTGTTATCTTGTTTACCACGTTGCCTTATATAAAGTGTTCACGATAACCTGAGCACTTCTGAAAGTCGTGCTCAAGGATCCCGGCTGACTGCATAGTTTTTCTCCTTTTTTGGCCGAGAGGCGCGGGAACTATAAGGGTTAGTTATCGCCGCTCCGCGTAAGCCTCTGAACTGGCGTGCAGTGTTCTCGTAGTGCTGTGTGCGCCTAAAGGACCTTCAGCGGTGACCCTATCATTTTATTGATTAAAAGTCTGTAGTGAAGTTCAATACGGGCTCCTATTGTAATTTAACTCGTGTCCAGCTAGTATGATTTAAGTTACGGTGGTATGAAGAAGCCGTGTCTAACTACGTATATTGGAGGGCTCCAAAATAATACTTACAGCATGCGTGTTAACTTTTAAGTACCATTCCTTCCTCGTAGGGAGGATGTATTATCGTAAGTAAACATATAGGGGGCACAATAGTTAAAAAAAAAAAAAAAAAAACACGATTTCAAACACACTGCGCCGCAATTCAAGCTCCGGGCAGGCGGGACCCTTAAGATCTACTTTTAAGCTTATTGTGTACACTTCCGCTATATATAAAATCAACATTACTATGGGTCTGATAACTTTATCCACACGTCAGTCAAAGGTAAATGGAGGATTAGAAAATTGGATATTTAACAATATTGCTAATTCTTACACTTACGTGCATTAAAAAAAAGAATGATAAATAATTTAAAGTATTGAAAAAATGTTTGCTAGTAATTTTATTTTCGACGTTAAGGCATGGGACAATAATTTCCCATCATTCGTTCTCAACTTGACTGGGCGCACTCCACTTAAAAGTGTGAAGTGACATTTCTCAAATGTTGATTTTAAAAGTTCTTACTTTACCGTCAAGAGACTTTAGATACGTTGGCATCGTGCTTGCCAGGAGATTCGATCCGGCCGCATACATACTTTGCCGTACGAGCTAGGGAGCATTTGTCACGTGTAAGGTCTGTAAAAGTTACTTTATGTTCATGATTGGCCTGTTTCTTTGCACATTTGATAGTTGTTTTGAAACATTCGCACAAAAATTAACCGAACAGTGATTCGTAAGAGATTTGCCAATTCTTAAAGCTAAACGCTACCGAAGTTTATTTGTAAACGAAACGAGAAGTAGAATAACACGAGCTGGTAATTTTTTTCCCAGTAGCTTGCCTTCATTGCTTACAAATCGCTTAGCTGCTAGAAATATATCTCATTCGATTACTACAGCAAATGCGTCGTTCTCACGAATGACCGAAATTAACTATGTCATAAAAACTTTCAACTAATATTTGTGTAAGTTAGCAAAAGGTGTTATCTACGTACTATATTTACAATGAATATAAACAATTTTCGTTTCGACAAACAATTCGGTTTATAATGTCGGCGAACGATGCGCCCCAAATTAACTGTCCAGTTCGGCGCTATTCTGTGTAGCTCCTTACTAAAGCCTTAAGGCCGCATCCAATTCTGAGTATACGCATGTCCGGACTTTTCTTCGTCTATGACGTGGCCATACTAGTAACGTCTGAATTCTTGGTATAGTACATAACAGACTGTACCCCTGGCAAGCACACGAAGCTGCTTTCTAGTCCGTCTCACTCAAATTGCAATGCGACTAATCAGTCAATTTCATATTTATAAACTAACATAAAATGTAACACTTTTTGTTGAGTAATTTGTATGTACCTATGTATTTATTATTTCAACATAGATTGATAGTTGCCGGTAGCCATATGGAAACTTTTACCCTTTACTGCAATATACGAGAGACGCTATACCAGCGTTATATTTATTTCGGTTATTTTGAGTTGAAAATGTAATGTAAACAACTACGTTTTATAAAATCAACAAGTTTCACGAAATATCATTTACATAAGTTAATCAGTTTTAGGTCAGATTTGTCTTCCGTTAATGGCTTGTAATGATAACCATGCTATTTTATTAGATGTGCTGAGGAGGCCTATGCGACAATAACAAACGCAACAAAATTTAAGATACATTTAATTAGTTATTGGTTTCGTACCACAAAAATTTAGTTAAGAATTTTACTGAAGTGTTATCCAGTGTATCCATGGAACGCACGCTTCTGTTTAGTCGGTAGTTCCAGTTACTGCCACCACAATGTGCGACGAGTCTAGTATGAAGAGATGATGACCCGTTTGAATTGTTTGTATAAGTACACGCCACGAAAAATAAGTATAAACGCGTACTTAACAGATGTTGACCAACAATTTGGGTACGGCCAAAATTGTGCGAATGTCCTAGTTGTACCGTGGGCTAGTCACAAGCTATTGCCTTACTGCAGAGCAGAACATAAGTCTAGCGGCCTGGTTTAATAACTTCAGTGGTTCCTCCGGCCGAGAATTTAGTTTCACCTTAAGTTATATTTTAAGGCGGTCACCCATTGGCACTGCAGCACGTTTGAAATACGCGTTTTTTGACGCAACTATTAAACTTCTCTTCAATAACAAGTTTGCTCTCGAAAAGAAAAAAAAAAAACTTACCCCATTCCAGGACGGGATGATACATTCAAAACATCACGAATGCTCCAAGTGTAATTTTGGAGTCGTCCAACCAAGTTAAAAACCGTTTTTTGACACTGCTGTATCTTGAAACATATCTTACAGACGACGATCGAAACTACGATAGGAGCCAGTATTGAACTTCGCTACGGACTGCCAACAACATGGCAGTCGCCGCAGGTACACGCTGACAACACCACGCCAGTTCAGAGAATTGAGTTTAGCGGGAATATATGCTCGTGACGGTATGGCTCATAGACACCCCCCCCCCCCCCCGCCACAAAATCGATAGGCTAACGGCCATTTTATCTTTCAGTCAACAGTTCCTGAAGTTGAACGTGCTGATAGAAATTTAACACAAAGGTTGGGAAGAAATAAACATGGCATCGTAAGACGGGGTACAACTACGATAATGACAAATATTATTTGTGTATTACTAGGAGTACCCTAACTGCTTTTTGTTAAATGTTCCATGTCCTTATAATATTACCGCTGTTAACATTTTATTACGTGGCTAAGCAGTGGCATTATAGTTTCAATACTCTGTACGTTCAATAGACATGCCGTGAACCACTATTAGATTAGCAGGGCACCTTTAATATAGCACTGAAGAAAAATAAAAAAACTGCGTCGTAGTTCAAACGTTAACTAGTATTTGAAATGCATTGAGAATTTTTTACATGGTAGAGTGCAGCGACTTGTTTGTAAAAAAGTTTAAAGTGGTCCCGTAATATTTTCGTAATTAAGGTTTTTCGCAAGGTTGTGGATGTGCTGTATCTTTTTTTTTTTTTGTGAAAATAACGTTCGTTGTAATGTTAATGTATTAAGAGCGAGTTATATTACTCAACATAATATTTACCAAAACTGCTATTATCACGTCGCATTTGTTTACCGATATTTGAAACAAAATATTAACCGCCCATTTCGTTTCGCATAAAATTTTCCTGCTAATAAATCGCTAAATACAAAATATCATTTTCGCTACGTATATCATGACGGTAAAAGTTTGCTTAATTTCTCGATGTTTATTGCTTCAACAGCATGAACTTTGAATGAAACTATTTATTACCAACCTTAAAAAACGTAGACTCGACTATTCAAATTATAAAAGGAGGCTACACGGCTGTGTAGAACAGTGGCTTGAATATCAGCCTCAAGGCTGGCCGTTACCATGTTTTAACAGAAAGTGATCAAACTTTACTCCTCCTTCGGGTATCTTCGGCAGCTTAAAGTTTCGCCCAAATAAATCGCAGAAATTACTTTCATGTGTAAGGGGGGGGGGGGGGAGGTGTCCATAGTTCAAATCCTGATATGAACATTATATTTGTTCCATGTTTTACAATATTGTAGAGAAATTAATCGACCACATAATAAAAAATAGAATCACGTGAAATGGTAAACGCAAACATAACTCTGTGAGCCATGTCTATTGTACGAGGTGCGAACTACTGCTTATGCACGAGGAAGCTGTCCGTATTATGTATACCACTAACGAAGATTCTAATCATACAGGCATTTAAATGGGCGCATTTTAATAGACTACACTATGAAATGGAGACAGGAGAAAGTGAAAACAATGGTTGACCCTTCTGGGTATCTCAAATGACGGCTTAAGAAATTGTTTGTTTTCTTATCAGCGCCGAGTTCATCTAAACAGAAAATCATCTACATCGCCCAACGTTAATAGACTAATATTCAGTAACATGAATGAATAAACACACATTTACACTTAACTACAGTAGTTGCATTTTTTTATTTATTAGAAGATGTGACTTTTCTACACAGTTTATGTAAAAATTAGGCGACAGTCGCATGTTCACGTGTAGAAGGATACGTACCGAGCTGATAAAACTACACATGACTTAAGTGTTCTATTAATGGTGCCTGCGGAACCCGCGGGCTAAGCCACAGTCGGTGACGCAGGTAACCGTACGAATTAGTATTTATGGTACAATGTCTTCTGGGAATTCCGGCACGTGCTTACTCGCACACCCTGTCCAGCAGTCACAATGGTAATATTAAGGCGTAATAAGTGTAGGTTCGAAAGGCCTAACTTCTCATCGGAGAAGAGTGGGACATAGAAAAACAACCCTCCATCAAATCCCACGAAAATCGGCTGGAAAATGTGCCTCCCAGGCCATAAAAGTGAAACCGCATACATCCGGACTTAGCAATTCTCATCTCAGCGGAGGAGAGGGTGGCAGGGGCGGGGTTAGGGAGGTACGAAAGGTTGGTAACAGGTAAAAGGGGGAGGGGAAAGAGAGGCAAAAGGGAGTGGGGAAAATGAGAGGGGGTAGGGGGAGGGGAAAATGGAAGAGGAAGGGGAAATGGAGGGGGAGGGGAGGAGGAAGGGGAAATGGAGGGGGAGGGGAGGAGGAAGGGGAAATGTAAGAGGGGAGGGGGTATGTATGTAAAGGGGGTGGGGAAAGGGTCTGGTAGTGTGGGGAAGGGAATAGAGGGGGGTCGAAGCCGAAGGTCCAAAACAGCATTTTTGAGCAAAAACGTTTGTTCTAGATAATAAGACGAATCTTGTAGAATACAAGGGAGCAGTGCCTCGCACCACTGTACAGGCAAAGTAAAACTTGAGTTGAGATCGCCACTGTTTACTAGTGCATACACACCTCTCTCTGTGTGTGCGTGTGCGCGCGCAAAGTATGAGCAGGTCTCTCCGACACACATTCGGGAGGTAATTTCAAGTTAAAGCTCCGTTTTACCTCTTTTGTAGAAATTCTTCCTTTTCGTGTCAGTTTCGGATCCATATGCATTACAAACAATGAAAGATTATCAAAAATTTTCGTTTTACGAGTTACTAAATATTTTTTGTGAATCTAATTTAAATTGTGCGAGATCTGCTTGTTGAAAAAAGTCTGGAAATTATTAATAAAATATAAATAGGTCCGACTATTTTACAACAAGCAGACGAGACACAGAGTTCGGTACAATAATATTAAACCCCTCGTAAGATGCAAATTTTCTGTAATCTTACATTATCAGTAATTACTATGAATCTGAAACTATTCAGTGAAAACTAATATCTGCAAAACGAATGAAGCCGAACCTTAAGGAACTCTTGGCGACTTCCTATGGCGAAGACCAATCAAGTAATGGTTGTGAAAAGGCTGCTTGCCATTTTTGATTGTCTACGAAGTGATGAGTGCATTTTATCACCTTCGACGGTAGCAGAGAGGTTAGTCCCATTTTGAGGAATGTAGTTTTAAGTTTGAGGGATTTTGTTGTTTCTAGCTTTCAGGACTGGCTATCTCGTTCATGGTAGCATATTCTCCGAAACTTTATTCTACTAGTACGAACATTTAGAGGTGGTGTAAGAGTTTTTATATTCTATATGCACTAATGATACCGTACAATTTTCTAATAAAAGGACAAACTGACAATACACACACACACTCCTTAGGCAACGTTTTGAGTGGGGGTTTTTATTTGAATATATGCTATGTCTGTCAGTGAATGCCATTTCAGTCAACGGCATAGTGCCTAGTAATCTTCATTACCGTAGTTAAAAATTAAAATTGTAAATATTTAATTTGTTGTTAATTCGTGTACATGCAAAAAAATAGTTTGTGAAGGCACTACAATCTTGCAATCGACATTTGTGTTAATATTACCTATATTTTGATTGTTTCGCTAATTGTCTTATTTAATATATATTTTATTTGCCAAAATTCTTTTAGTATCAAAGAAAAATGTACCTAAATACTTGGTAATTGACAAGACATGACAAAATTCAAGTGTCGTGAAAATAACTGAGCATTAAAAAAAAAACCATAACTATCAGTTGTATCTGCATAGAGAAGCACAACCCACCTTGTTGATGACATCTTCCTGGGAGGAGTCTTGGTTGAGCAGGAATCTGGCAGCATCCATATTCATTGCGCTACGTCTGGGAATGAACCGATCCAGCTGCAGTCGCCTCAATCTCTCTGGAGACTGCGGCAAACCAATCAACTATTTTGTAAGTAAACCTTGTGTTTGGGCACAGCACATTTAAGTTTTTGGTTAAATTTCTTTAAAACAGAAGTTATCAATACTTCATTCTAAGTCACCAAAATCGCTATATTTTAAATGCTATATTACAGTATCAATTGTTGCAACATTGCACCACGTAGTATGAGTTAGTGGTAGGGAACAAACACATTCAATGTCTTATTTAATAAGTGAGGGGCCTGCCAAAAGAAAGTTATAAATGGCGTTTTAAGTGATGGATGAGGCTACTCGTTTCAATTTAGTAAATACAGCTTGTTGACAGATGACGAAATGCCTGATTCGGACTGGATTTGTTTAGGCTCCTTGCAAAATGGGGGCGATACTGTGTGTGAAAGTGTAGATGAAACTAGGGGGCGAACAAAAATCGAAGTTCGACGTGGTAAAAATCTTCTGGAATAAACGCTTCTCTTAAAGAGATAACCAACATTTTACAGGCCGAAATGAAAAATTCTGGGTAGATTGTAGAAATAAGACAGTCCGAAAGCAATCCTGCATCTTCAAAGGTAAATATGAGAAACCAGCCTGGTAGGCGGTGGTAGAAAAAAAAAAAAAAAGTAAAATATCTGATACTCGCACACAAATTTATGTTCCCACAAAGAAAACTGATTTTCTGCTCTTGAAATTGTTAGAGATAATAACTGTAGCCTAGAACAGCAATCATCTTCAAATCGTGGGACAAAACAAAAACGAAACCCGAGTGTCTGCAACTTAAATGTAATCAGAATAAATGTTCAACTGGCATCAACCAAACAATGCAGTTCTCAAGAAGATAAAAAATACTCTTATTCTCAGCTAGTCAAGGCAGACGTGACAGTAGAGGCAAGGGCAGGGTGTATAATAGAGAGAGGTATATGTGTGTGCGATGGTTTAACCAGGAGCATTATTTTCAGAGGTGACAAAAAACCAAGAGTTACTGTGAATATCTTACAAAGAAGGGCCTTGTTTTAGTGTACGCATGTGGCCACGATGTGTGTAGAAATGAGTCTAGTAACATGCATTATAACCTAAAGAAAATTTTACCTGGACCTAGCCACAGAAGGGCGGTGGTTAGTAATATTATGCAGACAGGATTTGTAGCCAGATGGATGTGTTAAAACTTGGAAATTGCGAAAACAAAAAAAAAAAAAATCAACACTTCTGTTCGAGATTTTCCCACTTAGTTATTGACGTATTCAGTTTATCTAGGGACGAATTAACACATTAAGGCTTATATACAAATACGCACTGGTTGCAGAGGATATGCTTAAGTCCTTTAATGCTGAATACAAGTCAAAAGGAGATTGTGTTATAGCCGGTTATCGAGAGTCAAAAAACTATACATTGGCCCTAAAAGTTTTGTATTACTAACCAGTTTAATTCAGTAGGGCCTATAAATAATTACCAGTATGAGATATATAAACATTGCTGCACTAACGCCAGTTTCTCTGATCCCGAACAGAATATACATCTAAATCAGCAAAAGCAGAAACACCAAAACCAGCAGCAAAATTTCAATAAACTGCAGCAGGGGAAACCTAGGGATTCAGATAAGTATTATCCATTTAGTAAATTTTTACAGAATATACTGTATTATAAATAAAACCAGTGCATTAGAGCTTATTCTAAGTGAACTTTGAGGTTTCTTGTTTATGTATTTGTGAACATTGATGTAGCGGAAAACAATTATCAATGTATGTAAATGACTACAGTATTGAAAGGTATTGTTGTAGAACCACTTAAATGTGATGGGGCTTGTGTCAGAGTTAAAAATAACATCTGATTTGGAGTGTTTACCCGTGGAAAATTTTTTTAGATTGCTGCTGTTGAGACTGCCGATGTTTATAACCATTTGTAATTTGTGTTTATCGATCTCCTAATACAATACTGCCATAAACATTTTTTAAAATAATTTCGATGAATTACTTTTTTTTAATATCTAAAATTACAAGAATATTCAGCAATTCTCCAACACCATGAGATGGTGCTTGCAACAGACTTTGTAACTAGAGACACAATAACCAATTTATCTATAATATAACAATTATTACCAGCGACTTATGGGATACATCCCTAAAAAGAATATCAATCTATCAGACCATCATGGTAAACTATTAAAACAACTGCTCCAAGCTTGACACAAATACTTGATTAACCTATATCGAAAATTACAGTGCATTTCCATTGTTCTATGATGCTTTACAACTTGAAAACTGGAATTCAGTCTTCAAAGCTACAATTGTTAACGAAAAATTTAGAATGTACATGAATACCATTACTTTGAAATTTTAACAGTAGCTCTATATTACTAGAAAAACTCAGAGCAGTTAAATATTCATCTAAATCCAATAAGAGCTGGATTTCAAAAGGTGTCCAGATTTCTAATATAAATATGAAACATCCTTGTGTTCTCGGACCCTCTGTGTCGCTGCATGAAGAAGAGAACAGCAGTTCCTGAAACATCGCTTTCTGTTGGTTTTGGAAAAAACCACCGTGTTTGTGCGAGTTTCTTCATTGTGTTTATTTTATTTGTGTAAATAGATAACTTGCCTCTGTATTCTTCGACGCGATATCTGTTGGTAGTGAAAAGTTTTTTACGTATACATATATAGTACATTAGTTTTCCGCATTTAGCTTGCTGTTCTGTTTTATTTACTCGATTCCTTCATAGAATTTCCTGGCTTTGTGCAGATATATTCTTGTCTACAGCTTACATTACTTGCATTCTACAGTGACTGGTGAAACTGCTGTGTTCGAGTGCGTTTCTTTGTTCTGTTGTCCCATTTTGTGCCTACTTATTTTGTCAGTATTGTCGCAACTTTTTCAAACACGTTACTAGCATGTATTGTTTTCTGCGTGTTATCTGCTGGTCATGTGTATACATATATTTTTCGTAATTAGGTACTGGTCTGATTTTTTTTTTTTTTTTTTTTTTATGTATTTTCTGTTGGCGCGAGTTGTGCCATTTGAAGGGACATGTGAATGCAGTGTCAGAATTTAGTAAACCTCTGATAATTACTTTTAAGCTGTACTCTTACAGGTTTATTTTTCATTTCCGCACCGGTAACTTTCAGAGAGATTCTAATCAGTATTTAACGCTCTCCATATAAAGACTGAATTCACTATCTAATAACCTACTAACTAGACAGACCAGAAATACGAATCAACACAAACAGTTAAACAAAAAAAATAACCAATTTGAAACAGACAAGGTAGTTCGTATCATTGTAAAACTCTTAACACCTGGGTGATATAACAATTGTATCTATATAGTTCAGGTTTACTAGAGACTTTTAAGTGTACTTTCAACCAAAATTTCAACTAGCTCAACATTGTGTAGTTGCCAAAAAAGTATTTTCCTCACACACCTATTCTGGGAGCTCCAACACGCGCAACAGAAACTGAAATACAAATTTTACAATCTTTTTATCCTATTATCCTACACAAATTCAATCAATTTTTCGTTAAATGGACAATGTGCTGCTCCATATGACCTGTATTCATACATAAACAAATTGCCCTCAAAGCAACTCGTTTAAATAATGTAAAACAATAGCTTTCAAGAAATAATTATTCTGTGTAGCCATTTGAGCAGTGAATTTAGTGACTTCTCTGATTCTATAGGCTCTTCACGGTAAAATGAGCACTTTTGGAATCCCTGCTTAAGATCTACTTCTTTGCACGGGACTTCTTCCGCCTTATGTAAAATTAACATTACCACGGGCCTCAGCACTTAATTCATGCGTCGGTCAAGTGAAAATGCAAAATTATTAGGAAAGTAAATATTTAAAAAAATCTGCTAATTTTAACATTTCTATGGAATGAAAATGCAGAAAGGGAAAGAAATAGTGGTTACGTAACACATTTTATTCAACGTTAAGATATGGAACTGATTTCCATCATTCGTTACCAATTTTACTGGGCGAATGTCACTCAGTGCGCCCGTTAAAAATATATATGCAGGCAGGGCCAGTGACTAATTTCTAAGGTTGAATTCAAAAGTGCTCATTTTATTGTAAACAAGCTTTATTGTGTTATTACGATCTAATGGTTGCCTTGAATAATACAGTGTAGTTGCAACGCTCTTGCGTGTGCATTTACTGGCTGAACAAAACGTTGCACGATAACATGAATCTTGTTACATCTATTTTGTATATACAGTAGGTTTTCCCTTCGAAATAGTGAAAATTTTCACATATACACCTTCCTGAATTTTACGCCTGATCTATTTGTTTAATACATTATATCCTTTACGTTGTCTACATAGGCTTAATATATTGATAAAAAAATCACTTTTTTTTTAAATAGTTTCAAAGAGTTTTGTCAAGTAACTTTCATCTTGTGCACAAATCCGTTTTGCATTGTGGTGGTAGAATTATATTCGAATATATTTTCATGCAACGTAGAGACACTGTGGCCAGCTGTAGTAACACCACTGGAAGTTAGCAGTTCCTCACCAGCCATTCACGAACCAGGGTAAAAAATAATATTGTTGCTTCAGTCTACTATATTGTTTCCGACATCCTCTATTAGGATAGGCCTACTCGTTAAAAAATTATCAAAAGCCATTTTAAACCGATATATAATGTTCAATCCAGTTATTCTCATTTTTAACCGATTTGTAATGGTTAATACAGTTATTTTAGGTGGTTTTTTACGTTAAGTTTTAAACTTAGAAGCTTGCCCACAGACATCTACCTCTACATGCAAAATAAATGTTGTGGTATACCATATTTCAACAAATGATGCTATGAAACTGTTAAAAATGAAAATAACTGACTACGATTCACTCTTTAATGTTTAACATTTAGCGGCACACAGTATGAAATCTAAAACTTTACTGGAATATTTAGGCCGGTATTCCAAAACATTTCTAAGCATCTAAACCAATCGCAATCATTTAGATACAGTGTATATCCATACAACCGTACGATTCCGATTAAAGCTGGTTCTACAATAGTCCGTTACGATGCACAATTGCTAGCCAATCAGGATGAAGCAGAATCAGTCACAGCGCGTCGGATTCTTGCGGTGCGATTGTCTGCGTCAGCCTGTGACGGAGAAGAATAAGTGTGTTTACAAGGAGAATAAAAAAAAATATATATATATATATATTTGCGATTTGAAAACTACGATCGCGTTTACGCTGACGTTTTGTACTTGTATTTTTATTATTGCTGCATGGATGTGCAAAATAGAAGACAAGGCTTCGTATAGATATCGACAATATCATAAAAATATTTTATTAACATCAAAACAATTCTCCGCCTTATTGTCTCATTCCCTTTAGTTTTCATCACACATCGCGTTCATACCCTGTTTATATTCCACCACTTAAAACAGAGTATAAACTTTTTAGACACGTTTTTTGTTAAATTAGTGAGGTCTGAAAACGTAATTTACCCCTCTTACAATAGATAGCAGCACCATCTCAGACGGCATCCGTCGCCGACATGTCATCGCTTGATTGTGAAACAGTAAATATAGCTCGTCGCAGCCCAACGCATTGCTGTATTGTGGAAATAGCTTAAAGATGTTGCGTGACATTCGAAAAATGTGTGTATTTGTATCACAATTAATATAGGAGAAACTGTCGAGGCAGTGTACACCGTGTCGAGTTTGCAGAAACCTGGAAATTCCCGAATGATCGAGAATCACTCTGCAGTCATAACTATATTTAATTTTAAAGCGGTTTTCACAGTAAAGCGACGTGATGCGGCGCGGCGCATCCGACGCAGCAGCCGGTGACGAGACGAGCGTTAATAGTCTTCACAATAGAGCGATGTTCTGTCGCGGATCGCCGGCAACACAGACCGTGCTGTCATCTGTTATCCTGCATGGAAGCTCTCAATGCAATGCTAAAACCGAACGAAAGGCAGTAATTTTTTTTTCATTTAGTCAATAAAACGGGTTATATTTTATTAATATAATTATTTCCTCAATATTATTATAATAAAATTCTAAATTTCTCTCTTTTACATGAACGACTTCAGGAGTCTGAAAACATACATTGTTTTCCTAAAGGTAGGAAATATCGCTATAAATTTGGAATCCTATTAGTATCTCTGCAAATCGTTTTATGTAGATTTTAATTTGTTCTTCACCTCAGATTTCGCCAGTTTATTTATTATGAAGTAAATAAATGTTATTCCCCGTCGCTAGCGACGAGCGGCAACGCTCTCGACGCCTAGCGCCAGCGTCAAAGCTCTGATTGGCTGATACTCGTCGCTCAATTGTGACAACCGCTTAACGTGAATTTAAAATCTGCGGTTATATTCTTTATGTTGAGGTGTATCCTACTCAGGCTATGGTCAAAACGAGATTTTCCTTGCGGGCAGTTTGGCATAGAGAACATTCTGCTGTAATGTACACTGTTTCAAAAAGGTCGCTTTAAGGTGGTTCACGTTTACGCATGAAAGTTTGTGTGGACCCTTATTGTGATACTTATATATCACACACACTTGTTAACTATTTTGTAAGTATTATTCACAGCATCCAATGCTATTTAAAAGAGTAAGCAAAAATACAATAGTGTGACACTCAGCTCTCGTAAACCCTCTCATAAAAGAAACTAAGAATGAAGTAAAAAAGTTAATTCTTGAGCGAAATAAATATATTTGTCATCAAATACTATTTCGCTATTCCGTTACGTCATGTAGTCAGTCACTGTGAACCAAAATGTTCTGCTAAGTCCAGCTGCACGACCTAATATTAAACAAAATGGATATACTATATTTCGTTACATTCACACTAGTTGGAAGAACAATAGTATTACTTACGTAGACTAACAATGCAAATCGAAAGATCTGAAATTAAACAGTTTTCTTTTAATGCAAGTTTTATTCATCCCATTTAGTTACTTGCAAAAGGAAGGAAATTGAATGCATATGCAAGATCACTGCTACCGGGTAGCGAAAAATTTATTTGCCAGACTATTAGCATTGAACTAGCCAACCTGAAGAGAACGAACTTCATTTAGGGACGTGGTTTACTACTGGCATCCACTCTCCCCATTTTAGTAGTCTGTAAATCCGCACTGCTTTAGTCTAGCCATCTTACGTGCGGCAGCATTTCGGGGTATGTCATCTTTATAGATAATAATGTTCACATAAATTAACGTAATCGCTTCAGCTTTCCTTTGCAGCCACTACATAAACTTCTCAAAAGCCCTCCGCTGTATAAAAACGTGAGATAATATCCCCTTACATATAAGGCAAGCTAATTTCCTGTACATGTAAAGTAAAATTTCCTCTTAAATGTAGAGTAAATTTACATAAGTTAATTAATATTCTCTAATCGTACGGAAAAAAGTACCTGACTAAAGTGGGGGGAAAATCCCATACAAGAGAAAATTCCACACAAGTAGGGGAATATTAACTATATCCAATAATAAAATTATATTTTAAAATATTCTGGATTATTATTATTGTTAATTTGTGTATTATCTACACTAAGAAATTATTCGTAATTTTACCATGGCAGTGTATAGGCCTTGTGAGAAAAATGGAATAGTAATTTTGTCCCCTATACATTCATTGTAGCCTTCCTGCATTTACTCAGGAAAGTCAAATGTATAAGGAAGTTTCCAACTTTGGATAGTAGCGCTGCTAAACATTCCTATATATGCAGCTTGATGTGTGGTATTACCATACAGTGTATAGGTTAAAAACTTCCATTACAGTTTAGGAAGTTCACCAGAAAATTTTTACAGTGTATATTCTCTGACAAATAGTAACCGAATCCTCAACTCTAAAATCGTCGATACTTGCTGGTGAGTGGGCGCGAACCACGGTCATCTATCACAAGAGGCCGATGCGCTCTCCATTACAGCATGACGACAGCGTGACAATAACTGTGAATATTAGCGTGCTAAAGGATTGTTTATTACACCCGTTCTCCCACTTGGCTGTTGAGACATTGCTGAAGAGATGCACGCGTCGTAAGGTAATTTTCCCATGCATATATGAGATTTTCCACTACCATGTACGTTAATGTTACACCAGAGTGGGGTAATTTTACCTTACCCGTAAGGATAACTGTTTCCCACACAAGTTTGTTAATATTACTTCACACGTCAGGTAATTTTCCAATTATTTTTTAATGCCCCATTCTAAAAAGAAACTTAGACCAATTTTTACGAAGAAATGTTTTCACGAGCGAATCTGCACTACTATTTCGCGAACTTTTATAACGGGGAGGGGGCGGCGCTTGAATCAAGCCGATCTGCTTCAAACGGCAGGTTGTGTGCATTAATTCCTATCATTTCATACAAGATTGTAATTTACCGTTTGCACAGTTAAAATGACTAACCTCCCATCACTGTGACAACGGGTTGTTCATATACTGTACTTTTTTTAACGCCCCAGTTGGCTACAATGAAACAGCATAGTTTTGATAGCGCCCACTGGAGTCAAATGTGTAGGCTACACCACAAACTGTGAGTTGCGGACAGGACGTAGCCAGAGTTTTGATTTCTTTTAGGGTTGAAGACGCGGGGGAGGATTCAATCTTAAAATGTTTTCTTGGTGCTGACTAAGCGCGCCTGAATGCGTGCGGTAAATCTTTATTATACGGATACACTAGCACAGTTTTACCTGATCTTTCAGATATATTTTGTGTCTATACGGATTTCTTACAGAAAAATGTGAAGTTTTACTGTATAACTGACTACCAAAATAACTTATTTAGATCAACTTGGCGACAGACAAAAAAATTTATGCTAATGGTTCCTTCTCAAATTATGCGGAGGTGAAATATAGGGTAACACATGGATCCGTACTAAGCCCTTTATTCTCGGTCATGTTTAATGACCTTGATAATTTTTACACTAATATTCGCTGATGTTACTCTTGTAACTACAGTCCTGTCGCTAATTTTTATAACAGCAAAATTTATCAATCTGATGATTAGTATATATCTAATACGTTTAAGATGAACCATGAGTAAACGCAACATATTTTATACTAAATATTACAGAAGAGTGGTAAGTGTGTCAAACTGTTAGGCATCTATTTAGACAGTTAAGGTGACATGGAATTTGCAGGTGGAGCATGTTTGCGTTGAACAAAATATTCATCGAGACATCTAAAATTGCATTTAGACAAAGCCTATTTAAGAATGGTTTATCTTGCACTTTTCCGCAGTGTTATGTCGAATGGTTTATTATTGATATATTTTAGTATAGGTTTTAATTGTGCAGGAAAAAAGCGTTAATTTTTGCGCTCACTGCAGGCCTATTTTTTTTTTTATTAAATAATTCTCACTGTGTAATTTGAATACTTTATTTTGCTTGCAAATAACTTTTTCAATTATACTTCGAACATGTATATAATTATCAAATTAAATTTCAAATTTTACCATATGGTAGACTAAGGTGGTACGTTCTAATAAAGTTGTAGGCATTACTTTGTATAGTAATAGGGCGTTTAAACGGCGATAGTAAATCTTGAGAGCTACTGGATATAGTTAGGGCGCATTTACACGGCGATAGTTTTACACGGCGATAGTTCCTACCGCAAGAACTACTCATTACTATCGCCGTGTAAATTGCATAATAACTACCGTCGTGATAGCAGCTCGAGCTAGATAGTGATAGTAACTGCCGTGACGAAACATGCAACTATCATAGTGAAAACCATGTAGCATCACTATCATAGTAGTTCGGATCACAGATGTTCACACGTGTTCACTTTGACAGCAACATAGCAGAATTATTTTGATTCTGTTAATATCTGTCGCGGTTTTTACACTATGGGGCGGTATGACAGGACGTATATTATCATATAGGTATGACAATATTGGCAGCATATTTATCGTCATATAACAAAAACTACGAGAACAATACATGTTTAAATGTCAATATCATGTCACGATATTTAACTTCCCCAACAAATATCACCCTCTTGACAAAAGGCTATAAATGTAGGTCCTATCAAAGTATTTACACAAGTGTCGTCGGACACGTCCCTTCCGAGGTTAACCATCACAGTATGTCTCGATCATGTGTGTAAACAGGACGTATTGCAGCAGGTACTTTCACACACTTCCGTGGTAGCTACTATCACCGTGTAAACCCGCCATAAGGTACATGTAACTGCTCAACACGTAACTTTTAGATCACTTTAAATACATCACGTATAACTGGTTGACTAATAAGCAATTTTTTACTTTTAAATTTTATATAGCTAATTTTAAAATGTTAAAATTTTGATTATATTTTTCGTAGTATTAGTATGTGCTTGCTATGGTTTTTATGATTTTGATCTGTGCAAAAGTTTCAGCTTAAAAAAAAAATAGACAGCATGCTCTATATGGTGTAAAGAATCTTGTGTTAAAACTACTTTAGGTTAGGCATACAGGTCAATTAAAAAATTAAATATTTATCAAAGTCATTTCTACTACGCCGTAACAAACTGAAGGATTGAATTTCGCGAAGCAAGCACCATCTCTCCACCAAAAGTACTTACTAAAGCTGTAAGCGATACTACTTTAGTGAGATGTTGTCTATATAGCCTCTTTTTGGGGAGAAAAGGACAAAGATGGGGAGGGGGCGCTTACTACGCATCTAGCGATATTTGAATTGGGAGCGTTACACTCACCTCGGCCTTTGTGTCGGTCTGTTGCCATGGTGAACTCTCCAGCCCCATGCTCTCGCCTGCAGTCACTACCGCGTACTGAGGCCTGCGGGAAGCCCAGAGGCGCAGTTGTCATGACCAGCCGCGAGGGAGCACTGTGTTCGCCTCCATTTCCACTCGTAGGGGGAAACTGGGGTAGAGTGCTCATGCGAGTTGCGCATTAATTACGTTCCGTGTTCCAACATAAAAATACCTAAAAAGGTTGAGGTTACAATTATAACTAGGAGATTTCATATTTGTTAAAATGTTATTATTTACTAGTTTTTATCAACTTTACCGTACATAGATACAATATTGGATACGTCAGTCAATATCAAAATACAGTCATAAAACAATAAATCTTTTCTGTATAATATATAATTACAATAGTGCAGTAAACGTTGATGCTCAGAAGAATTAATATAAAACACATTAATGTCTATACATATATATATGTATTTGTTTATTCATACTCCAGATGTGAGTAATGTTCTCCCGAAGTATTGAAATGCAATATTGTAACATTCTCTCTCTCTCGCCTCTCTCTCTCTCTCTCTCTCTCTCTCTCTCTCGCTCTCTCTCGCTCTCTACTGAATTTCTACTGATATTTGACTACAATATCAATTTACATTTAAAAATCTGACCTGGCAGCACTGTTGGGTACATGCGCGCAGAAGACGATGGTTGGTATACCTTATATTTAGTCTATGTTACCGTACAAGCCACACGTGGAGCTGCGACCACATCAATAATAATTTGTTTCCGGCGAACATTTGTATACGCACGAACAAATCTCCATCAGTGTGGACGTTCGGACGCATACAAAGTTTTTTCTCTAGCCACCGTCGAGTACGATTCCGTTTTTTTGTTTTTTTTTTTGGACCTGGCGTTGTGTGGATGCGGCACCGTTTTGTGAATACTTGTTGTCTGGAACATTCACAGGTCTTCGTAGCCTTTCGAATTTTGAATTTTTCGATTTATGACGATTCAAGCTGTCATGGTCTATTACGATTTACCTATTTGTTTTTAGCGGCTGTATTGTATTTCTGGCGGTACAAGCTTCGTTCCCAAGGCCATGTGCATATTTTGCGTGTTTGAAGTAAAGTGAAGTGAGACGCACACAAAAATAGTGTAGTAGCTAGAGTTGGGAAAGGCGGCAGCGGAGCAGAGCAGTTGTTACTAATGTTTCTCCTGAGATCTACGGTAGATCTCCGATTGAAATTGTGGTGCGCAACTTAAATACATAACCAATGCAGTAGCTGCAGTAATTGCGTGAAACAGAACGCAGCGCAAAATGCTCTACTCCATCAGTCACACTGAGTCACTTAAACGTTATTTCCGGAGTCTCTGCCCGCCTGTGTCCTCCTTGCACCTGCAGATCGTATTGACTGTAAATTTATTTTGTAAATTTTACTGATAACTTTGTTGTACGGATACAATAATATTCTTTGCAAAATGTTTTCTTTGTTACGTTACGAAACCTTATCTATAATACACTTTTAAAAAATGTAGTGACAATAAATAATTTAAAAAATGGGGATTCAGAGTTACAAACTATTACATTTTACGATAATTATTTCACTTAAAACAGGCCGAGGACGGCCAGCTTTACGCACGTGTTTCTGTACCACGGGAAGCATAAGGCATCCCTTCGCTGCGGACTTTGTAGGCGTTGTAGAAGGCATTATGCAAAAATTCGTTTTCAAAGCCCAGTTTTTTTAGGCTCATATCTCCGTTAATATTCCGTTTAAGTATACGGTGTTCTGTACATTTTCGATTTTATTTTCCATAGGGATTCGCCTCTCGTTGTTTGGGCGTTGAATTTCCGAACATCCTGCATTGCTATTGAGTATTTCAGAGAAGTATGCCTTGCTTTCAACAGAATTACGTTAAGACGCTCAACGTAAATTGATTTTCGTACTCGCTAATAAGTAAATGACGATTCACAGTAATCAGTTATTTTAAAGTCACCCTCTACCCACATATAATAAAAGTAATAATAAATTGGTGGGTAAATTATAAATAAATCATTACCGGTTTATTACATTCTTAACTACGAGCAGATCTTCCGCAACATATATTATCAAGCTCTGATGTAGAAGTAAATATAACACCACTGACCACATTTACGTTACCTCGCGTGTTTATGACGTAGGATGAAACATTTTCAGCCATAAATACTAAAAAGGAATGCTTTTACAAGAGTAGGGTCTTGATTAAACATTAAAGTACCCTTTTTCTCCCACCAAACGTGGACGTTTTTAATAAAGATCAATATGTAGCATTAAGTTACTGACTTGTGTAGTTTAGGTTGCGATTTCCATTTCAGAAAATATATCCCAGTAGCGATTAAACGATATGGTTTAAAAATAACCGTTGCTGAAGTCTGCAAATCTCGTACTTCATCTGTTTCAACTGAGTCACCACAAACAGTACTTCATTTTGTTCATTTGGATGAAGTAAGCGATTTCACAGGAAGACGACGATTCATGTCGGGCACTTGCCTAAAGCTATGTGAGAGAGTGAAGTGCGGCGTTGTGGCAACATCACGCGCGAGGCACCTCGTGTCTAAGAAGAAGGCGAGGTGGCGCGGCGTCCTCACGTTCCGCCTTGATCGAAGAAATTTAAGGCTGTTGAAGATAAAGTGAGCACTTTTGAAATCAACCTTAGCAAAAAGTCACTGCCCCTGCCTGTATGTATTTTAACTGGCGCACCGAGTGACATACGCCCAGTAAAATTGGTAACAATGTACTGGAAGTAGTTCCGTAGCTTAATGTAAAATAAAAAGTGTTACGTAATCATTTATGATAACTTAAATCATTTCTTTTATTTTTCTGTTTTTTTTTATCCACGAGTTAAAATTAGCATATTTATAAAATATTTACTTTTCTAATAATTTCACGGTTCCACTTGACCGACGCATGAATAAAGTGATGAGGCCCATGACAATTTTAATCTTATAATGCGGAAGAATACACACCGCACATGTAAGTAGATTTTAAGTGGGGCTTTCAGAAGTGCTCATTTTACCGTGAATAGCCCATACATACATGTATTTATTTGTTACGCTATTAAAGGTAGGCATACGATGTGGCGCACTTTCTTAACCACATTATCGTAATTGGATACTCCTACCGAATTAAAAATGTTATCGATGCTTTTACCTGTAAATTTGAGCTTGAAGTCCGCGTAGCTTGTTGTGTTTTTTGCTACTTCCCACCAATAGTAAACCGTCGACTTGAGTGCTAGACTAAGGCATCTCAGGTTGTCGTGGTCACATAGTCCAAAGAAAACAGAATATTCCTCAAATTTCAGTAGGAAATTTATTGGATTTTCTGCTGGTTTTC
Source organism: Dryococelus australis (assembly GCA_029891345.1). Taxonomy (NCBI): domain Eukaryota; kingdom Metazoa; phylum Arthropoda; class Insecta; order Phasmatodea; family Phasmatidae; genus Dryococelus; species Dryococelus australis. The sequence goes on from CM056994.1 coordinate 222,374,562, forward strand.
CTTCGAATTTGGGCATTTGCTCAGTCCACAGTTTCGATGGGTGATGTAGTAGAGTGCTAATAGGCGCATTCGTTACTGGAATAGCAGGCATTTGTGTTGCATTCGGTTCAGAAATAAATGTGCTGTTTCTGAGCTCAGTGTGTAGAGTATTAGTGACAAGAGACTGCCCCTCTACACGGTCAAAATCGTGTACAATCAGGTGAAGATTTCTCACTCCCTCCACGACCGGGGTTAGCTGTTCCACCTTATCGGCTACTCTCGCAAGCATATCTGCAGTCGCTTTCTCGACTTGCCCCAGTTTGCTCTCTACGTGAGTGTTCTGTGAGGTAAATTTTTTTCAATTAGTAACTGATCCAAAGCATTCAAATCAGTCGTGGCAGCTGGTCGCGCTTCTAATATGTTCATTCGCTGTTCCACGTCACTAAACTGTACATTACAAGTCCTCTTAACCTTCTCCAACTCCTCTCGTGTCTCAGTCACTTCCTGGTGTACGATGGTTACTTCTGACGCCAACTGCTGCAGGTTAATTGCTACGTCTTCCCTTAACAGCGAACCCTGTGACTATACACTTTCTGTTAGCTGTGATTTAACTTCACCCAACTGTGTTTGCACAGCCTCTGTCATCCGTGTTTCCGACTCTGGTTTTAGTTTAACCCTACTAAGCTGTGTTTGTACTTACTCGATTAATATGTTTGCATTTCAGTCATTTGTCATTGTGACTCGGTCAATTTTGTTTGCGACTCGGTCAATTTTGTTTGTATCTCGCCCATCTGCGTACACATTTCACTCATCTGATTTTTCATAACCGCAGTTAATTGCTATAGCAGCGATGACTGTGAAACATTGGCTGCTGTAGTGTCTTGTTCAGAAAACTGATTAGGCTGTGCTGCATTACTATCAGTGTTTGCATTGTCATCGGCCTGGGTTACTGTAGTGTACGTGTCAGTAATTTCCATTGTCTCCTCCATTTCAAATACAGTGTACTCTATGTGCCTGTAATTAATAGGTGTTGTTTCTCTCAATCGGTAGGGCGTACGCTCACTTCTACGTAACTGGTGAGATGTTTTGGCACTTCTACGCATTTACTAATTTAACCTCGCTTACTGTAGCTTCAGCGTGTCATAATCTCTTACGTTGTGCACCACTTTTATTCTTTAACAGTGTAATGTGGTGCGCGGCACTATAAAAATTATGTAACATGTAGTGCCCTATGGAGTAAACACAGTATCATAAAAGTCCATATGTTGGAGTGACCACTTTTTATTCTGAAAATGATCAAAACATAACATAGGCCAACTCAGTGTAATATCCAGAACTTTAATTTATGCACCACATGACAAAATAGAATATAATGTGTGTTGGCAATACTTGTGATTCAGTAAGCGGAGAAAATGAAATAAATACGGTTCCGGAGAAATCTGTTTATGCTCGACTGTGTTCGGTTTAGGACCCAATATGTAAGATGCGTAGAAACTCACCTTTGACAACAACACCTTCGTTACTGGCAAACGATTATTTGCCACACAAACATTGAGAAACGTAATGTACACATCTACACATATACTAAAGCACTTGTTTAATTATTTGCAACTGAAAATGTGTAGAGGAGGGATAGGATGAAACATGCATACTTATAATAATTGTCAGGCGTGTCAAATCCAGCTTAAAACTTATTTATTCAAAATTATTCAAAAATGTGCAAATTCAAAATATCTGTTTCAATGAAGTTGGAATAATAATTAAATAAAAATCAAAAATCCCTTCATGGCAATGAGCAGGAAAATGAATAATGTTTATTCTAAGCCGCCGTTGGGAAGTAGTCATGGGTAACGGTCATATTTCAAAATCATTATGTGACACTTAATTAACAGTCTGACTAAAAGCACTTGAAATTAACGTAGCACTCTCAAAAATAAGATGTCTTGAAAATAGTTCAGAATAAATGTAACTGTCTCAATACGGTAAAACATTCGGCTTTCTGTCTCAGGTTAAATTATTGTCAAAAATGGGTGAAACTAATTTAGGCGCCTTGCCAACATGGCATCCGTAGAATGTTCTACGTCCATGGCGTAACGTAACAACGTCCAAGATGAAATAAAGTTTAAAACTTGATGAAAAACAGTTCTGTAGTTAAATACCAGGGTGTAGATTAAGGCAGGACGGTGTAAGTCGTAGAATGAAAAGAGGTAGGAAAAAATGTAGATCTGGGTGCGATAGTGCTTTACGTGGCTCAACGGTTCATGGACGTGACATGTCTAGCTAGCTACCTATACTCCTAAACAACTGTTTAAAATAAAAATATGCGGAGTGCTTATTTTATCAAACTCGACGCAAAACACAAATAAAAAACCATTGCAAGCTGTTAGAAAATAGAACACCCTAACTCTAATTAAAATTCCTCCGCTGCGTCTAACTGTAGGACGAGCGTCGTAGCCATACGCCTAGCGTAGTTGAAGGTTGGTGGCGGAGAGAGCGAACTTTCAAACGGCCACGCGTCCTAACCCTATGCTGAGCTCTCTAGCCAATCGGAATACAGGATTTGAACCTGTTAGCCAATCGCAAGACTTCCTGACTAACGATATAAACTGACAAACTCTAAACGGCCTAAATCCCTATTCCATATAGTTAAGGGTCTCGTAGAAGTTAATCAAGAAAAATATACAAGAAATTCCCTGAAACATAAACAATAAAGCGAGACCAAAAATAATGTAAAATATTTAGTTAATAATTGAATATACAAACAAAAGAAAATCTAGCTATCTATTTCAATTAAATATTAATTATTGCCATTCGCGAATCTAACTGTAAATATAATAATCATATGAAAAATGCAGAAATAAAAATATTATAAATTACGAAAAATCAACATATGTGAAACATAGGTTAAATTTCAAATATTATGTATGACGGTGTCCAATACGTGGAAAAAACGCTATTTATTACAAATAGGTGCTTCAACTGCAGGTAGTTAATCATATTAACTTAATGGAAGCTCTGTTACCCTTGACTTTATTAATATTTTGTCAAGAAACAAGACTTCTGTTGAGCTCATGAAAGCTGAGTTGAAAGTTGTGGTTAATTTAAAGTATTCTTGAAAAAAAAATTTATTTCGTACAGAGCCATCCCGAGTTTGTAAATTCAAGCAAATCAAGTGTAAAGTATGAATAATTATTGATGTAACTACTGTCATTAAAAAGTTTTTTTTTTAAGTCTCCCTTATTTTCAGACAATTTCCCTTATTTTCACAACTGAAATTTTTCAATCTCCCTTATTTTCAGTTTCAAAATCTGGCAACCCTATTCTTACATTAAGAGTGAAAATATGTATTATATAAATTAAATGCTTAAAATGGATGTAATATTTATACGATCATTACTGGAATGCTGCGAATATGTTAATAAATATGATAATAATATAATATTCAATAACGACTTAAAATAAAACATGTGTTGCGAAATATATAAACAAAGCACAACACTTACTTGCTTTTTAAAACATGTCTAGTGTATTTTATGAACAGTTATTTGTTTAAAAAAAAAAGTCTTAAGTACCCATTCGCGCATGTGTTTTGAATGTCAAAACCAAAATGGCACTGCTTTTGTCATTTTGTATTTTTACTAACATCCGCTATACACAAGATACGAAATATCAATTTACCAAATACGTCACAATGTTTGCATAAAATATCGGGCCACCTGATCATTTTGTCAACACAAGCTGCAATTTCGGACACGGTCTACGTTTACAATACAAAACCTAATGCATTTATAATTATGCACTAGGTGCTTCTCTGTCATACAGAAACACGTCTTCTGTATTTGCAGTTTTCCATTAATGTTTTGAGTCTTAATTCCAGTGAATTTAAACAGGCAGCAAGCCTGTCATGTTTACTTCTGTTCCTAACAACACCTCGTAAGAAACAACCATACTGAAGCAGATCATACTTCAAAGCTGAAGTTTGCTATTAGAGTAGCTTATTATTTGTGAACAAATATAAACGTCAACATGTGCACATACAAGCCTTTGTCATATTGTTTTATACTTATATTACTGTAACTAACAGTTTCCCGCCAACAACACCGACTACTCTGTACTGATTGGTCGCAGCCTCAACATTTTTTCTTAAGATATAAAATACAACTATTTATTTAAATGCTTAAGGAAATCCTACCAACGCACGCGACCTGATAAGGTTCCACTGGGAACCAAAATATAAGAGAACACACATTCGTTTCTTCTGCACACATCTTAACGTATAATATAATGCTTAAATATTTCTGTTGTTAATCCAGCTTTACTTCAGACGTCGCAGCTTACGCTGCATTACGGTGTGCAGGTGTGTTTTAAACGCAGTTGAATCAATACATTTCTCTGTTCATAGTGTACATTTGTTACCAAGAGTAATAGAACTATTGTTAAATATCTTGACTGTGTCAAACGTTTTTCGTGTACTCTGGAATGTTTGTCGTCTCTTAGCCTACAAATGGATAATGACAACAATTTACGAACACGTGGCACAGATCTACGCACCAGCTCTCTAGATTATGGAACAGATCGCCATGGTGGAGAAATTGTTTGTTGAGGAAATGAGAGGTTTTGGCCCGAGAATATCTTGTGGAAGAAAAATTCTGGAACATTACTAAATGTGGAAGAATGAAGTTTTGGAATGGCACATAAATTTCCACTATTTGTTCTATTGGGAAGGAAATGGTTTTGGCACATTCTATGGTCATAATTCGATTAAGGGTGGCCAGACCTACAACATTACTAATATAGCTCGAAAAATATTTAAAAAATTGGAAGACTGAAGTTTTAGAACTCACCTCCACGTATATTCTTGTGCAAGTGCTATATTGTTTTCCTTTCAGTAGTTTATACATTTGACAGAGGAAGTTCGTAAAAAAATAATAACTGCTTTTTCCACGCTAGCGCTGCAGCTTATTGAAGTTCCTTAGCTTAGAAGCTGTGTAAGAATAATTCTTATTCCCACACAGAGGTTAATCTAAAATGAGATCACAAAATCTTTCTAGCCTTTGCAGCAGTAACAACTACGAGGTAAGGAAAACCTTGTGGCGTAAAACGTTTCCTGGTTGATAGTTACCACAGCGGTAAGTTATCCTAATCGCCAAGGTCACGCATGGTTACGTGTAGACTGCGATACTGGAAGGTAGCGAGACTCCTCACAGCAGTCGCATACTACGGACAAGACACATGTGTAACGATTCATCATGTGAGTACAGATACTGAAATGGCTTACGTATTTGACGTTTCTGATTAAGAGTGAATGCACCAACAGTACAAGCTGCTGTCGTTTGTTCGCGATTAATTAAGCTCTTTTGAAAGCCTTGTTGTGTGTATAATTTTATGCCTAATTTTTTTACCTTCCGCCGTACGTACAAATTAACACCGCAATTACCCTTTTGCTTTATTCTTGCGTTGATCAAGTACCTATGACTATGGCAGTTTTAGGTATTTAAATATTTATATAACCAACTTATTCTTACTCACGCGTACATAAAAGAAAGAGGAAGTAATTTAAATAAATTCAGTGTTCACAGATTTAAAAATTACATTGTTAAATGGCGTTAAGACATTTCCCTGATTCGCTGCCAACTTTACAATCGATATTTCAGCTATGCAGTTATGTCCTGCTTATAGATGTGCGTGACTGTAAAACGCTTTTTTGTCCGTTTAAGGTGGTTAAGTGAAGACGATACCTGTATCGTTATTTACGTGATACCTGTAGAGTGCGGACATGTAGTAATTATTCATTTCCGTCACACAAGACTGAGAATTTTGCCAATAGCTTCCCTGTTAGTCTATAGTTGAAAAAAAAAAGATCCTGTATCTACTCGAGCCACTGTCATTTCTTCATTGATTGCTGTATTTTCGGAAAGATATATTTTTTATATGTAGTAAGTGTTTCATAAATTCTGTTGATAACTATTCAATGCTAGCTCAGTGTCATCCAGATAATGATTAAAAGCACCACTCTTGAACCGTAAACAAACAATAGTTTTAAACAAAGCACAATTAGAGTTTTCGAAATAAATGTAATTTATCAGTTAAAACCATAGCTTACAATAATATATAAAATTAATAAAGTGGAAACTAAACAATTTACCTTTTTTAGAGTGAAATTTCAATTATCTTATACTTGCAGTGTAGCTGTTTTTCTCCTTACCAAAGCCACAGTGCACTATAATATTGTTTTTCCATACATAGGACGATACTTTTATTTATTCGGGTTTTGTGATATTCTGTGCTACAAATCTATACTAATATTATAAAGAGGTAATGTGAATTTGTTTGTTTATATGTAATCGCTAATCTCGGAAAATATAGGGCCGATTCCTATGATTATTTCACTGTTAGAGAGCTACATTCTTCAATATGGACATAAAATACGTTTAATTATTATTTTTTTTAATCCTTGAGATATTTCAAACTTTTAGAACAAGTCAGAGAAAAACGAGCTACTTGTCTGTTTTCAAAACATGCTCTACCAAAACTACAGGGCCGATTCTTATAGTTATTTCACTGTTAGAAAGCGACATTCTTCCACATGGACATAGGCTATGTTAGTTTTTAAAAAATTACTTGAGAAATTTAAAAATTTGTAAACCAAGTCGGAGAAAAATTAGTTACTTGGCTGCTTTCTAAGCATGCTCTGCCAAAACTATTAGAAATAAATTGAAACAATGTTAGAAGAAATTGTGTGTCTTAATATAAAAAACATGCATGTAGTCGCAAGTAGTCATGGGCAGTCACAGGTTGTTGCAAGTAGTCGCAGATAGTCACGCGTAGTCGCAGGTTGTCGCAAGTTGTCGCAGGTAGTCACAGGTAGTCGCGGATTATAGCAAGTTGTCGTAAGTAGTCGCAGGTAGTAGCAACAGTCGCAGGTTATTGCAGATAGTTGCAAGTAGTCGCATGTTGTCATAAGTTGTCGCAGGTGTTCATGGGTAGTCGCAGGTTGTCGCATATTGTCGCGGATAGTCACAGGTAGTCGCAAGATGTTGTAAGTTCTCGTAGGAAGTCGCAAGTAGTCGCAGGTTGTCGTACGTTGTCGCAAGTTGTCGCAGGTAGTCACGGGTAGTCACACGTAGTCACGGGTAATCGGAGGTAGTCATGGGTAATCGCAGGTAGTCACGAGTAGTCGCGGATAATCGCAGGTAGTCACATTTTTAAACAAATATATATAAAGCTGTTTAGAATTATTGAGAGTTGTCATAACTGGGATAAAACACAAATAATTTATGTTGGAAAGTTTTTGTGGGCAGAAGTTAGACTCTTTATTGCTAAAAGAACCGCATTCATATATAAAAATGACAATTGGTGATCTGACACCACAAGGCGAACGTCGATTTGGAAGCGCTCTCTCATCATACCACGAAGATGAATTGCGAATACGAAGGCCCGCATTTGACCTCAACTGACGTCCAGCCGCGACCTGTATCATCCCTAACTGGTTCCCGCCAGTGTCGATTCTGCGATCGAGTTTACACCTATGGTAAAAATGCTCGTTGGTATAAGAGAACGGCCTGTATGAAGAGTTCTTTTCGCACGATGATGCAATATGACATTGGACCCATGCAGTTTCTGTAAAGCGATACATTGAAAGAACATACCAAGATATGCATGGATTCGTCTACTAGGAGTCAGCAAGTGTTGCCGGCAATGCCTCTTGCCACATCGATGGGTACAGATTCTGCGGGTGATTATGTTAAGACAGCGAATACTAAATACAGAATGAGTGCACTAGAGTTGGTTTGCGCAGAAAGTACACTTTCAAGGAGTTCGTATGAAGTCATCGAATTTCAAAATAAACTGTTATCGAGTTTTAATACTGACTAGGATACAATCCTGCTACAAAAAAAATTAAAGTCATTATTGAGGATGAAACAGGAAGTGAAGATGATCATGAACACAAGATAGATGAAAATGAACATGAAGACAGTGATAATGTCGAAGACGATAACGGTGATTTTCTAGATGTACTGACACACACCTCCAATACATTTGCTGCAATGAGCGACACGAAGAAAGCAGAATACGGCTAGAATACTGACTTCCTATTTCCCGTAGACCAAAATGAACTTGTTGATTGACTCAGATATTTGATTGAGCTTCAATAACGCTGGGGTTTCTCGTGCTTTTTTGAGATATATTCAATCATTAGTAAACTGAAGGTACGGAGATATACCGCATGATGTGCTAAACTGCTTTCTTCTGAACCTGTAATATCAAAATAATTGTTTGTTCTTTTTGTGTGTAGTATCCTTTTATTCATCACAACTTTAAAGTGGTTCTGTTAGCACTCGCCTATACACGTAAAGATCTGAATATAGAATGATGATAAAGACTTTATTAGAAAAAATGCATGGATAGTTGACTGCATACGAAACATTAACTCTGACATGTACAAATTTTAGAGACAGTTGGGGAATCGTTTTTTATTTCATATGTATGGATAGAGACAAACGACAAACCCATGGATTGATTATTGGTGGAAATATTGCGATTGTGGAGCAGGTTGCGGGGCTTATAGTGGTGCTCATTGCGATTGTGGTGCTGATTACGGAGCTGATTGATGGGAAGAAAAAACAAGTCTTTCATTATTTTTAAAATATTTCTTTGGAATTTTTCGGATTTTTTATTGTTGGGTTTAAGGTCAAGGGTCAATATGAAAGGTTATCGATACCCAAGATGGTGGTAGTAGTCAGTAACGCAATAGGCCTATGCACACTGACTTTTATTAATTTTTTCTCAAGTTTTTGTGTTCAAGGTCATGGGGTCAAGGTCACATGCATCCAATATGGTAGTTGTAGTCCTTAATTTAATATGCTTGCTGACTTATGAGTTATTTCTCATTTTTTTTATTTTCAAAGATATTCAAAGTCAAGGGGTTAAGGTCAAGGTCACCTACATCCAATATGGCAGTAGTTGTCAGTAACATAATAAACTTGCTGACTTTCAGGAATTTTTTCTCGAGTTTTGGTACTCAAGGTCATCCAAGGTCACTGGGTTAAGGTCAAGGTAACCTGCATCCAATATGGTAGCAGTCAGTAATGTAATATGCTCGCTGACTTTTATGATTTTTTCTCGGATTTTTATTTTCAAGGTCACGCCAAGATCACGGCGTCAATATCAAGGTCAACTGCTCCCAATGTGGTAGTAGTAGTCCATAATGTAATATACTTTCTGGATTTTATTAATTTTTCGCGATTTTTTAAGGGAAAAGGGAAAATTTTGAGGTAAAAATGGAAATTGTTAGAAGAAATGGCCACTGGGGAACTGGAATGTTTTAATATGTTTATTTTAATTTTTAATTTTTTTTTTAATATTAAAAAAATTCAACTATTTTTAATCGTACAGTTTTTAAATTAGATTTTTCTGAAATTTTTGGGATTTTTTTCATTTTTCATTTTTTTATATTTGTTTGGATTTTTTTTGGTATTTTGGGTCAGAAGTTAAGGGTCAACACTCACTGACTTCCAATACGGACGCCGAGCGACCGAAATAACAGAACAGTAGGTGCTCTGAGCTCTGGTCCCCTGTACCCTTGTGCCCGAATCAACTATACCATTCTACTTGAGACACTTGCATTCACTGGGGCAGTTGGGGGCATGCTAGGCCAATACTGTAAAGAGCACATAGGTATCCATGTGATTTTAATGGTGATGGTACTATAATCCTTGTTACGAGCCTCGTGATATCCCGGCCAGATCTCTAAACCAAATGAAAACTATTATGTAACATTTATAGCCCATTCACGGTCACTTACAGCTTTTCTGAAGCCCTCCAAATTTATATTTCCGGGATATCCCTTCACATAATGCAAACAATGCTTAACTAAAGAATAGAAAATTACACCATAGGGACAACACGCCGTATTCGTGTGCACTCAGTGAAATAATAGTTTGCACATGTAGTATTTCTTGGTAGTCATTACCAACACACCTATTTTCTCCATATTTTTATTCATATTAATTCCATATGAAAAGTTATAATTATAGTTTGAATATAAGTAAAAGTTCAATTTAACCGAAAGTAAGATATTTTTATGTTAACACAATTAAAAAAGGGTTGTGATATATGGCATATTTAGGGAACAACCAAACGCGTCATACATGGGGTGATTTTTCGAAGGTTTGATTTTTAAAATGTGAAGCAAACGCGAATAGAATATAGCCCTTGCAAGGAGTTGCCTTACCAGAGGTTACACACAATTGATTTAAAATTACATTGCTTAATTTAATACTAAACTATATTTGGATGATTTGCCATTTAACACAAAATGACTGACGGAATTTCATATATGGCGCACAAGCAAATGTCTGTGAAATGCCCACAGGCAGCTTAGAGTATTTCGATAACGTGTGGGTGATGTTTCCCAAAGAGTACATAATATAAGATCATGTTTGTACATAAAGCCCTCGCGTAGTACAACAATTCATTTTTGATAGTTGGGCATCATGTGGGCCTCAAGTAGAAACAACCAGCAGTTAACAGTTGGCCAACTGTTGCCAGTGGTGACAACGTTCGCATTTATGACTGTTAACATTTCTTAAATGGTTGATAATCAGGTAATATAAACAAATGTGACAGTACCTATTTTACAAATACTCATAATGTGGGCCAATGCTCTCACGACGATTGTTAGATCTCAACAGACGCCCCACAAGCAGATGATAAAGAAAATTCTGTTACTCACTGTTGAGAAAATATTAGCAGCATGTTTATGGACCATTTACGGCATGCCAACTGTTGTTCACTGCTGGGGACATAATAGCAGCATATTTACCTATTGTGTGGTATACCAACTGTTCCTTATTACTGAAGAAACATGATCAGCAAGTTTATGTTCCATTTATGGCATACCAAATATATGCTGTTGTGCAGTAGCAAATAACATATAAGTATTAAATATATATTTTTTATTTCATGTATATATTAAGTAAAATTATCAAGTGGCATTGCTAGACTAGAAACCTGCAAAGCATAACACACAAAAAATCCATTATTTTGCATTTTAAATTCTACCTGAAAGTAGTCGGAAACTAAAATACTAGTTTTTTTTTAAACAAAACACATAAATCCCAGTATTGACTCGTGATACTAACATTGTTGATATAGTAAAGCTAATAATTCTTTATGTATATGAAGCAAGTATCCGGACTTACTCAAAAGGTCGTATGTGAATACATAGTAGAGTAGATGATAATATACTTGACTGTAGACGAAAGGTTTGTGAGTTCAATTCCAGGTTTTTCCTAAGAAATGTACTGATTGTGAAATAAAGCTGAAGATAACTCATATGAATATGGTAAGTACATAAATTTTATTTGGGTTAACCACAATTATTTTTTGGTTTAGAAAATGCATGACAAGCTGCGTCTATGTGGGCCACAAGTGGCTTACAAACAGTTGGCTAACGACATGCGGTTTACTTACGGCAGGCCAAAAGCAGAAAGCCAGTGAGCTTCTGCTGCCACACATAGCCCACTGATGGTGCTGACAAGTTTGGGGTACAGTTAGTTAGGCAGAAGCGGGCCGTTTGTGGGCAGAGTGTATTTTGCTACATGGACGTTATCTGAACAGCGGCCCAAATGTGGCTAATTGCAAGAGACGTCATGTGGACTACAATCATCTGCGGGTGCATTACAGTGGTTGACTGATTGTTAACTGATTATGGAAGGCGTAAGTGGGCCGCTCTTGTACAAACGGATTTGCACAAGTCGGCTAACTGACCTTTGCTACTTGGGTTATTTCTGGACATCATGCCGCTGTAGGCCTTGCGTCATAACGACATCCAGCCCTCGCAGGCCCGGTAATGTAATGAAATCCAGCCTCGCATACCCCGCATCGTAACGACATCCAGCCGTCGCAGGCTCAGCATCGTAATGACATCAAGCCGTCGCAGGCCCGACACTGTCGGTTAGGTGCCTGTCCATATGTGCATCGGGCCGATTCTGGAATATGACATCGAGCCAGTATCGGCTGGCCGGAGTTTGTCGGCTAGCTTTTACCGGCCCGATTCTGGCTCGTACGTTTCGTGTATATTGGGCCGGAATACATTTTGTATCTTGGTGGTAGCAGTACAGTGAATTTTTGACACTGTCGACAAACAAGTGTTAATGCAGTTAATGGGGATACCGTCATACTTAAATTCAAACGTGAAGGACAAGCACGGAACGCGAGTAGTTAGTGGATGTGTGAGTAGATAGTGTAGTTCTCTTTTTCCCTTTCGGACAGCATGACGGTTTAAAAATTGCAAAGTTCCCAGTGGACCCTTAAGGTCAAAGAGCCGATCTAGCTTTTGCTTTGTGGGGACTAACATAAGGCTAGAAAGAAGCGCTCTAGGTATGGCCTTTTAATAGGTGTCGGCCACCTAGAGGGGAGGTTTTGTGAGGCCAGCGCCGCTTCCATCAGGAACTTTGTCGGCAAACAGCCGTGCAAGCTTGGCCTGCGGGGGCGCACCCGAAGTACCCACTGTAGCTGTATGACGAGGTCATACGAGGAGCACATCTCTCACGGTTGGAAGACCCAGCCACGTTAATGGCAGCTCTCGCCCTGGTAGTTAGGCAAATTGAGTAGGGAGACAGAATTAACTTCCCACGAATGGAGGCAGTTGACAGGCTCGTCGTCGCCCAGGCGGGTCTGCCAACCCAGCAGGAAGCACTCCTGAACTTGCTCAGAGTGTGCTACTGGTGTAGAGGTGAACTATTAATGGAATCGGACATCTTTAAGGATGCTGTCCGTACATACAGGAGGCGTACTTTTGACTACAGTAATCCCTTTATGGGGTACACTGTGGTTAGGTATTAGTCCTTCAACTCGGTCGGCATCCTAAAACAAGCCTACGCCACTCCCCGATCTTGAAAAGAGCTTCCCCTCGAGGTAATCAAGATTGAGGGAGGAAAAACGTGGGGGGAAGGTGATCGAAAAGGAGCCCATATGCCTCTCTCTCGGCTGCGCCCAACTCAGGACGGAAGAACACGAAAAGGGAAGAAAACATCATGAAATATCATCTCCCTCCCACCCATCCTCTCTCAACCATTCACCGAACCAGACAAAGCACCGGATTTGACGACCTTTCCCTGAACAGAAATGTTCCGGGAAAAACACTGACGATGATAAACACAGTTGGCACCGGAATGAGAATAACAGAAAGAACTTCAGAATGATGGACATAGATCCTATGTAGGATCAAGAGAGTAGGTATGGAACGAATGTGTGTGTGTGAATAAGGACCATCTTCGAAAGTCTGCAGTGTGGAATAAATACGCCCTTTGCGTTTGGCGGAGCCTCATTTCTGCGCCATTTTGTAAAACTTAGGCCCACAATACAAATTAAGTTTTTATGTCATATGTCGGGAAACAATCAATCCATTCTTTCCTAATTTGGCGACGATGTTTTACTGTGGTAGACCATATAACTATAAATCTTTTCTAAGTTGACTGACTCTTAATTTCAGAATGGGGGCTACAAAATCATTTTAGCTTAGTGTACTATATCTACGAAATTACTTAAACGATTTTAACTTAATTTTGTATACTGGCAGTATATAATCATTGAATGTCCTAATACACAACTTTTTGTCATTCTTTTTTTAATATGAAAGAAAAATATGGAGGTTTTATGGCATATCTCAGGGCCAATCAACCGATTTTCACCAGATTCTTCACACAAGTAGCGCTATGGTAGGCCATTTAAATTTAAATGTTTTAAAGGCTCAGTCTCTTATTTTCAAAATTACGGCTCTGTAAATATTTTAGGTTTTGGTAAATCCCATCAACCAAAACATAAGACTGATTAAATTCGAAGTTGATGTTCGAATCCGACCTACGTAATTCAGTTGATTGCACAATTAGATGATGGTACGATGTTTCTTGGTTCGAGTCCCGGGTAAGGCATGGATATATTTGTAATTGCCTTACTACTGTTGTATGTGTTTCTTTTTCATCTTAATGATGTTTTTCCAATGAGACATGTCCTACCTACAAACAGAGCTTTTAAGAAATAATTTAAAAATTAATTGCACCCATGTTGAGGGAAGTAGGCTGGCTCAATAGTTATATCAGTAACTTCTTGTTGAATAGTCAATTTTAAGTATTGGAACAAATAAATGTATTATTCGACGTAATAAGCAAAGCTGGCATGTAACCACATTTAATCTTGACATCGCTTATCACGTCTATGCGCCGCGGTGGTGTAGCGGCTAAAGCGCTTGCCTTCTAACTAAGCAAACCGGGTTCGATTTCTAGTGGGATCGCTTCCGGAATTTCGTACCTGAGAATTGTGCAGGACGATGCTGCTGGTCGGCTGGTTTCATTGGAGATCTCCCGTTTCCCCTGCCCTTGCATTCCGGAGCTGCTCCATTTGTTCCACGTCCAACCCTCGTCAGCTCTCAAGTCCTCATTGTTAAGAGCAGGCCAAGTCTCTCCACTTTATCACGTCTACCCGAGGAAAGAGTACTGATCTGTTGATGCTACGAAGCGAAGGTAGCTAGAAGGATGGTAGGTAGAAAGTGGTATCGGCAGTATGTTCATCACTGGGAAGCTCATCTGTTTCACATAGTCTTGCAGCCTTAGGTTGACTGCCTCGAACATCTTTATTATGTAGTCTAGTAGATCAGCTTACGGCCTCAGCTTTGTTTGATTTCGCCGTCATCGTGATTCCCGCCAATGCGAATTTTCTTATTCACCTGCGCTATTTGAGTCTTTTTTCACCTCAACTATAATTCGCTAACCGCATGTTGACTGTATAAGCCACATCAATACACTGTGAATGGGTGGATTCTGAATTCATATTGTAGCTCCTAAATTTTCTATTTGGAGTACTGCCACGCTTTCAGTTATGTCGTGTTCTCAAGTATAGTTCTTATCCACACGGGCTTGTTTACACAATTTCAGCTCTATAATAATCTCACTCTTATTGTACGAACTTGTTTTGATTTCTTGCTCTGGCCTGTTCTTGAGAAAGACGCACAATATATGTATAGAAACACATATACAAATAAGCAGAAAAATGCAACCACATATTTACATATATCTAAAGGTAAAAGGCATATTTTATCCGAGCACTATGCATTGGAAATGTGCTCTTGAGGTAACATATCAGCTCATTGTTGGTAGAGTCCTAGGTCGCCGGACCTCTCGCATATTGACTTTTACGGCTAGGGACGCTGATACCATAGGAAAAACTTGATATTGTCAGAACCGGGGTGGGGGCGAGGGCGTTCGAAGCCAAAAGGCGTAACGTAAGGCACTCACTTCTGCGAAAGGTTTTCTAGGGGTAGCTGAAATATTTACTGCAGGATTGCGTATTTTGGCCAATTGATTCTATCTGAACTGACATGAGAACGTACGTCAAACAACAGGGTTAGTTCTGCAACTATATTTTATTTGGATATGTCAATAAACAACTGAAAGCTCGCTATAGGCAGCCTAGCGTGAACAATAATACCAAACAATAAACATTGCTTCTTTTTCGTCATTATCTAAAATACAATGATTGCAATTTTTGATAAATACCCGGGTATGGCCATACCTTACATTTGTATGTCCAGATGATTAGCTCTAAGTCCTGGAAAGAGGTGTTGTCACACACCTTGTCTAAGAGGCCCATTCATTACACAACTTATCACGGGTAGTCATGGGTAGCCGCAGGTAGTCACGGGTAGACGCATGTAGTCACGGATAATCGCAGGTAGTCACGGATAGTCGCAGGTAGTCACGGGTAGTCGCAGGTTGTCGCAATATGTCAAAGGTTGTCGCGGGTAGTCGTAAGTAGTCGCAGGTAGTCGCGGGTAGTTGCGGGTAGTTGCAAGTTGCTGCGGGTAATCGCAAGTTGCCGCAGGTTATCGCAAGTAGTCTCAGGTAGTCGCAAGTAGTCACAAGTAGTAGCGAGTAGTCGCAGGTTGTCGCGAGTAGTCGCGGGTTGTCGCAAGTTTTCGAAGGTTGTCGCAAGTAGTCGTAGGTAGTTGCAGGTAGTCGCAGGTAGTGACGGGTAGTCGCAGGTAGTCACGGGTAGTCGCAAGTTGTTGCAAGTTGTCGTAGGTAGTAGTAGGTAGTCGATTGTAGTCGCAGGTTGTCGCAAGATGTCAAAGTTTGTCGCGGGTAGTCGCATGCATATATAGGTATATATTTCAATAACGCTATAAAACCTGAGCGAAGCGATGGCGGGCTGCCAGTCCATCGTGAAGCAATTGTGCGTTCTTCAGAATATAAGAGTATAATAAAAACAATAAAAACCTTTCAAAGATGCGAGCACATACTTTATAGCATTCACATAGTGTTTTTGCATTATATAAAATTAAAAGGCGCAATGGAAGATTTAAATTAATATGTTTTACATCAAAAATGATGCAAACCTGTTGGAATTATTTTTAACTAGCTGACCCGTGCGACTTCGTACGCATGATTATTTTGTTAAGTTATTAATATAATGCCCGCCATAGTTCCATTAAAGTTGTATGTTTAAAATACTAATATTTCTTATTTTAGGTTTAATGGAGTTATTAAATTACAACCTTCAATCGCTTCGCACACGTTTTATGTTAGAATGATATTTAGTACTTTGAATTGATTTAGCCACTGAGCTACTGCGGCCCGCTTTTGGGTGCTCTAGCCACTGAAATACGGCGGCCCCACTATTGGGTGCTCTAGCCCCTGACCAACTGCGGCCCCACTATTGGGTTCTCTAGCCACTGAGCTACTGCGGCCCCACTATTGGGTGCTATAGCCCCTGACCAGCTGCGGCCCCACTATTGGGTGCTCAGCCAGTGGGCTACTGCAGCCCCACTATTGGGTTCTCTACCCACTGAATTTCTGCGGCCCAACTATTGGGTTCTCTACCTACTGAGTTACTGTGGCCCCACTATTGGGTGATCTAGCCCCTGACCAACTGTGGCCCCACTATTGGGTTCTCTACCCACTGAGCTACTGCAACCCCACTATTGGGAGCTCTAGCCCTGACCAGCTGCGCACCCACTATTGGGTTATCTACCCACTAAGCTATTGTGACCCCACTGTTGGGTGCTCTAGCCACTGGGCTACTGCATCCCCACTATTTGGTTCTCTACCCACTGAGTTTCTGCGGCCCCACTATTGGGTTCTCTATCTACTGAGGCCCCACTATTGGGTGCTATAGCCCCTGACCAACTGCGGCCCCACTATTGAGTTCTCTACACACTGAGGTACTGCAGCCCCACTTTTGAGTGCTCTAGCCCCTGACCAGCTGCGGCCCCACTATTGGGTTCTCTAGCCCCTAAGTTTCTGCGGTATCCTTATTGGGTTCTATATCCACTGAACTTTTGCGGCCCCCTTATTGGGTGCTCTAGCCACTGAGCTACTGCGGCTGCACTTGATATATATCTATCCACTTGGTCACTACGGCCCCGCTTGCTATAGCTCTAGCCACTGGGCCTCTACGGCTTTTTGGGAGGAAAGGTTTACAGCCCATAGACAAAAAAGAAAGGACAGTTGACACAAATTGTTTTTAACAATACATTTTTTTAATGCAGTAATCCTAATAAAAGCTTAACACAAAACCTATTTACATTCCTGATAATCATTTTTTCTGGGACTATTTGAGATATCTCGATGAAACAAATACTAAGTTGTTCCTGGGGTTATTATCTATATAATGTGTAAATTTGATGTTAATACGTTAAGTGGTTTTTTAGTTAAATCCGTTCGGACAGACAGACACGAAAAAAAATTAACATTTGGTATGGCTTAGTTATCATTTATACTATATGAAAAAATAATTTGAAAGCGAAAAATTTGAAAATCACAGACAGACACTCCTATTTTATTTAGTAGTATACATTCAATCAATTTGTGAACCGGTAAGTCAACTAATGGCTTTGGCTTTCTCACCAGTAATGTTTATCTTTGCTGCCATTTTCAAATGTAAAAAGTATAGGCTGCCGATTAAGTTGACGAACACAAAATTGTAAACATATATATTGCAATCGCGAAGTAAATAAATATTTATTAACTTGGCGCGTGCCGCTTATACAACTAATCAACTACGATTACGGCTCAGCGCCTGAGTAACTACTTTCATTGCTACAGACGTGAGTGATATGTTGCCTACCCTACAGGCAACAGGAGCTTTTGAGCGAATTCTCTTCGCCTGAAGGATAAGCAACCCGGTTTAGACCATCTTCTGAATGAGTTGACCTCAGGCAAGGCCGAGCGCTACCGACGAGGCACGAAGCAGAAACACTGACCAGAGTATTCCCACGTCAACCAAGGCAGAAGGACGTCACGCCCTCCCCACACCTTGCGCCGGCAGCCAAGAAGCTTCCACTATATAAATCAGGACGCTACCGAGCTCGGAAGTCATTCTCACCCATCCTCTCTCGCGACATCCAGCACTGACTCAGTGCTGTGACATCCGGAGATTTTGGAAACTTCAAGTACGCCACAGCGACTACTTACTACGTCTCGACGACCAACAAACACGAACATACACATTCAACTTCACTTTTTCTCCGCTAGACACTTTTACTTAGCAGTTTAACTTTGAATAATTTGTATTCGTCTAGAACCAGTTATTCTCCTTTTTAACTTAGAACCAGGTCGCCTACCCCTGGATCTGCAGTTACCTTCATTCCTCCACGGTTTGATAGGAGGTAGCACGGGTCACGTGTTTATTGAACATTCAATGGACACTCATTGTTCTCTACCTTTTTGTTCTTCATTTCCAGGGTATTTGTTTGTATTAACGGTTGGAGACAGAATACGCCGTGCACTGCCGACAGGAACCGGGAAATTTGTTTAAACCGAGTTAGCCTGACTGTGGAACTCTTACAGATTTCTGCACATCAGAAGACATGCATATTAGTTGACTACCTGTTTCTTCCCTGTCACACATTAGCACTAAGTCAGTGCTCGTGGGGGAGAAACAGTGACGCCACAACTGCTAGAAACACCTTCGCATTGGGAGGGGTGACAGACTCAGGTTATTACTCACCATTCGCACTAAGTCAGTGCGCGGTGACCGTAGCCTGAAGTTTTGCCATTCAACGTAGTGCGAACGCACAACCACTAAAGACTTGGCAGTCCACATGGCTCCACGTCCCTGATCAGCCCGCATACTGTGGGGGATCAGTGGGGACTCTTATTGAGCTCGTGCTGGTAAGTCACTATTGGGTTACACTATCAAACCTCCCTGTCTAAGTGCATCGCGTAGGCTGTCGAACTGTTTGCCCTGTGCCTTACGAGAAGAGGAGTGATAGAAAACGTAGGGAACAAGTCCTGGCTCACTTTGCTCTCAAGCCGTGGATCGCACTACCACGTCCTACGCAGCAGAGGCAGGTGGAATGGGACCGCGCAGCCGAACTTAGACGTCAGGCAGCCGTGCCTTCTCCAGTTCTAGTAATTGACTTCCCACCTTGTATCCGCATATATCCCACGTGTCATCCTGCAGTAAAAGGGTTTCTGACCGGTACCGAAGTGCGACTAGACTGGGATAAACTCAACTTTTGGGCCAATGAAGCACACCTGTGGAATCTCCAGTCCAGCCTAGACCGAATTTGCCGCGTCTGGGTGAAACCTACCCCGACTCCAACGCCCAAGAAGAAGGAGTGAGTAAATACTAACTAACACCCCTCGCCTCACGCCGACTATCAAAACCAAACTACCCCGCTTTTGGTCTAGCGGACAAAATCCTCGACCAACGTGCTAAGTTAGTCTAATCGGGCACGTGTCAAACTAAACATAACATAAAGAAGCAAGATAAAAGGCACTACAGACCAATATTTAACTCGGTGGCACTCAGATCACTCATCAGGATACTGTTTGTAGTTCCCATTAGAGTTAAATAGACTCCCCAATGTCTTTATCTTTGTGACAAATTTATCCATAAATGTCAAAGTCTTATTAAACTCATCTCACCGCACTACTATCACTGTTTCACTTCATGTTCACTTTACAGTGCCTTATCGCAACCAAGCCATTCTCTTTTAGTTTTTTTTTAAAATTTGTATGAGTGTGCAGGGCTATATATACAATTTACATCTTTACTAATACTAATACTAATCTATAATAATATAATAAAGAGTTAATGTGAGTTTATGTAGATATTTTTCGGGTATTATCGGAAACTACAAAGCCGATTCTTATAATTATGTCTTTATAAGACAGCTACATTCTTCCGGATGGCCATAGGCTATGTTAAATTCAAAAATAAAAAAAATTCCTTGAGAAATTTTAAAATTTTAATCCAAGTCATAGAAAAATGAGCTACTTGACTGCTTTCTAAGAACGCTCTACCAAAACTACAGGGCCGATTATTATAATTCTTTCATTGTTAGAAAGCTACATTTCTCGAGATGATCACAGGTTTTGTTGAATTTAAAAAAAATTATTTGAGAAATTTCAATATTTATAAACCAAGTCTGAGAAAAATGAGGTGCTTGGCTGCTTTGTAAGCAAAACTACCAAAACTACAGGGCTGTTTCTTATAATCCTTTCACTGCTAGAAAGCTAGATTTTTCCAGACGGACATAGGCATATATTAAGTGGGGCCAAAGAGGCCCAGTGGGTAGACTAATGTGAAGTGAGGCCGCAGTGGCCCAGTTACTAGAGCGATAATATTATAAAGAGGTAATGCGAGTTTGTTTATTTATTTATATGTCTCGAGTAATCTCGGGAACTACACGTCCGATTCTCACAATTCTTTCAGTATTATAAATCTACAGTCTTCCATGTGGACATAGGCTTTTTTAGTTCTAAAAAGAAAAACATTCTTGAGAAGTTTCAACATTTGTAAACCAAGTTGGAACAAAATGAGCTAATTGGGTGCTTTCTAAGCACGCACTAACGAAGTCATTATTAACGATACATTGAAATAATGTTCCAAGAAATTGTAGGGGGTGGGGACTTCACTCTGCACACCCTTGGGCCTTTGGTTATCGAACATCCTCCCACCTCTAACCAACCGCTCGTCGCCCCCCCCCTCCCCCCTGGGAGGAGTTGCCGAGACCAGTGGGTTGTGTTTTTCGCCTTCCTTTCGGCCTAGAAGACGCATGTTTCGGGTGATTTTCTTGGGATTTGGGGAAGGGTTGTCTTTTGTGTCCCACCCTCTCCCAATGGGAAGTTAGGCCCTCCGGGCCTAGTCTTATGTATTATATCTTACGTCTTACGATTTAAATATTCCATCTAATGCATTACATATTAATTTTTAAATCTTTCTGTTCCGAATACAACTGCAGGATGAGATGTGCGAACGAGCACCGATAGACGCGAGCAAGCAGGTGCTGAAGTTCCCAGACGAATTTCGAAGACAAAGTCGGAATGTGCGAGCGAGCGCCCATAGGTACGAGCGAGCACGTGCCGAAGTTCCTGTAGTCGAGGGTAGTTGCAGGTAGTCGCGGATAGCCACGAGTTGTCACGAATAGTCGCAAATTATCTAAACGACGTAGTAAAAGGTTAATTGGTTTTTGGAAAAACATTTAAAATACATCTTACCAAAAAACATAACACCTGAGCGAAGTGATGACGGGCTGCATGTGCCGAAGTTTCCGTAGTGGCAAATAGTCGTAGGCAGTCGCGGTTAGTCTCAGTTTGTCACAAGTAGTCCAGGTAGTCGGAATTAGTCATGGGTAGTCATAGGTAGTCTCAGGTAGTCGCAGGTAGTCGCAGGTAGTCACAGATAGTCGCAAGTAGTCGCAGGTAGCCACGGGTAGTCGCAAGTAGTCACAGGTTGCCGCGGGTAGTCGCAAGTACTCGGAGGTAGTCGCGGGTGATCGCAAGTTGTCGAAGGTTGTCGCAAGTTGTCGCAGGTGGTCGCATGTTATCGCAAGTGGTCGCAGATAGTCGGAAGTAGTCACGTGTAGTCGTAGGTAGTCGCAAGTAGTCTCAGGTAATCATGGGTAGTCGCAGGTTTTCGCAAGTTGTCGCAAGTATTCACGGGTAGTCAGGTAGTCACGCGTATTTGCAGGAAGTCACGGGTAGACACGGGTAGTCGCAAGTAGTCACGGGTAGTCGCATATATAGGTATGCATTTCAATAACTCCATAAAACCTGAGCGAAGCGATGGCGAGCTGCTAGTAATATTATACAGTGGTAATATGTGAGTGTGCTTATTTGTTTACATGTCTCGGGTAATTTCGGAAACTACAGGGCCCATTCTTATAATTCTTTCACTGTTAGAAAGCTACATTCTTCCAGATGGACATGGGGTATAATTAATTTTTTTTTAATGCATTGAGAAATTTCAGAATTTGTAAAATAGATCGGATGAAATGAGCTACTTGACTGCTTTCTAAGCATGCTCTCCCAAAATGCTAAAAAGAAATGGAAACAGTGTCAGAATAAATTGTATATCTAAATGTAAAAAAATACGCAAGTAGTCGCAGGTAATCACAAGTAGATGCAGGTCGTCGCAAGTAGTCTCAAGTAATCACGTATAGTCGCAGGTTTTCGTAAGTTGTCGTAAGTAGTCACGGGTAGTCGCAGGTAGTCACAGGTAGTCGCAGGTTTTCGCAAGTTGTCTCAAATAGTCACAGGTAGTCACACGTTGTCGCAAGTTGTCGCAGGTAGTCGCAGGTAGTTATGGGTACTCGCAAATTGTCGCAAGTAGTCTCAGGTTATCGCAAGTTGTCACAGGCTGTCGCAAGTAATCGCAGTAGTCGCACGTTGTCGCAGGTAGTCACAAGTAGTCACGGGTTGACGCAAGTTGTCGCAGGTAACCGCTGTAGTCACAGTTAGTCACAAGTAGTCGCGGGTTGACGCAAGTTGTCGCAGGTAACCGCGGTAGTCACAGTTAGTCACAATTTGTTGCAATTTATCGCAGGTAGTCACGGGCAGTCGCAAGTTGTCGCAGTTTGTCGCATGTTGTATCAGATAGTCGCAGGTTGTCACGGGTAGTCGCAAGTATCTGCAGGTTGTCGCAAGTTGTCGCAGGTAGTCGCGAGTTGTCGGAAGTAGTCACAGGTAGTCACGGGTAGTCGTATGCTAACAATTTTAGAAGAAATTTTGTATCTAAATATTAAAAAAATCTGCAAGTAGTCGCAAGCAGTCGCAGGTAATCGCAAGTAGCCGCACGTAATCGCAAGTAGTCGCAGTTAGTCGCAGTTAGTCGCAAGTAGTCACAAGTAGTCGCAGGTTGTCGCAAGTAGTCTCGGGTAGTCACAGTTTTTTGCAAGTTGTCACAAGTAGTCGCCGGTAGTCTGAGGTGGTCGGAGATAGTCGCAAGTAATCGCGGGTTGTCGCACGTTGACGCAGGTAGTTGCGGGTAGTCGCGGGTTGTCGCAAGTTGTCGCGGTTTGTCGCGGGTATTCGCAAATAGTCGCAAGTAGTAGGTAGTCGCGGGTATTAGCTGGTAGTCGTAATTTGTGGCAGGTTGTCGCTAGTTTTTACGCAGATAGTCGCAAGTAGTCAGAAGTATTCGCAAATAGTCGCAGGTAGTCGCGATTAGTCGCAAGTTGTCGCAGGTTGTTGCGGGTAGTCGCGCATAGTCGCAAGTTGTCGCAGGTAGTAGCAAGTTGTCGTAAGAAGTTGTAAGTAGTCACGGATAGTCGCATGTAGTCACGGGTAGTTACGGGTAGTCGCAGGTAGTCATGGGTAGTCGGAAGTCGTAATGGGTAGTCGCAGGTTTTCGCAAGTAGTGGTGGAAGTCGCAGGTAGTCACAGGTAGTCATGAGTAGTTGCAGGTAGTCACGGGTAGTCATAGTTAGTCATGTGTAGTCGCATTTATAAGTACGTAAATCAATAACTCCATAAAACCTGAGCGAAGTGGTGGCGGGCTTCTAGTATTTTATAATACTGTTGCATGCAAGTGGGTGTTGCTAGGTTCGCAAGGAATCGATGTCTTAATAAAATGGAAGAACTCAATTAATTCTACGAGTTAACAATGCTAGAAAAATATGTACAGCTATTTCTACTAGAGTGTAGTATATATCATTCGTTTACAATCTTATGTGAAACTAATAAACTGCTACTGGATATTTAACTAAATTAACCAATTTAATAAATAATAAATGCTGCTAATATGAATAGCATAGTCTAACGCTGTGAAGAGTGAAAAGATCTGGGTGACCCTTAACATCGAGGTCTTGAGAGCCGATGAGTGTGAAGCGAGACGAGTATGGAGCAGCGCCGGAATGCGAAGGCGGGGGAAACGGCAGATCCCGAGAAAACCTTTTGACCAGCGACATTGTCCGGCATAAAATTCCGTATACGAAAATCCGGGGGCGACCCCGCCGGAAATCGAACCCGCTTTGCCTAGGTGGGAGGTGAGTAGTCTATCAACTAAACCACCACGGCACCTCTAATGCTATAAATCATTCTAATTACACCAGCTTGACAGTCTCTCAACTCCCCTCTCCCCTGCGACGCCCTCTAAACCGTTAACGCCCCCGTACTTGTCTGCGAAAACGCCTATGACTTCACAAATCGCTCCGTCTCACCGTTAGTCGCTTTGACTCACAGTTATTCGCTCTAACTCACAGTCCCCACTGCCACTGGCCGAACCGCCGGAGCACTCGTCACGCACCGTCATGCACACTCGCGCAAGATTTATTCTTGTCGGGTTGAGATGACTGTATTTATACCAGCGCTCAGGTTTCCTGGATTATGTTGCATGTACGCATGCCTCGGTTGATCCATATAAGTGTATTGAAGTTTCTTGACCGAAGGAGTATATCCCCGACTTTCTGGAAGGTATTGGTCGCCGCCAGATATAAAATATTTTACAAGCACGTAATACATCCCCTCCCTGCACCCAGCTCTTTGTCATCCAAGGACAGGCTAGGACCTTGTGGGGTCATGCAATCATGGAGGTCACCGGCTGATGACTGGCAACGGGGAGAGTGGGAGAGTGAAGATGGCCGGGCCGCAAAAATATAGTCTATTCGTGGTTTCTTCACACATTTGGAATCAAACCTTTTAAAAATCGCCCCATGTATTGTGCGTTCGGTTGTTTCCTAACTACGCCATGTATCACAAGCATTTTATGTTAGCATAAAAGTAGCCTATTTTGGTTTAGATTGAACTAATGCCTGGTAAGAAGTAATTCTTAAAAAATATCACACTAAGTGCGCACGAATGCGGTGCGCTGTACCTATAGTGGAATTTTCTAGTTTTGTTTGCATGAGGTGGAGGAATGTACTGGAAATAGAACTTAGCAGGGCTTCAGAAAAGTTGGAGGTTAACTGTGAATGGAGTATATATATTTTACTAATAGGAGTTAATTAACTTTTACTTATGTTAAACTGTGGTTACATATGTATTTAATACGGAAGCTTTGAACAGTAATAATCGCATGCAGGCTCCCAGACCTAAAACTTCATATAATTAATGTGTATGAACGATTAAGCAATATGTGTATGTGTGTGTATATAATCTACATTTTTAATACATGTTCAAAACACATTCGAAGTGGTTTTTTTTTTTTTAATTTATTAATTTATTTTATTTTTTTAATACGTCGGCTGTGAGCAGACTACAGGATATTTTACATTTCCTCTTTGTGGCGAATAACGAGTTTAATTGTTCATTGAATTTAACCCTATATATTCAAAAGTAAATTGTATTAGCGAACATGGCACAGCTCCAAAAGTGTTCAGGAAGGTTTTTTGAGAAAGTATAAATCTGGGTTTTGTAAATTATGCTCAGTTACATTTTTACAGTATTTTTACACAAATATAAGTCGGAAAACACTCTTGAAAAAACCTTTATTAATACTTCGTGGTTATAGTGATACTACACACAACATTTATGTGAAATTGCAATCAGGTGACCGAAAATTCATTACCTGCTGTTGATGCGAAGAAAGAACTAAGCATACACACAGGATGTACTAGGCACACCCTAACGACCAAAAAATCTTCGTGTTTAATATTTTTATAATACATGATTTCGGTGTTAGAATAACCTTTGCATATGACGTAACAACTACGAATTTGTAATGCATACTAATTACTGGATTTTATAGTTTGTATTTTTAAACATATATTTGGTTTTCATAGGTTTAGTCCATATGTGGAATGTCTTTGTTTCCTTGGGAAGTTTTACTTTACAGATTTTACATACAACAACTGTATCTTTTTCTAAGTAAAATAAACAAAATATAATTAATACGACTGTATTAACTGGCGTATTTTACTTTACAAGTCTATAAAAAATATTTACACACAATGATTGAGAAATTTGGTATTTTTATATCCTATTTTGACACACGTTTTGCATAGCTATTACTATTTAAAACTTAAACATCAAGTATTTCCCTGGAGAGGATCATCCTTTATATGTGTTTATACTTTATACTTTATATGCAGCTATCGGAGATTCTCTTGTTGAAAACCCTGGGCATGCCTATGAAGACAGGTGCCAGTTCAGTTTTGGATAGTATACGAACATGCAGAGTAGTGTAGTTTGACAATGGCAATTGCTGGAGCTGAATACGATCTTAATCGTTTTCATCTGCAGGTGGCTGGGCTACAAGTGGTCGATGGTGGTCTCCATGACTACGGTGGTGCCCTACTACGTGGCACAGATGAGGCCCAGCTTCTACAGCCTCATCCCCACGGCGGTGTTGATCGGCACCGCGGGAGTGCCGCTCTTCAGCGCGTGCAGCACCTACATCAGCGTCGCCGCAGTTGCCTACTCTCAACCGACGGGCGTGCCAAAGCCCGTCGTTGTCACGCGCTTCTTCGGCATATACACTATGCTCTACAACTGTGCCCAGGTCTGGGGCAACCTCATCTCCTCGCTGGGTAAGCATTCCAATAGAAGTGTATAACCAATTCACTGTCAAGAGATTCCGGAGTAGGAGCACAGGAGCCACTCAGCCGCCATGTTGTTATGTAACCATCCGCCATCTTGGAAGCCAGTGAAAATTGGCAATTGAACTTTGACCCTAGACCTCTGATATTTGTCCCAAAAAAAAACCCAAGAAATTCCAAAAGTGAAATTAAAATTTATTTTAAAATGAATTATTAAAAATCGCTTAAATTTTTATAAAAAATTATAATAAAAATATTAATAAATTAATGTAGAATTTATGAAAAATTATTATAAAAATTATTTAAAAATTATTTAAAAAAAACATTTTAAAATGTATTATCGAAAAACATAAAAATGTATTATTAAAAAACATGAAAATTGTATTATTTAAAATTATTTAAAATTTTGTAAAACCTATTACTAAATAATTATTAAAAAATTATGTTTGTTTTCTCGTTCGTCATTTGTTTATACTTTACTGGAGGACACCATATTTGTTTTTTCTTTCGTCATTTGTTTCGGTATTTATCTCTCATCTTAGACTACCAGCAGACGACTAACCCCTCTAATTACTTATTTTCGTTCGCACCATCCTCTCCACATACTAATTACCCCATCAATCTCTCCGATTGGCTAATTACTCACCTATGTTCGATCCAATATATTAAATTGGCTATTTTTCTCGAGAGTCTTTGGAAACCTTCGTTCCCACCCTGTCAATGTTTCTTATTGGTTAATTACTCACCTTCGTTCGACTGATCAGATGCCTCCGTTCGACCCCCTGCATCAATTACTCACCTTTTGTGTCGCGTGACAACCCTCCCAATTAGCTATTTTTCCCAGGTGTCTTCAGAAACATTCGTTCGACGAATCAAATGCCTCCAATTGATCCCCATCCCTGATTCTCTTTGGCTAATTACCCCATCAATGCTTCCCATTGGCTAATTACCTGCAATGTTTCCAATTGGCTAATTTCCCCGTCAATGTTTCCCATTGGCTAATTAGTTGGCAGGCCTCCACCCATGTGACAATCTACCCGACTAATAGACAACCCCTGCCAATGATTCTCATTGGCTAATTACTCTACCAATCTCTCCGATTGGCTAATTACTCATATTCGTTCGACTGTCGGCAAGTC
Organism: Dryococelus australis; assembly: GCA_029891345.1. NCBI lineage: Eukaryota > Metazoa > Arthropoda > Insecta > Phasmatodea > Phasmatidae > Dryococelus > Dryococelus australis. Next base: position 222,402,444 of record CM056994.1, read on the forward strand.
TCCGCCACATTCGTTCGATCCACTATAATTACGCAGAGACTATGTTATCCCGCCCTTAAACTCCGTCTTTATAACAAGCACCCCGAGCCCCTGTCGGGAAAGTTTTACCTTGCTATTTCGAAACTTGTAAGGCTTTAAATGCCTTTTACGGTAGCTATGTCGTCGTGAGCAAAGAAACCATTAGCAGTGCAGAAAAAAGGAGATAATATCCTTCGGTTCATCCGCACGATATTGAGACGAGGAGCAACTATGGCCATGTCGTCAACTGGTATGAACTTGCAACCACCAGACAACCTGCTACCATCAGACAATTTGCATCCATCAGTCAACTCGTGCCAGTCCCCATATTTGGCCTATGGTGTATTCTCGCCCAGCTTCACGGAGAGACCCATCAGCTCCGACTCCGAAGACAGTGGCATCGAAGACGAAATGGAAGTGACCATCGCCGACAGTCCAGCATGCTAACCTATACACCGCGGGGGAGAGTTGCTGATACGCTCCAGTAATTTCAAATTTATCATGACCCAAATTATTACAAGTGAATGTATAAATCCCATGACAATATAATAAATCATTTTTAAACACTGATTATTTAAAAACTGTTTCTTCAAAGGCTTGCAGACAAAATAGTTGTTGTTAGTTTTTAATATATCTGTCGGATGGTTGTACAAATGCTATGGGCTACCACGTGACACTCATATAATCATGGGAAAAGACATGCTAATGGTTAACACATGGTCTCAAAAATATATCATGCCATTAACAGCTAGCTAATATCTTGCCTACTCAAAACACTTTACACACGTTTGTCGGCAAAAAAAAAATATATTGTATCTTCATTGCGATAAATAGCCATGTCTTCAAAACGTTAGCAGGCTGGAATAAATAAGATGACGGCCAACTTACCAAAAAAAAAAAATATTTCTATATCGGATCGGGCCAGAATATAATTTTTTCTATTGGTGACATGTTGGCTGTGCGATATCACGCCTACATAATGTAGGTTATATCCATCTGTTATCCAAAAAAATACAATGGGCCATTGTCTTTTTTCTAACGGCAAACATACTGTCTCAAAAAAGAAGTCTCGCCGTTGTTAGATGGCATTGAAACGACAGTTGCCGACAGTACAAGTATCGAGCCGACAATTTGCCGACACTTTGCGACAGGTTGTGTTTGCTGGGAACCTACATGGACCAGCCGTCAGCTACCGTGACTGTGGAGCGATTTGACGAAAATGTTCATTTCCTCCTTCTCGAAAGAAGCATCTTCGATAGTAATACGTTTAAATTAATAGTGCAAGACTGCGACAGTAATGAGTATATGGTTAATTTGTACCATCCGCCAACAAAGTTCCCCACAATCATTGGGAATATGAAAAAATTTATTGAGGGCGAAAGACGTACAACCAAGTACGACAGGGAAAATGTTGAAATTATTCATGAAATTGAAAATGATAAACTCTTTAACGTATGTTCGGAACGATGTGACGGTGCTTGGCACAGTTTGGAGGTAACAAAGCCACCAAACCCATGGCAGGAGGAGCTTGTGTGTGCATGTGCATATGAGGTTTTCTCTATCTGTAGAAAAACTCAGGTAATGAAAACCTCCCATTCCCCCAGTAATTTTGTTTAGGTGAAGAAACGCTCACAAGTCCTACAGTGTAAACTACACATCGACGTACGTGATTAATAGTTTTGATGGTGTAAAAATTATGTTAGGTGTAAGAAAAATCATAATTAGGTGTCATTTACAATCTCATATTTTTCTTTTGTTGTTTTTTTTCCAGTAAATATGTTTATCTTGTAAAACGTTTACCACTTTCTTCAGTAAATATGTTTATTTTGTAAAAAAAAAAAAAATTCACATGTTTTGTGTAAATACGATGCAAGTATATAGTTTCTTACAATATTTTTAGAACAATTATATATATATAATCTTCTTTCAAGTTTTTTTGTAATTATTATGATCTACATATGATGCAAAATAAATATTTTTTTGTTACTAGCACTTGTGTAATATTTTTATTTATATTGAAAGCATTTTAAATATGACACGGCATTGCTGCTGAGTGCGAGCGATACAGTCAGGCTGGCGTAGTCCTTGTGCGACGTGGCAGAATGAAGGTCGCCACGTAATCTCTTTCTCTCCATCAGGATTCTCCCCCTTTTCGTCTTCGCACATACTTTCGAAAGGGTTAAAGTAGGTCAGTAGCAGTTCAATTCTGCAGTGCATAATTTTTTTTTTTTAAGTGAACACCCTTCTTTATATAGCTATTTGCTCAATTCTGTCGCACAAGTTATTTTCTGTAATAGTAACAAAAAGCTAAAAAATGTGCGTAAAATTTAAGTTTGGTTAATATTGTAGGTAATAGGAACTGTCGTGAAATATATATTGCACGTACTTGTCCCTTCTCCAAGGGAAAAGCAAGCGCAATAAACGTATTTAGAAGAAATTATTGCACGTACTTGTCCCTTTTCCAAGGGAGAAGCAAGCGCAATATTGAGATTTTCTTTAAAAAAAAACTTGCGTTTATTTAGCATGAAGAAAATATAAAGCAATTAATGCATACACACAGAAGTTAGATTACATGCTGTTATATTGAACTCGAAAACCGCAAACCAAAATACACCAAAAATTACGATAAATGCGTGTCTCTTTAAAATCAAAAAACAAAATTACTTGTCGGCCGTAGGCTGCGACCTCAAGAAAAAAAATCCGTGCATCTTCTTACAAGTGTCACAACATGACATGGCATTATCGTCCTTTGGCACCACGGCACCCCATTTCTCCGCCTGACGGGCCTCGCACCATACACGGGAGTGCGGTTGCGAAGTTTACCTAAGTTCTATTTCGTACCAATCACAGTCCGTGCATTTCTCGTACCCTCCAAAACACAATGAGCAAATGAGCATTTTGTAATATTTACCGTCATACCTTTCGCAGCCCGATGCAGTACAATAATGACACAGTGATGTCCAAACTAAAGCTTATAAGCGAGTGGCCACTCCCCTACCTATATGCTCTGCATACTCCCACCACAGCCTGCATAAACTTCAGGGTGTGCCTATTTGCTCGCGAATACAAAACAATATCTATATTTTCGAATTTATTTCTAGGTAGGAGGGGCCCTGAAATAAGTTGAAATAATAGTTCGTCTTTTTAAACTGTATACGTATGGTTTGCCATTCATGTATTAGCATTTTATCGACGAAATACTGCCAACCGCCAATATCAAGGTAATGGTGTTGGGGGGGGGGGGGGGACTACAGGTAAGTAAATGGAGTGGGGATGGTTCCCACCGTAAGAGCCACATTGCGACACCCAGGATCGACGTGGAGAAGATACCGCTGGAACTGTCAATCATGCGTAAGAGCGGAGACGCGGATGACTGCCAGGAAACACGTATTGCAATATTTTTTTGATTGGCTTGCGGTGCATGAGTGACGGGGCATGGCCGGGCGGATGTCAGAGAATTACTTTGTGCGAACTTTTCCTGTTTCCTGCAGGCAATCCAACATCTCTGTATGTTCGGTACTGCATGTTCCCGTGAGCCAATCCTTTAAACAATATTTCCACACACGTTACGTATTTAGAAAAAATAATGTAACTTCATATGTAAAAAAGAAAGGGTTTAAAAAATAAAATACACAATCAAGTAAGTTTTGTTATACTTGTATATTTTGTTTACACAAATTAAAAAGAAAACTACAAATGCGAGAGTCTTTTGGAAATTCAATGTGCCAGTCAAAACACGTTCATAAAAAATTATTAACAGTCTTTGACGTTCAATCCGACGCAGTAGAAATGAAATCTTCGAAGCATCTTCTCCCAAGATAAGACCGATCATGGACGAACCCATGTCAGCTGCGGCAGCAGGTAACGTCACACGTGGACGTTTGCAGGGGCGCAAGTCACAGTTCGATGCAGGTCATCCGGAACTTTTTTCTTATGCATCGTGGTGTCGACACGATGACATGACCTTCGACGTTTAGTTGGGGTAGTTTGAGTCGACACCTCGTTGGTATTATTGTGCAGACGTACACAATCCTGGGTGGAGCAGTCAGATGCGTGAATGTCGGTGCTTGTAGAGTCGCCTTGGCTCGATGTTGCTGCAGATTCTGAAACCTGGTCCACGGTTGCCGGAAGTGGTGTATCACGCTTAATGTGATGAACCAAGCAATTCCCGGGAGGGCATCAAGTTATTAACTGTTGAGTAGGTTCGCCCGAAGTCGCCGAATGTACCCAGTGGCTCCATCCATCACATTGGTCTTCGTAGGTACACAACGAGTCAGACTCCCAGAATGAATAGGTGATTTTAAAGTTGTCTGGGTTTGACATGACGTACAGGTTCTCCGGTAGAAATGGCCTCATCTTGCTCCCACGATTACTCTTGCTCTTGCTAGTCAATCCTAGGATCGACTTGGATGGTGCTAGGCATTCCTAGGATCGACGTGGAGGGTTCTTGGCAGACCTAGGATCGACTTGGACGGTGCTAGGCAGTCCTAGGATCGACTTGGAGGCTGGCGACAAATTTATTTTAGGGTTCTACTAATTTACATTTTTTCACAGCGTGGAATGATGTTATATTTTGCACTACCAAGTATGTAACTATGTTACATCTCCGAGCATACCACTTATATAGTTACATCGCATTTCTCGAAGTGCTCACCAAAGAAATCGGATCCATGTTTTTCCTCATTTTATGAATATTACAATAGCCATGATCACTCCGTAAGTCCATAGTCTCCACTTTTAATTTACCCAAACTACTTAGCCAATTTTCTGTTCTGATTCAACCCAACCACGTAAACCGAACCTCGCATCAGCAAGTCGCTCCCCAACATTTCCCAATTGGTGGTATGGTATCTCGCCTTTGTCCTATTCTTATCCGTGGTAGTACTTGGTCAACCAGGCATTTGTGTTCTGGCTCTTCGCATCCCTCAGTTTCCACGGATATGGAGGCTATAAGTTGCGGGTTCGTGTCAAGCCATGACAATCCATGACTGCGATTTATTGGAGCATGTTGCCACTCATGAAATCATGCAAGTTACAGTAGGTTATTACGACTGAAACGTACGTCCCCGCAACATGCGTATTTACGCGTGTAATTAAATGATGAATTTTACCAAGCAGGAAAAACAATCGTACTGAACGATCCTGTCGTGGAGTATCAAGCAGTAGGTGGCCGTATGCGTTGACACGTTTTCCTTGGTGATTATTTCGATCATCAGTCGACCATACCGTTATGCATGTGTTCATTTTGCTTCGATGTATCGAATACTAGCAAAATTGCCATGTCTCGAGAATTTTTGGAGCTCAGGATTGGACGTGCCTCGCATCAGTAATGCAATGATTGAAATTGCGATTTTATATAATATGCCAGGAGGTACTGCCTGAAAAATCTCCACGCCGTCGACGGTAATGAATACTTTAACGCTACTTTCCATAAACTAATGAAGAAACATAAGATAGATCAGTATTCTTCATACTCTGAGCTCAAGGCTAGCACCGTCGATCATTTTCACAGGACTCTAAAAGCTAAACTGAGGAGTCATTTCACGGTGAATGGAAATTACAAGGAGTAGACACTACTCCCGGAACTTGTATGTGAGTACTTTTCTACAGTTCATTCTACCACCTGCGTGAAGTCCGAAGACGTAGAGAACGACACCCTGCTTCGAACATCATATGCGATTCCGAAGAAGAGGGACCTGCAAAAGCCTAAAAGCCAAGATCTGTGACTTGGTGCGGATTTGGAAACAACGCGGAATTTTCCACAAAGGCTCCCATCAGAACTGGTCTGCAGAGATGTACAAGGTGGCTCGCATATGACATGCGTACCCATGAGTATTTTACCAGGAGGACCTACGCTGAAACAACGTAATGGCCGCATGTACATGCGGTGGCTGGGACACTCGAAGTGTGATGATTCCTGAGTCGACCAGAAAGTAATTTTGACATAACAACCCTGCTTAAAGTATTATTTAATATAAATAACTATAATAAATATTGGCATGTTTGCTGAAATGTTCGTTCTTTCATTTGTATACCTCCCAAAGCCTGCAGGCTGTTGTGTATGCGCTCATGGGTGCGAAACATGTACTTGTTTACAGTAAAAACTATGGAACTGATATATATAACTGATCTATATTCTTCACTTGGAATGTATCTGTAATTTTCGCGTACATGAATTTCTATCAGTTTTACTTTGGTGATATGCATAGCGGCTGATCATAAATTTGTTTCTCGGATGTTACACATATTTGTAGATAAATCGAAGTTACATGTATTGTGTCAGTTGACGGGTCAAAAATTATATACTTTGGGTTTTAGCGAGCTTTGGAAAGTACTCCTTGCCCATAACACCGAATAAAATTACTTTTTTCCATTCTATTGTAATACTTTTTGAGAGATTATGAATTTTGTTTATACGGCAAACGTACTTTTACCATGTACATACATATTTAGGCAGTGCAGGGATTTCTATACATTATATATTGTGCACTGTTTTTGTCATCAGTATTATCCCACCAGTATTGTACCAGGTGTCGAACCTGGAACAGATGTCGAACCTGGAACAGGTGTCGAACCTGGACAAGGTGTCAAACCTGCCTCTCCTGTATATTATGTCTCATCATGTAGGATGATATGTATAATTTTTTCATAATTGAGTATATCTACATGTATAATTTGTTTTACCATTTTGTCCCCTATAATTTTTTTCTTATAAGTATGTTCCTCTGCCAATAAAGTAGCATGCGTTTTGTCCCGCCTGTATAATATTTCTAATGTTTTCATAAGTAATGCACCATATTTTACTTACCAGTAGAACACCATATTTTTTCCATCAGTACTTAGTACTGTGTATGTTATGCCTCTCCAGTTTTTTTCGTAAATGAGTATAGTAATGGAGATGTTTTTTTTTTCGTATCGTATTTCTTTCTTGTTTGTTTGTCTCCCCAGTATTGTACCTTCTATATTTTTTCTCATTTATTTGTTGCCTCCCCAGTATTGTACCTTGTATAAGTTTCTCTCGTTGTTAGTGTACCATGTTTTTTTGCATAAATGTTGTACCACATATATTTCCCATATATCGCCGCCTGTATTTTTTTTTTTTTTTTTTTTTGCTACTGTGTTGTATGTCTTAGGTGCTCCAGGGGTCGAACCTGGACCTTACTTATTCTAGGCTGGGCCAGAGTTCCCGGGTGTATTAGAGTTTTTCACATGATAAATGAATATGCAGTCGCTCGCTGTTAGAACATTAAATATGTATTCTGGACTTTATGTTTTGCGTGTGAAATATCGAAACCTTAATAGCTGGCATGTAGGCCAGAGCACAGTTCTTGCCGATGTAAAGCTGTCTATGGTAGGCCGGCGAGTGGAAGTATGCGTCTGCTCAGGTGTTTTGCGAGAAATTGTTGAAGAGCAGAATACCTCCCGGTCGTCTGTGCTACACATCTAGCGGATGCGGCCTGCCTTGAGACGCATGCACTTCCTTAATTTTAAAATTCAAATAGGTTCATAAACGTAATATACATGCTTGTGGTCTCTTTTTAAAATGTAACACACCCCCGAATATAACTTTACCAAAAGTGTTTTATTAACACTGATATAAAACATTTTTTTAATACGTCAAAGCTGGTATCTTACCAACAGTGTGTATTTTTAACACTGTTATAAAACATTCTTCATTGCCAACAGTGATGTGTGAGAGGAATGACTCGAGATAAAAAAAAACGTATTTTGAACACATTGATTTATTTACACACAATAACAGTGTTCTGCATTATACCAACCGTCTTACCCGAGTCTTCATTACACACACACACACACACACACACAATGTTTTTCTATGTACCATGGAGTATCCTAAGTCTAGAGCCTTACGGCTTTGGCGTTGCATGATGCACATCTTTTATTTTTACACTCGTGTAGCCTTGACGCGTACGTCTCTACCAGCTGCCTGAACGACGGGCATCGGCGAAGTCTTTAGAGGTCTACAATGTTCGTACCGGCGAGGCATGAACTGTATTGTTAACTCTTGGCGATTAACGTAGATGGGGTAGTAGGGAATGATGGATTCCTCCAACACTTTGCGAATGTCCCTGTATGGAATATTTCCATTGTCTCACCTAAGTCCGTGCATCTGTAGGCGGTATGCCTGTTTCGTGGTGCGGCAGAGGTGCTTCCATGGACATGGCGGCGAAAACGTAAAAACTTGGATTTGCTCATCATTGTCACTGTACGAAATACCGATCTGCTTGATGGTGTAAGTCCAGGGAGTGAAAACCTTTGATGTAAAATATTTACAAGTCCTTTCGTGCAGACACTAAATTTTTTTTACGTAATTTCACACTGTGTTCACTCGTGTTCTGGGTTGGCTTCCTCATCGCCAGTAGAACACTTGCATGGGGGCGGATGTCGTGAGGGCAACATCTGTAGGTACAGCTTGTGCGTAGAAACCTTGCATGGGGGCAGGCGCCACGAGGGCTGCTTGGCATCGGGCCTTGCACCAGTCCCTGCGGTGCGGCGTGTCGGGAACCGAGGAACACCCCTCTAAACACTCCTTGCACAGAAAGCAGTCTTGTATGTCTTCGTCCAGCTGTAGATAGGCTGGAAAATGCCATAATACGGCCGAAATTTCGTATGGTGCGTATGTCAGCAGGAACTCTTTCGGATCGAACGAAGGCGATGGAGACTTGCCGACAGTCTAACGAATGTGAGTAATTAGCCAATCTGAGAGATTTGCATAGTAATTAGCCAATGAGAATCATTAGCGGGGGTTGCCGAGTGGTCGGGTAGATTATCACGGGGGAGGAGGGCTACCAACTAATTAGCCAATGGGTATATTGGCGGGGTAATTAGCCAATGGGAAACATTGCGGGTAATTAGCCAATGGGAAACATTGTTGGGGTAAATAGCTAATCAGAAGCAGGGGTGGGAATAGAGTGGAGGCATTTAATTGGTCGAAGGAAAGTTTCCGAAGACATCGGGGAAAATTAGCCAATAGGAAGGGTTGTCATGTGATTAATTAGCCAATGTGAATCATTGGACGGGGTCGAATGGAGGTGAGTAATTGATGGAGGGGGTGGAACGGAGGCATCTGTTTAGTCGAACGAATGTGAGTAATTAGCCAATGAGAAACATTGGCAGTGTCTGAACGAAGGTTGCCGAATATACCCGAGAAAAATTGCCAATTAAATATATTGTATTAAACGAAAGTAAGTAATTCGAGGGGGTTAGTCGTCTACTGGCAGTCGAAGGCCAGAGACAAACTCCAAAAAAAACTGTCAAATGTATAAAACAAATATGGCGGCCTCCAGTAATGTACAAAGAAATGATGAACGAAACAACAAATATTGCTGCCTCCAGTAATGTACATAAGTTTTTTAAATACATTTTTTAATAATTTCTGTTTATAATGTTTTATACATTTTAAAATAATTTTAATAATAAATTCTTTATATTTTTAAATAATTTAATTATTTTTTTATAATTTTTAATAATTTTTTTATAAATTTTAACATTTGTTAATAATCAATTTTTTTAATTTTAATAAATTTTTTCAAATTTGTTGTGTTTTTGGGATGATATATTGGTGGTCAGGGGTCAAAGGTTAATGGCTATCAGGCACTGGCTTCCAAGATGGCGGAAAGTGACATAATACCATGGCGGCCAGGTGGCTCCTGTGCTTCTCTGCAATCCGTTAGGCTTGAATCTGTTATATCCTACTACTCATTCCTTTTTCAGAAAACCTTTCTCGATAACTGAATACCCAAGAAGTAGGTGGTTTTGCTTGGGGGGAAAATTGCGGAGTTTTGCAAATTGGCGGTTCAACACAGTTTGATATTCTGACCATGACACTAAATTTGTGACTTTGTGCGCTCCCACTTACTGCGTCATATAGAAAAAAACGGCGGCCGGTTCAGGTTTTTGAAAATATATATTTTTCCCCTACATCTTAAACAAAATGTTATTCTAAAATTTGCCTACATATTTGGTATAACATTTTTTTGCGAAGTAAAATGGTTTTCAGTTGATCTCGTTTTAATTAGAGTCTATTTCTTAAATTTGGATAAACACTCCTTTATAAAAGCAGAATTTTGCTTATTATGGATCAGTTAATAACTAATTATCACATATACTTGTTTCCACATCTCAATGAAGTAGAGCACTCGGCGCGTTTCTTTGGAGCTATTAGTTGATGAATTCAGGGCACACAGGATTCTAACTAATTTCCTTGAATACATTTAATGGTTGTGGAAATAAGGCATATGTTAGTGTAATACCACTGTGAAAATAAATGATTGCTCTATATAATTTTTATGTGCCCTTCCATGTTACTACTACTTGCATGCCAAAAGTGTAGGGTTACTTAGACATTTTTCGAGATATGGTATTTAAGCTTAAAGTTTCCAATTACGTTTACTTCCAGCATAAGACGCTAAAGTTATCAATATGTGTATACAGCATGAAAAACAAGTATTATTGTGGTGTCACCGTAAAAATATGTACATATATCCATGTACATTGGTGCATGCAGGTTACCATTGCGTGCTTTCTGTGACGAATTCTTTGCTACTCATTTCGGTAGTACACGATACACGAAGTTATCTTTTTCAAATTTCAGATAAAAGAATCGAAAAAAAGTGATTTTCACACTTTCAATAAATACTATGCTGTACCAAGTTTGAGTGAATTCAGTTTGATTCATTATTCCCCAAAGACTAACATTCAAAGTTGTCATACTCGGTAATCCCTTTATTCTATCGATATTATTGATATAGCATTGTTGATTACTATGAATTCCAGTTTTCCGAGGTGTATTGTGAAGTTTGTGAGTATCCTGTTTTTATATGGCTTGCTATCCAGCCCGTTATAAAAACCCCACTACTTTGGACAACTTAGAGATTTATTATGGGTGTCAATCTTGGGTAGATATCCTTTGCCATGTCTAAGATAAATGCCTTCACCTGTCTGAATAAGGTATAGGGAGTAAGGGAATGGGAAAACATATCTGAGAACAATATTAAAGTTAAGAGTTCAACAAGCATTGATTTCTTTACTGATTTGGGTACCTATATATATTTTTTTTATTTCGGCCAAATAATAACCTAGGTCCTTCTTAGAATTGTTTGCATTTTTGCTAAGTATGTCTTTAGATTATTTCGAAATGCCATATCGACCTCCTAGAAACTCATTTTCAATCACTTCCCCAAAACCTGTCACAATTCTGGGACATTGTAGTTTCTCAACTAATAACAACCGAATATTCTGAGCTTTTGGAGTGGTCTAAATTCCAGACGTTTGCTGCAGCGATGACTGAATACATGGCATTTTGACAGGCGAACGAACTATAGCTTTCTAGATTTTCGCCTGTCTGGGTAAGCTGTCAATTCTAGCTCAAGCCAAGCCAACGTGATCGCACGAATGTGTCTAGCAATATATAAGTAGACCTACTCTTCGTGCTGCCATACTTTTAATCACTAGACACATCTTGAATGAATGCAAACAATGAATCACACTAACGGCACGCACTGGTATCCGGTTATAGACCCTGCAAATAGGGACAATGCAGTTAAGATGCCGCATAATGGCCTAAAGAATGGTGCTTCTAATGGCTGTGCTAAACATGTAGACACCTGGACGATTATACATCCGAAGATGTGGGCACACTATCAAATGAGCACTTCGTCTTGAACACGCTGATACAAAAACGTGGTTTTTTTTTAAGCTAAAGAAATTTCTTATTGAATTCATGCAGTAAATTTATTGATCAACCTCGTGAGATTGAGTAAAGATATACCTAGATTGGACTTCCCGGGTTAAAGTCTCTGGCCACTCCAGTAGGTAAGAATCTGTAGTGCTTGGTATAGGCTGTTCACAGTAAAGTGAACACTTTCGAGGCCCTAGTTACATTTTCCTTTCAGCCAGTTTTTATCATTCCCGCCACTTTTTAAAATAAATATTGCCATGTAAGTAATAAACACAGTGTGTATGCTCCACCGCACTCGGAAGTTAATGCCTAGGGCTAAATTCCAATCTATTTATTGTCTATTATAACAAATGAGAGGGCTTTCAAAAGTGCTCACTTTACTGTGAGCTTATATGAACGCCACGTAGCGCTAGTCCATTTTCGTGTCGGCTGCGTGGGGAAGTCCGCAGCATTGCCACTGTGACATCTACCTTCTCCATCGCGCATGCTCCATCTCTGTCGCTCCCAGACCAAACTCGACATCAGGACGTCTTCTGAATGTCTGCTATACCCACGAAGCTGGGGCAGACAAGAAGGTGGACATCCGAGTAATTACCTCAAGCCGTATATGTCCGTTTACAAGAATATTATGTGTTCTGTAAAAACGTATGTATGTACAAACTGAAACTTTATGTAGGGAAATGTTGCAAATTACCCACACGGTCATAATAACACAATAAACACAACTTTATGAAATACGCGATACGCATGTCGCATGGATTTGTCATCAAGTCGGTCTAACGTGAGCTCGTCAAACGTCACTAACACACACACTGCCAAATGTCACACACGCTATGTCCAACGGCAAATGTATCGGTCAATATGTCAATAAATTTAAATGAAAAAAGAATGTGTTCGTGCATGGGTATGTGGCACATTATTTTAGGCTTCGGAGGTCAATTCTCCATCGTGTAATGTCATTTTTTATGTTATATGTTATTGCTGTTTATAACGGATGTAATTTATTAGAAAACGTTTATTTCCAGAATCCCTTTGCCTAAAAGCAATGTTATGTACGTAACAGCACAGTACAATCGACTAGCTGTGGTTGTTTGCTAATCAAATTGATTGGTTTCTAAAGCAGTTAATATGAGCTGTGTAGCATGAGTAATGTTAACAGGCATACATAAAAGCCTTAAGTTTTATATTGAGATCATGAACTAGTGCGTTCATTCTTCTCTTCTGCTATAGAAACATTTATGCCTTCTGTTGTGCTCATGCGTATAACAGAAAATAGCAGAAATTGGATATCGTGTAGGGCCGGCTTAAACGACTCACGCCCCTCGCAGAATTTAGACACTGGAAACTTCATAAAACTCTTTTTTAATATGGGGAGAAATACTGTTTAGATGATATGATACACTTCATACTGCTAGTGTGTTACTAAAATATTAACATTAACACTGTTAAGTGGTAGGAGAATGCTAGTACAGAGAAGAAAATACCCACGAGCAAAGTATCGAAAATAAATTTGATGTACGAATTAATACTCCTCGTTATGAAGGTTATCATACATGGTTTATAATATATTTCGTTCGTATAGTATAATCGTACAAATCAAAATAGTTGTAGTTAGTAAAAAAAAGTATTTATTCTTTCCACAAAACATGGGGTACAGAGAACATAACTACTTTTAGAAAAATTAAAATATAATTTTGTAAATTTGCCACAAAGTTAACACAAAAGAATGCCCTACTGTCACAAAAAATTCAATGTTTTACATATTGTTCGTAAATAGTTATAATTATCCATTTAGGATAGGAGACGACGAAAATTCCAGAATACATGAATACACGACACAGTGAAGATATCCACAAATTATTTCTGTTCTTCTTGGTAACAACTCTACACTATGAACAGAGAAATAATTTGATTCGACTGCGTTTAAAGACATCTGCACACTTTAATTTAGCATAAGTTTCGAAGTCTGAAATAAATCTGGGTTTAAAAAAGAAAATATAAGGGGTAAATTATGCGTTGATATGTGTGCAGAAGAAACGAAAGTGTGTTATCTCATGTATTGGTTTTCAACGTAACTTAAGAGGTCATGTGTTTTGTTGGGTTTTCCTAAGCATTGAAAGAAATAGTTATAGTAGTATGAATTAGGTAAGTTGGGGACAAGGGCTTCGGGCATAGGATGGCAATATTCAGGGATCGCCATGTTATTACATCACCCGACCGCCAACTTAGATGTCATTGGCCTTTTACCCCTGACCCATGAATTTATACCAGTGACCTTGACTTTGACCCCGGGGACCTTTGACCCATGACCTTGGCCTTGACCACGGGGACCTTAGACCCCAAAAACCCTTTTAAAAAACCTAAAAAATGCCGAAAATAATCCCCAAAAAATTTTTTCAGTCCGAAATAAGTATTATTAAAAATTATTACAAATTATTAAAAAGATACATAGAAATTACCAGTTTTATTTTTCAGAGTGCGCGAGGGGGGATTGTGACCCAGGTGACCTTGGAGTCAGGTAACCAGGATCAGTGACTCCGAGACAGAAGAACAGACCGATGATCTTTGACCTTGACCTTTGACCTTGAAAATTCAAACATACAAAACAACCCAATAAGACAAAAAAATCACATAAAACTCAAAAAAATTACAAAAAAGATATATTATTTTTAATTATTTAAAATCTTATAAGAATTTTTTTAAAACTTACATTTCCGAAGGTCTCTCCAGCGCCACGCTCTGCAGACGACTGAGTCCCTCACCCCACTCCTCTTACCTAAACTCATTTCGCCATCTTAATTTTCTCGTTAGTCATTTGTTTATACATTACTGGAGGCCACCATTGTGGTAGGCGACCACCATCTTGGTAGCTGACGACTATCTTGGTAGACATCACCCATCCACCATATTGGAAATCAGTGACTATGACCCTGACCCCATGACCTTGAAAACATAAAACTCTTGATAAATGCATTAAAGTCATCTTTGCTGTTGATCACAACACAAAACTGTAAACACGGATTCACATTGTAGACCTTCGTGCACCTAACATATATTTCTCGACTAGCGAACAATCATGTCCTGTCAATCTCCTTTTAAATAAGAGCGGAATGAAAACGCCACTACCTCTGATGCATGACATCATTCATGATTAATATATAATGTGTAATTTTAAGTGCTAATAGTGCTTGAATTTTATCACGAACACCTAACTGTAAGTAAAATAATAAATTAGAATTAAAAACAGCGACCATTATATATTTATGATAATTGATTTTCGCAGAGGTAAATAAAACCATATAGTAGTTTATATCACTGCAAATTTCAACAAATACAGAATTCTACGACAGAAACGAAACACATGCGATGGTCGCCACTAGTAAATAATGAGTTGGCTATTCACAACTACATCTAAATTTGATAACTCGCGTGAGACAGGCTAGCTTTTAGCAGATCGTGAACGAACACGTGGGTGCGCCAAGGCCAGGGTGTTGACTGTTGCCAGCCGCGGCACTAGCAACATAGCACGGGTGGCGAAGTATTTCGACTTCTACCTCCCAGTCGAGAACACTAGCGCTCCTCTGCATCAACCCAAGAACTAACAACTAAACTGGTCAGACTTTTTCCTATCCCATGGCCACTCTAGTGTATATCTTTACCTAATACTCATGACGTACGGGGCCGTCTGGGTTAATGGTTAGACTACTCGCATCCCACCTAGGTGAACCGGGCTCGATTCCCGGCGGGGTCGCTCCCGGATTTTCGCATGTGGGAATCGTGTCGGGCGATGCCGCTGGTCGGTGTGGTTCCTCTGTGATCTCTCGTTTACCCCGCCCTTTCATTTTGGCTCTGCTTCACACTCGCTTCACCCTCATTGGCTCTCAAGATCTCGATGTTAAGAGCCACCCAAATCTCTTCACTCTGTTATTTTGTACGGATGAGATAAACTGTACAGAAAAAATAACCTTAGTCGTCCATGCTCTCCATGTTCACGTTACATTCTGTAGCTGATACTCATTCTAAGGCAGTAATTAACAACGCAATGCAGTCATCCGCTATTCAAATGGAACCGAAACACGGGGCTTGTTCTCGCTCATTTATACATGAGGTGTTATCAAAACGTCCCGAGACGATCTTTGTTTAGAAAAACGTACTTTATTCACTTTATTCATCAATGTTTACACACTGTTACTTCAAAATATTTCACACTACTACTTCAGAACATTTCTCTTGCACAGTAATAGAAAGCTTCCAGTATTTTTTTAAAACATTCTTATTCTAAGTGTTATGTGAAGTTAAGGCCCGAAGGCAGGGTGGGATTTTAGTGCGTCTCAGGGCTAACCTCATACGCCTACTAGGAAGGAAAATCATGCAAGGAGCTATGAATCGCGGCAAAGAGGGATTGGGCAGCCATGACCTGCACTTTGGGACCATGACTACCTCCCTAAGTGTACTTAGAGTTAGTCTTAACCATGAAGAGCAAGGGAAAAACCGTCAAGAGAAACGAAAAAAACCCTTGCGACAGAGACGTAAAAATGTCAAAAAAAATTATTGCATGCATTAAATTAAATTAAATAGAATGCTACAGGAGATAGAGTGTTTGGAAACATACTCTTGGTTAGTAGGGTTGAAAATACTAGTAAAGAATGGGCGGGAGTCTTCATTGTTCTTTTACTTGGTGCCGGCAGTAACCAGAGAGGTGTTTGGGCGCCTCTCTGGTGAGGGAAGTGGCGCTATTGTACCTCTTTCCTCCTATCTTTTCTATGGAAATGAAAATTAAAGAAGAAAAAGTGAGCAA
Source organism: Dryococelus australis (assembly GCA_029891345.1). Lineage (NCBI taxonomy): Eukaryota > Metazoa > Arthropoda > Insecta > Phasmatodea > Phasmatidae > Dryococelus > Dryococelus australis. Next base: position 222,418,961 of record CM056994.1, read on the forward strand.
CCACTAAGTGTCAGCTGGGCTGACTCTTACTGGTTTTTACTGGAACCTTAAAAGACTGTAAGGATCTGTGGAAGAAAGAGCAAATTAATATAATCTAATTTACCTATAATACTATCCTAAAAATAACAAATACTAGCATATGTCCTCGGTGACATATATATCTAAAATAATGCTATGCTACCTCACAGCGGCCAGTCTCTGTAGCCATAGGCTGTGACAAAGCATATCTACGGCCGTATGCTGTAAGTGCACTGAGCTTCGCTTCTTAAGGTAATGCTGTGCTACCTCGCAGCGAGCATATCTCTGTAGCCATAGGCTGTAACAGAGCCTATTTCCACTCATAGTGCTACGAGTGCACTAAACTTCGCTGTGTAAAAGGGGTGGGGGGTAGAATTGACTTATAATTACGGGGAGGTCTCTCACAAATTGAAGCATTGAACCACACGACGCTGCAAACCTCTACCTCTCGGCAGAGGCGGCCTTGGAATCAGATGCAGCGCAGGGCCAAGCATGCTAGCAACTGACTGGGATGAAAGGTTAAATCTATGTTAACCTATTATATCCTAAATAACAATATTTAAATATATTTAAAAGTGAAGTTGTATAGTTAGTTAATCTAGACTGAGCTATCCCTTCGGGGCTGCTCAGGTTGAACTACTGTTTAGATGTAAGATGCTGCACAAGGTCTATAATGATTGGTGAGGCAGTGTGTTACACACAAGGCTAAGGGGGCCTGTGGGCTAGAAGCGACTTGGGTCGATTATAGCTTTGGGTCTTATCAATATCATAGTTCCCAATGACAATGATGAGAGGATTGGCATGTTCGTTAAAAGATTTATAAAAGGTTTGGGCCTGCTTGAGAATTTCATCTTGCAGCAGTTTTTGTTTGAGTTCTGCATGCAAGTTTCTGATAGGAATGTTACGTGGTGCATGAGCAGCCAACCTGAGGCAATTTTTTTTGCACCACTTGTAAAGAATTTAAGTGAATGGGAGCACAGCAAGCCCATGCAGGGGCGGCATATGTGATGATGGGTCTGACCAAAGACTGGTATAATTGTATCCCATTTTTTACTGATAATCCGGAGCTACGATTTAGTAGTGGATACAGGGCAGACAAGCGGGCATAAGCGAGGTTACGTGTAGCTTCCACATGGTGGCGCCATGTCAACTTACTGTCCATGATAAGGCCGAGGTGCTTAACTTCATCCTTGAAAGGAATGTTTTCCCTAAAGAGGGTTAGCTGCAAATTAGGGGGGGGGGGGGATAATATGGCGACGCGTGAAAATTAAAGCCTCGCTCTTAGCCAAATTTATTTTAATGAGCCATTGGCGAAAATAATTTTCGAACTCATTGGGTTGAGCCTGTAGTCGCTGGATTGCAAGTTCAGCTTTGCGTGAGTTGGTGTACATGACTTTGTAATAAGTCGGTTATAATAAGTCGGTTAGGGGCGGGGGATGTCGTGGATATAGAGATTGTACAGGACTGGACCAGGATGCTACCCTGAGGGACACCAGCCCTAATGAATTTCTTGGTAGACAGCGCTCCTTCAATGTATACTGAGAAGGAGCATTGCTCCAAGTACGAGGCCAGAAGCTTAATGTTACAGTCAGCCAGATATAACTTATATAAAATCCCCGCGTGGAACACCCTATCAAAGGCCTTCTCCACGTCTAAAAATACCGCTACCGTGAACTGGCGGCAGTTGAATGATTTCGCTATGTGTTCCGATAAGCGGACATGTTGATATACTGTTGAGTACTTTTTCCGAAAGCCAAATTGCTCATTATGGAATCAGTGCAAGAGTATTCGTTCGTGAATCTTAGAGAGCGTGGATAGCAAACTAATAGGGCTGTAATTTTGCAGTTGAGTCGGGTCTTTGCCCGGTTTGGGAAATATAATTACATTGGCACTTTTCCAGGAAGTGGGGAAGTAGGCAAAATTAAAACCTGCATTAATGTACTCAGCTATAGCCTCAAAAATTTTGTCGTGCAGCTGCTTGAAGACTATGGCCTGTAGGGAGTCGAACCAGGTGCTTTGCGAGGTTTCAAACGTTTAATGATACGCTTGACCTCCTCAGCGTGTGTGGGGTCTGGTTCAGCCACGGTGGGCTGTCGCAGACGCACTCGGAGGTCTCTATAAATTTGGGCAACAGAAGCTGAATCAGCTGGAAAGTTATTATGGTGTAAAACTAATTCTAATTGATTTGCCATAGCCTCAGCTTTCTGCTAAGGCGTATATACCACACCGTCATTGCCTTGAAGAGGCGGGATTTAGGAACGCTTTTTAGTAAACGTTTTAGTCATGTGCCACAAGCTTTGATCCTGAGTACATAGGCGGGATAATTTATTATTCCAGACATTGGACTGCCAGGCAGTGATTTCAATATCAATACGCTCTCTAAGATTGTTAATCTGGGTTTTCGTTTGCCTATATCTAGTTTGCCAATAGAGCCTGCGCAGCCTATTTTTGCGCGAGATAAGTTCACTAATATTATCAGGGAGCTTATCTGCGTTAATCCTCGGTGTCTTTTCCGGGACATACGTATTTACTCCTGTCTGAATTAGCTCTCTGACGCGCTCGACAACAGAGTCTAATTCGTCGGGAGAAGTAATAGAAGCTGTGAGATGTATCTCCTCATCTATATATTCCCTGAAGCCGGGCCAGTTCGCATGCTTATAATCCTTAATTTTTCGAATTGGTGTATTGTCTGTTTCAAGTTCATTGAAAGACAAGTGGACAGAATAATGGTCCGAAGCCAACTCGCGGAGCACATTAAATTCTAAGGCCATATTAAACACGATATCTAATATATCGGTCCTATAATTTATATTATGAGGGTCGAAGGTAGGTTCACTAGGGGCATTAATGAAATAATTATGGTGCTCTTGGTGTCTAAACAAAGTATTGCCAGTGGCTGTTCGAGTGAGGTAGTCCCAAGCGTGATGTTTTGCATTTAAATCGCCTACTGCGAGTAAAACTGGATAAGCATTTGTTAATTCATTGCGCGCAAAAGTGTGCGACCTGGTGGGCAGTAAACTGAATAAATGTCAACATGTTGATTGCCGAGTTTAATGTTAACTCCCACAGCTTCGAATCTTTGAAGTTGTATTAATTTCGCGGGATTGCATACTATTTAATTATGAATTAGTATCACGACACCTCCGCCGTGTCTGTCGCGATCTTTTCGAAAGCATTTATAGTCGGGAACAGAAAATCGATGCTGTGGGTCTAAGTGAGTTTCGTTTATTGCAATTATAGAAATCTGATGGCGAGAAATAAAATCCAACAACTCCTGTTTTTTACTGCGAATGCCGTTAGCATTCCAGTAAATTAGACTACTGACTAAATTAAACCTAAAAGGCAGAGCATTTGGCAACTGCAAATTAACAGCTATCAGGCTGCTACCCCAGTCAGAGCTCACCCTTTCTCTTCAACTGACTTGGTTTGATCAGTCCAAACTATTAGTAAGTTACAGAGCGCCTCCAGCACTCCACTAAAGGCGGGGAATTTTTCATTCAGTGGGCTAGTCTTCGCCTCCTAAATTAATATCTGCATATATATTTGTTCCAAGGCTGCTGGGGTTGTGTCCATTTGTGACACTGGGCTCGCCAGTTTTGTCTGGCGTTCAGAAGCCTGCTTACCCAATGGGCGTTGAGTTGGCTCCTGATTGGCCGAGCATGTGGCTGCGATTGCTGTGGCCGCTGGGTTGGAGGGGGGGGGGGGGCTGAGGCGACGGTTGCTATTCCTGTGCCGGCTAGGAAGTTTTCCTACGTGAATTTTTATTTTGTTTCCCCTTTTTTAAAATAGGAGCTTCGCGTGGTTGCCATTTTGAGCGATATGGTCTGGCCAGAGGTGGGGAATCAAGTTCCGATGGCTGGCCATAGTAAGCCAGAGCTCCATAGGAGTTTGCTACATGCACTGGCCTGTTTTTTGCATGCTGTGGCACGAACATTTGGTCTTGGGAGCGTGGCTGCCTTCCCTGAACAGTTGTCCAGCCATCTTGTGCCTGGTCAGGGTTCTGGAAAGGGGGGGGGGGGAGGAGTCTGTGCCCATGGGGCAGGAGTGGAGTCGAAACGTCTAGGCTGATTTGCAATGGCAGCAGAGTATCTGCTCTGCTGCTGTCGCTTTATGCGTTCTTCTGGAGTAAGGTAGCGCCATTTCTCTGCCTTATAGGCCTCACAGACCCTGTAATTGGCAGCGTGGTTGCCATCACAACACACGCATTTACTTTGAGACCTGTCTTCTCGGTCAAGCAGGTCACACTCCACAGTTGTGTGGCCCTTTCCACACAGTCTGTAACAGGGGGGGGGGGTCATACACGATATGAGTGGCCGAATCGCTGGCAATTACTGCACTGCGAAGGGCCTTCGGGTCGCTGGAACTCCTCGGCCTTTATCACTAGGCCGCAGAGTCCCCTGAGTTGAAAAATTCATTGAGACTTTTCTGAGGCTGGCAGCTCCACAATAAACATGTGGAGTGGCTTTTTGTCCCGCATGGATAGCTTGAGGTGAATGGTGAGTTGCTCGAAGCCACGAGCTACGAGTCCCTCTTTGATCCAATCAGTAGGGACTGTTCTGTCAAGCCCCTTGAGGGCAACTCTAATTGGCGTTTTGCTGCGTGGGGTAAGTTGTACCCAACTTGTAGGCCATCTAATATGTTAATGGCGAGGCGGTAGTCTTCGTGTGTTGTAGGCAGGTAGGAGACGCCCTGTGGGACGACTCGATTAATTGTAGGCTGGCTGAGCTTCGCTTGGAACAGCCTACACACTGTGGAATAGCTGCATGTCTCGGTGTGGAACACGGTGATTGGCCGGAAATCCGACTTCCTCTGGTTGGTGCCTGGCGCCTGGGATGCACCCTGATTGGTTGAAACTTACGGTGGTGCGCCCTGATTGGTCAGCCCTTGCTGGCCTGAGGTGGCTGCTGCAGAAGCAAATTTGGCTGACATTTCGCTGGCTTTTCGCTTTTTTGAAGCGAAAACTTCGTCCATCTTTTCCTGCGGGTCCGTCATTACGAAGTCGGGCGTGGGGGAGGGGGAGTTTGAAGGGGGAGGGGGTCCCCGAAGGGCCTAACATCTACTCTCTTCTTGCTTCAGCTTTGGGAGAAAACTAAATCTAGTCCTAAAATAAAAATTACCTAGTACACAGTCGGTCTCCACAAACTGGCGTCCCTGACCTCTCCCTCTACCGGAAACAAGGCTAAGGGACAGCCAGCCGCTTGACAATAATTTAAACTATCCTGGCTAAGGGGTTTAGCTGTTACCTGCGCCCTATAAGAGAGCACAGGACTGGAGTTGCAGAACTAGCAGTCCTCTTCTCACAAAAATCCTGCTTTTTCTCGCAGGAAATGTTACGAGATAAGTCGCGCGCATAATAACTCCAAAATAACTGTATACCTTTCAGTAGAACATTTCAGTGACAAGGCAGCTTGGAGCTACTGCGACTCACGTCTGACCTGCACCAAGTCCTGCTTGCGAATGTGGCTTCCAGTGTTCCTACGACTGCTAAAATGTCCTGGAAGTCTTTTTCTTCACTTTTTCTTCAAATATGTGCCAAGCGCCTTTTGCGATTCGCGTGACACGTGATGGCTAATACACAGTGCTTAAGGGGCCCACCTGCTTGAAGTTTTTTTCCCGCGTTTGAGTCCTAGAAGCGCAAGATCTATAAGGGCTACGCTGGCACGCGCTACAAGTGCGCCATCGCCGCTACGCGTCTGAACTAGCGAGCAGTGTTCTAGTCGGGCTGCGTGTACCTATGGGATTTGACGGAGTGACCCTATAACTTTATTCTTGTGAAGACTGTAGAAAGGTTCAGTGCATGTCCCTAAAGTAAATTTATGTGTTTATAAAGTGTATATTTTGAGATACAGTGCTTTGAAAAAGCCATTTTTAACCATGCTGGAGTTCGTTGAAATGTAGTTTCTACTGTAGAAATGATCCATTTTACGTGCTTTCAAGTTTAGTTTTTAAATTTTATATTTATTCATTCTTGTGGGTAGGAAAGAATATCCTATATTAATGCACTAGTAACTTACATTCTCAAGGAAATTAAGAATTTTTTTTTTGGGGGTTATGATTAGAAAGTGAGAATCTGAAGCATACACGATCACTTGACGTTTCACTACCTGTTTCTAGTGTTGTCTGCTGACCCGAAGCCTGACATCGTTGAAGATATCACGATTATGACATGCGGTGCTGGATTCTGCCCAGCTGCTCCAAACTACAACACGACTGTGAACAACCAATCAAAAGAGAGCGTGTACATAGTGTTAGAATCATTCATAGGATGTACAGTCCTTGCAGTGAGCCTCATCGCTCTCGGAGTCGACTCTCTCAAGAGGTGACTACATTCTCACTGTGTACGCTTGTGATATTTATTTTCTGTACCAACGTCAGGTTTTGTACACATATTCGTGCCTTTATAATTCATATTTTCCCATGAAAAATTAAAACTTTATAAAATTGCAAGTATTGATATACATTTTACCTCTAAAATCTGCTGCTCTGGAAAAGAAAAAAGCCAGCGTTTCAGGAATGTCTTCCTTCATTGGAAAAAATTTAGTTTTGCATTTTTTTTAAATTTAGAATCGTAAAGGTACCGCTATTGGAATAACATTTTCTGTGTGCGCTGGATTTGTACACTCATTAACTCTCAAAAACTACACCAAACTGAAAACTTAACTCGAAACATATACCACTAACTTTATAAACCGGTACGAATTACAGAGGTTTCAGGGCCTGTATACTTAGTTAACTTCTCCCCTAGTAGCACTTTAGTTTATTTCTGTTCCTATTAGAGTTTGTAACAAATTTTATTTTTAATTAATTGAACAGATTCCTCCTCACTGTATAGCTACAGAGGATATTTCTACTGCGTAGATACTACAAAATGTTAATCGAAATTTTCCGCGCTCGAGTTCTCAAATGACGTTACTTCTAGCAGAGGTTAAATAGCTAAGCAGTGACAAAAATGTGTTCATTTGTCGCAAGGACTTGATAAACTGAACAAATTATCACGTTTCTTAGTTTTAAAAGATACTTAAAATCATTTTTACAAACATGCGTATTTCAAACATGTTGCAAAATAATTTCAGGAACTGGGAAAATTATATAATTTTCCAAGTGTAAAAGAATAAAATTACTGACTTGTCTAGTATATGTACGTTTCTTTTAAGGGCTACTGAAAAGGCAGTGTACAGTAATGGTGTGGCGTACTACTAAAAATCCAGAGATTTGCGGAAACTGGGGTTAAATAGCTAAGCAGTGACAAAAATGTGTTCATTTGTCGCAAGGACTTGATAAACTGAACAAAATATCACGTTTCTTAGTTTTAAAAGATACTTAAAATCATTTTTACAAACATGCGTATTTCAAACATGTTGCAAAATAATTTCAGGAACTGGGAAAATTATATAATTTTCCAAGTGTAAAAGAATAAAATTACTGACTTGTCTAGTATATGTACGTTTCTTTTAAGGGCTACTGAAAAGGCAGTGTACAGTAATGGTGTGGCGTACTACTAAAAATCCAGAGATTTGCGGAAACTGGGGTTAAGAAGACGTTGCACAGTGATCATGTCACTTGCCTACTTACGGTGAACCAGACTAGAGTCACTAAGGTTCTGACGCAGGTTTTGGCTTGTAGAAACCTGCCAGACGTTGCCGTTGGCCGGTGGGTTTCTCGGGGTGCTTCATTTTTCCTAGGCATTAAGTTCTATCATTCATCTTCGACTACGTCCCTTACATTGACACTTAAAACCTCACTTTTTAAACTCTGCCCAAATTCCATTCATCCACACACTACCAGAAACTCGGAAAATCAAAAGCTGCTGAAGTTTGAGCTAAGAAAGTTCAATTCTGCCGCAAACACAATTAATTTTAATTCGTGTTATTTTTAATTCATTATTTTGCGTTTAACAAAACGATATTTTATCAAATTTCTTAAGGAAGGATGTTAATGCATTCGTTTCTGAAAAAAATAACTGTACAGCATATTACCACCAAACTCCGTCGTGTTTATCTTTGCTAACAAATACATGGTTATTTAATTTTTTTGTGTTCTTAAATTCCACTGTGTCAATGCATATTATATATATATATATTTGTTTATTTATTTATTTAAAACATGAAACTACACTGATAGAGAAGTAAACTTCAGTAACATGCATTAAAGCTAATTTAATGTTCTTTGTTTTACGAAACCACCAGCTATCTGCCCACGTCTACGTCCGCGTATACTATACATTTTTACAACGATAAATAATATTTTAATAAGCATATCTACAATGTTTCTAGCTCGCTGGTTTAGACGGATTGGCATTGCCTAGTCAATCCAAGAAGTTACTAATATTTAACTTTGCTCCACATGAATCCCATAAGTCAACTCTTTTCCAACTAATGCTCACCTAACTAATTAACCTGCTTTTATCTAAATTGGTATAAATAATGTTTAATTAAGTTCTTAAAAGCTTATATGGTGGATAAGCTTTGACGTATCGTTGAGAGTAATATCATTAGCGACAACCAGAAACATGTGGAACAATAGTGAGACAAATACAAATACACGTGTGCCTTACTCGGGACTCGAATCCAGAAAATCTCTTACCATAACCCAACGTGCAACCAACTCAATTACGGAGGTAGGATTAGGAGCGTCAACTTCGGGTGTAATCAGTTTAATGTTTAGATGTATAGGGATTTCTAACCTGATATGCGCGGCTATAGGGCTGTCATTTGAAAATATCTGAGGCATTTAAATAATTTAATATTACATGGCGTACCGTATCGCTACCATGTATAATTTTGTGAAAATCTATTGATTGGTCCCCTAGATGCAATATAAAAAATTACTTTCTCATTTGGCACTGTCGTAAAGAAAGTTCATATATGTCGGGTTACAAAGTTTTGTTGAATTTGGTAATATTGTTTAGTAGATATGACAAATTATTCTTAATTATTTATGTATCCGCCATTTTTAAAATCCGTGCTCAACCCACTTAAATCACGTAAGCTTACATGGCCTCCTTATATGCAAAATTTGGTGGATATCAGTTGAATTATTTCGGAAATATGGCACAATGGTTCCATTTCCTCCACCTGGCACTGTCTTGCAAAAAGGCTGGCAAAATATGATATCTGTGTGCATAAATGATGTTTCTACTGTTAGCATACAGAATGTAATTGAAATATTTTGAAATTATTAACAGATATAACACACTTTTCTAAACTACACTCAATTACAAGATATTTGATCCCCCTGAAGGTTTCATCGCAGGAGCACGCAGTCGATAAATGTAAAGGACAAAGTAAGTATACAGAAATCATCAAAATATTGTACCAAACCAAGCATGTATTCATCAGACCAACATTTTCAGGATGCACTTAGTTTGGTATTGGACCACCCATATCACAGAGACAGGCAATACGGTCGGGCATGCAAGCATGCAGACGTCGGATGTTCTCTCGAGAAATATCCCGCCACAGCTGATGCAACTGACCCTCCAAATCTGCCATAGTTGCAGTTAACCAAAGGTACCGTCAATCTGGTTTCAACAAATGTTCTCTATGGGCGAGAGGTCCGAAGACCTTGCTTGCCATGGTAACATGTTGAAATCTTGAAGGCAGGTCAGAAATACTCTTACTGTGTGAGGTAGAGCATTATCCTGCAGGAAAATGTGGTTGTTAAGCTGCGCTAGGAAGGCGAGCGCATATGATTCCAGAATTACCTGGATGTATCGCCGCACCATCAAGGTTCCTTCAATAACACCAGTTGGTCTGGTCACTCCTGTTGGTCAGTTGGCCTGGTAAGTCTGTGCGGATGTTTTGTATAATCAGCTGGTGTGGACAGTCTTTATGGTCGATTGGTCTTGTTGGTTGATCTGGACAGATGTTGTGGGTGGTCGGTCTGGACGGTTGGCATTACTGGTATAGTCGTTTGGTATGGTCGTCCTAGTCAGTTGATCGATATTCTGCATCGGGAATGTTAATAAGGAATACTTGTTCATTCATTCTCTCAGTTCTGACATCCAGTGGACAGGAGGGATTTTGGATCTTTCTCGATTCACTTCCCCTTAAGTATTCTCTTTGGTCCTGATTATTGTTTAGTAAATCAGATTTATTGTTCCTTGCCATGGTCTGCAACTTCCAGTCTCATGTTCCTTGTTATTTGCTTTGGCCGTCATATTTTAACTTTTTGTGTTCCTTGTTCACATCTTGTCATCGTTATTCAATTATTCTTCACTTCCGAGTGGGCTGCAAGCCCCCTAAATTATCAGCTGTCTACTAATAATCATTTGAAAGTTATTCCTTAGTGCTTCGGTGAATGCACCACAAGCTGTATTGTGTCCGTTTTATAGAGGTTTTACTGTCTAGTCAAGCCCAGTAAGTGTGTCCCCGCCCTTCTTACACGTTTCTATTTCGATGTAATTTGCCATTGTTAGGGTTACATATCCTTTCCAGAGAATTTTATTGCTCATTGACAATTTTCTATAATCCGTAGCTCAAAATCCTTTAATCTTCTGGCTACTTTCTTGCAAATTCTCCTAATTTTTTACAGTGTTTTTATTTATCATAGTTCTTCTGTTATCTAGTTATTCATCATCTACTTATCATTCTCTACATGTCTCAATCTTAACATCTTCTATCCTTGGACACTCCAGAGTCACATGCTGGAAAGCATCTTTCACGCCACAGATTAGATTAAATGGCGATTATACCAATTTAAATCCATATAGTTTGACTTTAAAATTTCTTTGCCCCAAAAGTATCTTGCTAGTAATCTATTGTGGTCTAGTGGTGGCTTATTTTTTCCTCAGTTCGTGGAAAGATTTGGAAAATTAATCATTCTCTCCGATCTATCGCATCACTCCTGTTAGACCTGTACTGTTCTTTTTCTCTTCTTTTTTATACTGACAAATAAAATTGTTTTTCCGTTCTCGTTTTATCAAGCCGTGAGCCTCTCTCTTCTACCAATATGTGCAGGAGTAATGCTCCTGCAAAAACCTGGAAAGCTTCAGTTGATGTTTTATATAGCATCGTCACCACAAGCAATATTACCTTTTATATTTTTAACAGTAGCTTTTCCCTAAAAAATTCCAAAAAATCGCAAACAAATTCATAAAAGTCAAGGGGTACATTATGCTAATGTATACTACTATCATTTGTTGGATGTAGATTGTAGATGACATTGGTCTGGACCCAATGACCTTGAAAACCAATACCCGAGAAAAATTCATGTCACCAAGCATAGTATGTTTCTGACTACTACCACCATATTGAATGCAAGTGATGTTCACCTTGGCCCCATAAACTTTAATGACCTTAAAAACAAAAACTTGGAAAAAAATTCATAAAAGTCAACAAGCATATTATGTTACTGACTACTGCCACATTGGATGCAAGTGACATTGGCCCCATGACCTTGAATGACCTTTAAAACCGAAACTTGAGAAAAAACTGCATTAAAGTCAGCAAGCTCACTACTACAGCCATAATGGATGAAGGCGATCTTGATCTTGACCCCATGACCTCTAATAACCTTTAATACAAAAACTCGAGAACAATGCATTAAAATAAGCAAGCAAGCAAGCATATTAAAATACTGACCACTATCACAATATTGGGTGCAGGCAACCTTGACCGTTACCCATGACCTTGAATAACCTTAAAAACTAAAACTCGATAAAAGTACATAAAAGTCTGCAAGTATATTATATTACAGACTACGACCATCACATTGGATGCTGGTGACACTGACCTTGAACACGTTACATTCAATGGCCCTGAAACTTGAAAACAAAACATGAGAAAAATGTATAAAAGTCAGCAAGCATATTATGTTACTGATTACTACTACCATATTGAGAGTACTTAACTTGACTTTGACCTCCATCATCTTGAATGACCTTCAAAATAAAAATGGAGTACACATTCATAAAAATCGGCGAGCATGTGATATTACTGACTACCACTGAGTTTAGTCTTGCAAATTGGTTAAACATGACATAAAACACACTTTATATTTCACATGCATTTTTAATTTAATTAATTTCTTGCAGTCGTTTGTACTCTTCAAAAATTACAATATTCTTCGATATATATGCATCTATGCAACTTTGTTGTAAGTTATAGTCCAGTATGCATCTCGCTATTCATACTCATGCTGTTCTTGTGTGAAAATATCGTAACATTTATTACACCGACACACTGTTTAGGCCATGTTATGTAGGTAACTACACTTTTGAGGACATGTACCGAAGTAACAAGAAACCTGCTAGCAGCAAACCTGGTACTGATGAAAAATTCATGTCACCTCTATAGGTCTTTCCATATCTAAATAAACAATCGGTACCGCTGATCTGCTTATCGCACCTGTCACACAAATATGACATATGACAGGGAGTTTTGGCACAATGAAAGCTTCTAGGTACCTCAGCCGAAGAGGTAGATGACAATACTACTATAGGAATGCCGCTCGAAGAATTCGATGGCACTGCTGGTACCCCTCCCGAAGAAGTCGATGGCAGGGTCGTAACTACCGTTAGCTCTGGATTGCCCGATGTCATCGCAGATTCAGAATAAGACATAGATGCGAAAATTCAGAAGCTAACAGAGACTAACAACATTTCACTATAGCCATTGTTAAACTAGGCATCTCAGCTAACCTCCCTATTGCTTATAATATACGGGTATGCAAGCCTTGTGGCGTCATATGAATTTTGAACCAATCATATTACACCATTAATACATTGTGTGGACACGAACCAGCCAATCACCCGAGTTGCCACGTTATTGCACCTGACCAATCACGTGAAGACACTGATACATCATTTGTGGGATTCAGTCTCTGACTCCTGCTAGACCAACTCCTCACAAGACCGTTTACAAGACTGACTACACACACTCACACCTACATGCAAACACCTACACAAACACCTACACATGCATGCACCTATACAACATGCACACACGCACCTACACACACATGCACATGCACAAACACACACGCCAATACAAAGAGCCCGAAATATTCCGATTTTCAGACTGAATCCTCCTCCTATAGACTCCAAAATGACTCCTCCTACTCCAAAATAAGTAACCCCTCCAAAATGACTCCTAAATTACTCATCTAAAGTGACTCCAAAATGACTCCTAATGTCTCCTAAATTACTCCTAATGACACTAAAATGACTCATAATGACTCCAAAACTACTCCAAAATTACTCCTCCTCTTCAAGACCTCTCCTCTTCAGGACTCCTGCAGACTGACTTCCGCATATGATGCCTCAGTGCCTTCTCGAGATTGGTCAGCTGCAATCTCGTGGCAACTCAGTGATTGGCTGGTCGGTTTCTGCACAATGTATTAATGGTGTAATATGATTGGTTCAAGTCAATATGACTTCATAGGGCTTGCATACTCGTATATCAAAAGTAATAGGGAGGTCACCTGGTTTGACAATGGCTAATGTGAAAGGTGAATAGTCTTGGCTAGCTTCTGCATCTTCGTATCCAAGTCTTATTCTGCATCTGCGATGATTTCGGGCATTCCAGTACTAATAGTAGCTATGGCAGTGCCATCTATTTCTTCGGGAGTGATACCAGCAGTGCCTTCGACTTCTTCGAGCAGTATTCCTATAATAGCATCGTCATCTACCTCTTTCGACTGAGGTACCTATAATACCATTGCCGACGTTACCTGCTTTTCCAGCACTTACATCTCCAACAGGTCCGCCCGAGTCTTTTCTGGAAACACTACGTCGTCATCAGTGTCACTTTTGTGATAAGACGTTTAGTTTCGAGCGCGATTTACGATGCCATGAAAGCTTTCATTGTGCCTAAACTCCCTGTCATATGTCATATTTGTGTGACAGGTGCGGTAAGCAGATCAGCCATACCGATAGTTTACTTAGGCATGCAAAGGCCTGTAAAGGTGACGTGAATTTTCATCATTACCAGGTTTGCTACTATCAGGTTTCTTGTTACTTCGGTACATGTCCTCAAAAGTGTAGTTACCTACATAACCTGGCCTGCACAGTGTGTCGGTGTAATAAATGACGTAATATTTTCGCACAACGACAGCATGAGTGTGAATAGCGAGTTGCATACAGGACTATGACCTACTACAAAGTTGAATATATTGAGATGCATATATATTGAAGAATATTGTAATTTTTTTTAAGGGTATGAACGAGTGTAATAAACTAACTGAAACAAAAATATTTGTGAAAAATAAGTGTGTTTTACTTCATGTTATCCTAATTTGCAACAATAAAATTAGCAGTAGAAGTCAGTAACATAATCTACTTGCTGACTTTTATGCATTTTTCTCGAGTTATTTCAATGTCATTAGGTCAAGGTCGCTTACATCCAACATGGTGGTAGTAGTCAGTAAAGTACTATGCTTGTTGACTTTAGTGTATTTTTCTCCAGTTTTTGTTTTCAAAGACATTCAATGTCATGGGGTAAAGGCCAAGGTCACTTGCATCCAATATATTAGTAGTAGTCAGTAATGTACTATGCTTGTTGACTTTTATGTATTTGTTCTCGGGTTCTTGTTTTCAAGGTCTTTCAAGGTCATGGGGTCCAGGTCAAGACCACCTGAATCCAATATAATGGCAGTAGTGAGTAACATAATATTCTAATCGACTTTTATGAATGTTTTGTTCTTTGTTGGATTTTTTAAGGAAATGTGGGAAATTTTAAGGTAAACAGGGAAATTTTTAAGGAAAACAGGGATCTTGTTAGTTAAAAATGACTGCTGGGCGACAAGAATTTTAAAATAATTATTTAGTTATTTTTTAATAATTATTTAATACTTTTTAAATAAATTATTATTAATAAATTTTTAATAATTATGTGCGGAATATTTTGGAATTGGATTGGTAATGGTGGACCCATAATCTGGCTTCCAAGTCCCCCGACCTGAACCCGATTGATTTCTTTGTGTGGAGATATTACAAAGAGCTAGTTCACTTCCCGGGATGCCACAGTTTTGAGGAACTAACAAGAAAACTGCGAGATGGCGAAGTAGCCATCAAAAACAATGGAATGGCGTTTCGATGCTTGCAAGAGAATTTCTTCCGGCGATGCTGCTTTGGCATCGAACAAGAGGGTCTTCATTTTGGAAATTGTTTCTAATGTGTTCTAATACATGCATGTTCAATCCTTAGTAATTTGTTTTTATCACATTTTTGCTTACTCTCACAAATTAGAATTTTGCACATACTTCTTTTCGAATCACGTTTTTAGGATGAGGACGCAGATGTAGTGCGATGACATTTTCAGGGTAGGTAGCTGATAAAAGGAGGAAGTTTTTAAAGTAGGTAAGGAACACGTTCGATGTGAACTTTTTTTTAAACGTCACCAAATGTTATGGACAAACTATGCTTTCAGATCTTTGATATTTTTTGATATTTTTCTCGGTGACATGCTAAGATAGATGAACGTAAATGTTGTTGCACCGGACTGGCCATTCAGTCAGCTAATAGGTCTTGAGGTCCTCGACCTCCTTGCTTCGGCTTGACACTACTTCCTGAGATATTCCTGTATACATAAATTTATTATTCTACTGTAGTTCTTTCATATATTCTACGATGGCTTTCTCAGATGTTTGCAGATCATGGACAGCACCCAACAGTCTCATTTGACATAAACCCCTGCCCTGCAGTTTAATGATGATTGAAGATATCTGCTTAATATGAGAGAAACCTCCACCTTTTTACAAAGCAAGCAAAAGTCCGAGTCTATTAACAAGTTCAGTGGAGACTTCAGAAAATATGAATTCGGTGTTCTTGTCGTCTTCTGCCTTCTTCAAACCACTTTTAACCAGTATAGCTGGTGGGCAGATAAATGAGATCATCGAGAAAAGCGATATTGTTTTCAATACCAACATTGTCTTCATTATTACATTCAGTGCCCTTCTCTTTTTTTAAAACAGGCATTACTTGCTTCACTGACCACAGTCTTCATTATCGTCTTCATCGCCCTTCTCTATTTCAGCACAGGCATTGCCTGCTTCTTTGTCATACACATAGTATCATTAGATACACTAGTATCATTTGCTTTTTAAAAGGAGTCTCATTGGTATAATTAGTCTTTAGTTACAGCTATTGGTTCCACATTATTCTTCTAAAGTTCTTCCCATTCATGTGCCAATTTATCAAATGTATATTTCGCACGAACCGTCTGTATGGAACATTCATTGTTGCTTGTACTGCCTATTGTCCCATCGTCTTCTGGAGGCAGCAAAGTCATCACATGATGTTCCTCATTGAGGAAAATAACTCTACATATGCAGGCCTTTTATGTGTTAGTTAAGTTATTACTTCCAGCGAACTGTCTAAAATATTTATAGTAACTAATAATGGCACGATACGGTTCTTCAAACAAACACTCTTCTTTTTCGCCTGGCCTTTACTATAGAATATGGCACAACAGCCTAAATGATTCCCGAGTAAATTTTGCCAATTGGTTAAGGTTTTCATATAGTTATACTCGACATACTCGATTTTGCAACATCAGTGGGTTACAGCATCCTCATTCAAAAGAAGTCATACATATAGAATTACTCCTACCAATAGACTCCAGCCGACTGACTTCTGCACACTGACTCCTTTAGACTGACTTCTGTCGAAAAAATTGTATGTGTGTATGGATTGCAATGATTGAGTTATGGATTTGTTGTATTGGACAAAATTATGGAGGCGAGCCACTCAGTACTCTGATTCTCGTGTACCTGTAACTGTACATTCCTGGCATGACGTACAGATAATTAAGTCACAGCTATAAATTGTTTCCCGGTATTAATGAAATTCAGTTTCTACATGGTGAAGTAATCTGAGTGGACAGTTCCCCCATGCTCTTTGCTCACTCTCTAAGATTGGTAATTATCCTATGTTGGTACAGATGAATGGTCCTGACCATTGTTCTTAACATTTTGGCAGGAGTTTGTCTCTGCAGCAGGCAGTCTCGTAAGAGTTAGTCTTGGATGGAATCAGTCTTCGGTGTAGTCAGTCTGAGATGGAGTCATTCTTATATGGAGTCAGTCTTGGGTGGAATTAGCCTTGGGTGGAATTTCAGTCGTTGGTTGATCTGATTTGTTGGCTTGGTATGCTTTTATGGTCCTTTAGTATGGTCCTTCGTAATTGTTGGTTTGGTACGGTCAGTTAGTAATGGTCAGCCTCTGTGAAATTCAAGGGTATGCGAATAGCATTAATGACAACATAGGCAGTCCAGCTGGAGTCAACGATCGTAGCACGAAAGAAGAAGTCGATGTGTTGGTCGCAGGCATACCATTAAATAAACACTTCATCTTTATATCTACACTCCAATAGCTCGCTGGTCTGCACTAGTATTCGAAATTTTAGGCAGAGTTTTTACTTTTGTGGGGAGAGTTGTGTGAAATTGCGAGCATATTCGATAATACCCTGCAGAATTCGCTGGAATATGTTAACATAAAATAATAACATACTAGACTGAATGCTGGAAACGTCAGGAAAGAGAGTGCTATCTTTCGCCTCTCACATCAGTCGAAGAACTGTGATGTGGTGCACCTTTGGCTTAATTAATTATTTGTGGAGGATGACATATCGTGTGACCGACGACCAATCACGAGTGAGTAATGTGATGCCATCGTGAAATCACCAATGCAGTCTAGTGGTTGTGTTCAGGGGTTGAGCTATAGTGTGTAAATAGTGGTTGGGTGACGACAAAACATGGTGGTCGGTCGGCTCAGGCTCCGATCCCCCATCCCCTATGTTTATATTTTTTTTAGAGTTTTATACATTTGAAAGTTTTTTTTTACATAATTGGATTTTTTGGGAAAATATTGCAATTTTTTTGGTTAAAAGTAATTCAAGGTCACGGTCACTGGGTCACGGTCACAGACGTGAAGTTAGGGTGATGGTCGGCCAGATCTAATATGGTGGTTGGGTTCACCACAACATGGTGGCTGGTCAGCTTCGGTGCCGGCTATGGTACCCCATCCCCTCTATGCTCAAATAATTAGAATTTTTATTTTTTTAAATTTATTTATATTTCCAAATTTTTTTATCAGTTTTAGAGGTTTTTATAAGTTGTGAAAAGATTCTTTTGTTTTTAATTTTGCGATTTATTTTGGTTTAAGTTTATCGTGGGTCATGGACACGGGGTCAAAATCACGGGTGTGAGATCATCAAGATAATCTAGATATAATATGTCGGTCTGGTGACATCTTAACATGGTGGGCGCTCGTCGGCATCGGCGCTGGTCCCCCGCCTCTTGTACCAGGCTTCTCGTTATTGTTCTATTTATGAACACAGGCTTATCATTCGCAGCAATCTTGTAACACAATCAACTTTTAATTTTATTTTTATTATTTAGTTACAACAAAAAATTAGTTTAAAAATTGCCGTTGATTTTGACAGTTCCAAATAATAAACTGCTATAGCAATGAGGGTTTGAGAAGTAAATTGAATATGAATTGTAATATTATGATTGTAGTTAATAGTCCTAAGGCTGATAAGAACCAAAAGCAACCTCACGATATTGAAGACAATGGCGAACCCAAAGCGAACTCACAAAATGATTCTGTGATGATTTGTCGTTGCCTTTTACAATGTGGAGGTGAGCCAAACTGACCAACTGCTTTAGAAACTCCAAGTGAACGGTAACGTGATTCCAATACTCATCCCACGGGTGAGAGAAATAATGCCCCCCACACCGCACTAGAAAGACGGACCAGGACCAAGTGTTACATAATTATCAAAATATTGGAGCTGTAATATTTGATCAAAAACTATTATTAAAGTGTATAATATTATTATAATTTAATATTAAACATATTACAATATATATTTAAGACGAACACGCCTTTGAATTGTATTTAATTCGTTTCAATTATCTATTTTAACCAGCATCAGACTACAGTGTGTTCGGAAGGTAAACGCACTACAGTTTTAGGGGTGTCTTTCAAGAACGTATAACCAGTGCGGCAATTCAACTGAGAAAACTTTGATTGCCTCCCTAGTTATGTTGTTAGCCACAGCGAAGCTAAATATTTTGCCTTCAGACTACTTATTCTCTCTGAGATAAGCTGTCAATTTCGTAAATATCTTATTTATATAACAGAAAAGATGGAAATACATGATGTTCCAGAACCGCCATGTTCACTTCCTCCATTTTATTCCTGGCTTAGAAAATGTGAGTAGGTCGCTATATATTTTTATTGCTGCGAGTAAAAATATTTTTGTGAAAATAACAATTTAATGTGTATTCCTAGATACAACGAAGATAATCGTAAAGGCAGCGTTAGAGGAATATCTAATCTCGAGGTTTTTTTCGCCACTGTGAAGCTGATAAAGGAATCCCGTAAACTGTTCCTGATTCCCATAATGCTGTGGATCGGAATGGAAGAAGCATTCATCACCGCTGATTTCAATGAGGTAAGAGCTGTCTTTAACTGGCTACTTCTTAAATTTAAACTCACTTTTTTTTTCCTTATATTAACCGGGTAGGACAAGAAGTCCAACAAATTTTATAAAACAGTTTCAATGTGTTTAGAGAATTCACGCTCACGATGGGGATGCTTTTTTTTTTATACCATTCACAAATTTTTAATTATTTGCATTGTAACTTATACTGTATTTTATTGTAATTAAGTGTTCTAATAAAAGAGTAACTGTGATAGTATGCGATTATTTTGACGAGAAAATTTATTCAGGTTCTCTGTATTTGCAATTACAGTACGTTAGTGCAAATTTTTGAAGAGAATGCTTATTATGACTTTTCCAGTGTTTTATTGCTTTAAAAGCTTGACGAATAACAAAACAATTTTGGTAGCATGCACTTAGTTTAACGTAAATATTTATTCTAATTCACTGAATTTGTAATTGCAACATTTTGAATTTTCGAAAAGATGGCGAGGTATTGCGACTTAGAAAGCTTAACGAATAATTAGGCAAGTATTCAGCATGTCTATTAACTTAATTATCCTTAATATCCAGTACACTGGTGGATACGAGATAAGTAGCCGTTCAGTGCAGTCATGTATCGTCGTCAGTTTTTCATAGAACGTAGCATTATGTTTAAAATCCATAGACTACCTTGCATATCAGATTTTTCAGAAGTAGGACTCAGTGAACGTGCATTGAATGTTTCCAGTCGTTCGTATCTTGCGCCTCGGGAGCGAAGATTGTCGGTCTAGTGATGATATGCTACGGCATCACGAGCACGATACCCGCCATCTTGGTGGGCTTTCTGGAGAGCATAACTGGTCAACCACCAATAATGGGCGGCGCAGCCTTACTGCAGGTCGCAATATTTGTCACACTGCTCTTCTGGAGTCCCAGTACACTCAGCAGTCCTGTGCCCGCCATCATAGCCGGCCTGTTGGGGGGGGGGGGGGGGGGGGGGTTACGGATGGTGTCTGGAACTTCCAGTTAACTGGTGAGAGCGTAGCGAATATTCATCATGCAGGAAAGTAGTATCGAATTTGTAATCATAATAATGTTCGTCAAGATGTCCACCCTGGGTCCACACACATACGAGTGACGGCTTGCGAGTGAGACCTGTCACCTATCATTCATAAATATTGCTGTAGAATGGTATCCCTAGGCAGGGCAATGACGGACGGGGTGGAAGGAAATGCCTCGAGAAAAGCACCCAGTGGTAGCATCAACCACGTTTCACACATGCGAAGACCCTTAATACACTCTTGCGCCAAACAAAAAAATTCATCCAATTAAGAATTAACTCTTTCAATTAATTTGATCCGTTCAATCAATTTAACCCTTTCAATAATGTTAATCCTTTTTTTATTTTTTTAATAACCCTTTCAATCAATTTAATTAGCCATTTCAATTAATTTAATTAACACTTTGATATCAAATTAATTAGGTCAATCAAAAATATGGCTTCTCTTTGGGGTTAGAACCGCTACGCCCCTACTACTACTGACAATGTGAGTGCTAGTCTTGTATCAATACTTTTAATTTTATTCAGATACCAATGTTATTTAGGAGATTTGTTTTTTAGACATTGGCTGTAGTGATTAACGAGTGCGTACAGGTGCACAACAAAAATAGAACAAACTAAACTTAGGAGAAATGTAATAGCATCCGCATGCATGGTACAAAATAGCACAGTTATGGTTGAAACACTTCACATTAGGTCGTTTCACAGCATGTTCTCAATGTGTTTACTATCGACAGCAATACGCATCTGTAAATTCACATGTAGCGAGCGACGAGTGGCCTGAAGTGTTTCTGGCGCAATGCCTCTTCAAGCTGCCACAATGTGTTCTTGCATGCATTCTGGTGTCGTAGAAACCGTGTTGTACACCTTATCTTTCAGTGTTCCCCACGGGACAAAATCGAGATATGTCAGGTCGGGGGAGTGAGCTGGCCTCTTACAGCACCACCACGCTCTAACACTGGTTTGGAAACGTTTCGATACTTGCCTCACTACCAAAGCAAAATGCGGAGGATAATCAACCTGCTGAAACCACACATCACGACGTATGTCGATCGATATGTCTTCTGGAAATGGGACTACATACAGCCGGTCACTGTCCCTTGAGAAAAGTATGTCCCTATGGCGTAGTCTCCAGCGATTCCACACCACATGTTCACTTTCCACTGTCGCTTGTGCTCCACGTGCTGGACCCAGCGCAGATTCTCCGTCGCCCAGTAATGCATATTTCGTAAATTTACGTACCCATGGTATGTGAAGTATGTTTCATCGGTAAATAGTATGTAAGATAGAAATTGGTCGAAGAAAAAATTTAGCAGGGCCTTAAAAAGTGCCTACTTTACCGTAAATAGCCTATACACGTGTGTCAAACTACTCGAACAATGGGAGTTTAGCATTTGAGTAGTAAAGGCCTTTAGAAGTAATTGCATTTTTTTTTAGAATAACACACAAACAGCAGTAATGACAATGTAAGGTCTGCACAACAATATTCAAGAGGAGAAGTCCAAAGTGGTGGCCTATGTACAGGCAGTCGCCGCAAGGCGCGCCAGCTCCGTTCGCCTTCGTTATATGCGACTTGTTCATGCAGGTACGTGAAGTAGCGGACTCCCGTCGCTCGTGCTGTTTTGCTAGCTTTAATTGCAATTTTAAAATACTAGATGAATTTTCCGAAGATTTTGATACTAGAATTTATTGCTTATATTAGATTATAGATGCTATGGTTTGTATTTCAACATGTAGTTTAAAACACCTTGTGTGTGTATGTATATATATATATACACACACATACACACACACAGGATAATCTCGAAGTAGAGGTACAAACGATGTGAGATGATTCCTTGAGCAAATGAGATATAGAATACTACATACGACCTATGTCCTACACTAACTAGTAAGGGAGGTAGATGCTATTGAAAATCGACGTTTCGAATTGTTTTATTTCAAAATAATAAAACCTATTTGAGATGAAAGAACAATTTTGTGTTTACTGTAGTCTTGAACTGAGATCTGAAATCTGCAAATGGTTTATGATTCTATCGGTCCCATTCATTTTTAAATTGGTAGTATCATACTGCTATCCAACAAATGTGTGTAACCCTTGGGTTTTTATCGCTTTTAATGGCGTCATAATCACGTGTATATCAATGTTCAAAAAAGTTTGCGTTTGAGTAACTCTTTCAGACGAACGGCTGTCGAGGAAACAGACAAAGTTTGTAAAGGTGCTGTTGGTTTTGCAATAATTTATTTTCAATGTCTTTCCAGGAAATGTGCTCTGCATTTGCGTAATACGTATTTTTGTAAGCCCTTTTGGCTGTGCCTTGCAGGTAGAACTTTAGGTGCTTACGTTTTTCAATGTCTGTTCACCCATTTATTTCGCTGGCTGTGTTGTAAATGTCCAAAAATTCCTCCACAGTTTTATTACTTTCACTTGTGAATGTGGGGATTTGTTCTGGTTGTTTTAAAATTAACTACGCTGGCTTTGTAGTGTTAGGTGGTTGTTGAGCTTGATTTGTGTTGTCCGTAAAATTAATGTAATTGTGTTCTGTGGTGTCAATGTTTGTAGTTGGTATGGAAATTTAGAATGGTTCTGTGTTACCTGGAGGTGTTTAAGTGGGTGTGGTCTAAGATATCCACTTGTTTTTGCCTCGTACGTGTTTTGTTCATGTGTGTTGGGGAATGTGTAATCAAGTGCGGTGTTTTGTTGCGTGGGTGAAGTGCGTAGGTTGTGTGTTAAGTCTGTAGTCTCACTGGTTAACTGAGTCTGTTGTTCAATGTATTTATCATATATATTCTTGGCCTCACTCAAATAAGTGTCACTGTTTTAGCCTATTTTCATATTGATTTTGCAGCAGATTTCCCTTGTTTGCTCATGTCTGAGTGTTGTGTGTTAGTATAGGAAAAACCAGCACTTCCTGTAGGATAACGCACACTGACTGTAAATAAACAGGCAGTTTCAGTAGTGTAATCTTTAATGTATGGTACTTGCTGTTTACAGTAAGGTCCTTCAATAACATCATTGCAGCAGACACAGCAGCATACAATAGACACGGGCATGAAGTATTGCCTATTGTAGGCGTTCTCCCTTTCCTTAACTCCTAATGTATTACTTCTACTGTATATCCGCAGCTCATTCCATACTGACTCCAGTTTTTCTCAATACCTTATTATATAACACTTTAAGATCGGGAGACCTACGGGGGGTAAGTAACTTTCGCTGGTTAGACCAATGATTAAGAATCCTTTATACAAAACACGTTTATTATAACAATCTCTATACTTGAACAGAACAATACATTTCACTTTATACTGAACAATAAACATCAATTACTCTACTTCTGTAGTCACAATGATTAACACAATATGAAGTTAATCCCTTGCCAGAATATTAACCAGTTATTAGATTACTAATGGGGCCTCGATATCTAGGATGTCACCTAACCGCCTAGCCGAATTTATGCTCACCATAAACTGTAGATAGGTATGTTGCAGTGCTTCCCAGAGCTCCTCCAGACCCTGGTATCAAGTTGCTCTCGTCTTCATGCCGCTCTGGCACTACATGACGTCGCTTCTCAATTACTCTCTCAAGTCTGGGGGGGGGGGGGGGGGTTCAGTGCGCTAAGATTTTACAGCCGGGTAGTAGTAAGTCAATCAAAGTTTGTTGTACAAACAGGAGGCTCGCAAGGAATCTATTGTGATTGTAACTTTAGCTTGTGTGCGGCCCCCTAGTATTTGCCACACTATGTAGTAGGCAATGTATTGCTGCAGCCGAAGCTTTGTGAGCATTTTTCATAAACAAGGCGAGTCCTGGGCAGTTGTTACAAGAAGACCATTTTTGTTAATGAAGCTATACATCTTAATAAACCAGCATCGAAAGTTCATACTTCCTGGCGGTAAAAAAAAGTTGCCTTCAAAAAGAAGGCAACAACCCTGTTACTTTCGTTTCGAGGTTATTATTCAGAGTTTACTTTAAGATTAAATATCCCGATAACATAAAACGCCGTTCGGAGAGTTGTAATTTAATCCCACTTCGTTATCGATATTTTACAAAAATACATTTTAAAATTTAATTTTCAATGGCGTACATCTTTATTTACATTCAGGTAGCGTATAAAGTATCCTGTATATTTCCCACTTGATGTTTCATAAAGAGTAAGCTCCAGAAATGTGTCGGTCAAATTCCGCCCCTACCTGTATTTATAGATATGAAATAAGGAATATCGTATTGAGGAACGGAATATCCGTATTTGAGTAATTGGTAATACAAATAATATAACGTGGATTTATGGCAGTAACGTTTTTTTAATTAACAATTAAAAAAATTTTAATGGAATTAAGTTTAATTTTAAATTTTAAAATAAAAAATTAAAAGTTGCAAATAGGTTATAAAAAATTTAAAAAATTAGATAATGTTATATCGAACGTGTTTACAGTAACGCAAATTGTTAGTTTAAACGCAGATGGTTAGACACAGGCAGTCAAACAAATGGATTTAACATAATTACCCTATTCGTCCGTTTTGTTTGTTTGCATGCGCCTAGGAATGCCGGAAATACAGGATATTCAGGAATTAAACTCCCAAACTGCGGGAAGTGATTCCTTATGAAAAATAAAGTCGTACATATACACGACACATATACCTAAACGGAATATTAAAGGAGATATAAGTCCATGAAAATTGGGTTTTGAAAACGTATTTTTGCCGAATGCCTTGTACAACGCCTAAAAAGTCCGCAGAAAAAAAGGTGACTTATGCTTCCCATTTTGCAGAGTCGCGTGCGTAATGCTGGCCGTCCTTGATCTGTGCGCACTTATCGGCTTGAGGAAGTGATAAATCAGCACCTCAACGACGTGCCCTCCACTAGCACACGTTCCATAGCGTGACAAATCGGCATGTCTCAATCAACCAAGTGGGTTGTACTGTGAGTAAACCGCCACCATTCCTACCGCTGGCAGAAAGCACAAAGCATTCAGCGAAAATAAATTTTCAAAACCGAATTTTCTCAGGCTCGTACTTCCTTTAATGTTCTGTTTACGTATATGGTGGCCTGTATATATTTGATTATATTTTTCATAAGGAATCGCATACTGCAGAAGATTCTGTATACCAACTGCAAGGCACGTGCATCGCGGATTTTCTGGAATTGGGAAAACAGCCGCGACTGAAGCCACAGTTGCCACACACGTGCTTTCTGGCTAACCTGTGCTAAGAAGGTAGGTTGGAAAACCGTAATAGACATTGTTAAAACCCCTGGACTGGACAGCAGATAATTACAAAACTGCATGCAATCAATAATGTTATTAGAAACGTATTCGAAACACTAGAGGAGAAAGACGTGTAACCGTGAGTGGAGAAAGAGGAAGTCTTCCAGGCTGGTTTTCCTTTGTTCGTGAGCAGGTTGTTGGAAGGCGTCAAACTGAGGACGGCAGTGAGCTGCGTGTGTTGTGTTGTAGCGCTGACTGGTATCATGTCCCCTGGCCAGGAGGCCGCCTTCAGCAACTACCGACTCTGGGAGTTTCTGGGCCTCGCCATAGCCTACGGCTACAGCTCCGTGCTCTGCACACACTTGAAGATCTACATTCTGCTGGGGATGCTGCTGCTCGGGCTGCTCGGCTACTGTGTTACTGAGCGGCTACACACTCTGGCTGAGAAGAAGTCTTACAGCATCAACACATAAGGACACACTCTTTTCTTGCTCGGCACTACTCATTTGTGCACGCCGTTTACTCGTGCTGATCATTTCTCTCTGGCTCGTGGAAATGTTTCCCACGACATTTTCCAACTTCAGTCCGAAAATTGGAAATGTAGGAAGTTCTACCGAAATACGAAATTAATATTTATAAAATTAATACTGATTTCACCGCACGAATTTAATACCAACTATTTATTATTCTTTTAACATAACGATTATATCTTTTTTTTTTTTTTAATTTTCAGTAGAAAACATTTTTTACTTTATAATAATTTAACTTGTAACTGTACAGTGCGAGTGTTTAGTAAATAGTAATATTTCACAGATATAAAATTATGGAATTTTCACTAATGCATGTGGCAGCATAATCTCCACCGAAGGCAGTAAATTTTTACACCTACAAATTACTTTTACTATGTGTCCCAAGTATATTTATTTCAAAAATTATTAAAATAACATTTACACTGTACTACTAGGCATGGTTATACACTGCATTGTGCCAAATTAATATTCCTATGTAGCAGAAAGTGGTTTTCCCTCCACAACTAAAAATTTACAGACATCACAATTGTAATTTCACCGTTGTGTATGTGTGTAGTTTTTCGCAGATACAATTTCCCTCTACCTAACATAATGTTGTGGGTCAGAAGTAAGATTGTGACACTTGCACTGAACAAATATCAGTTGCTGTGCAATTATTTCTATGCGAAGTGTTAAATATAATTATTGTGCGGAAAACGTCTCTCTCTGTGTGTAGATTAGAATAGAAGGTGAACATGTTATATACGTGAGTTATCAGCAATACATCACCTAGGAACTATATTCGCTCTTATATGGGCGAATAACGTAATTTATAGTCTATTTTAGCGTGTAATCTGTATTGAGTGCACACTCTACAAATCGAGGAGGCTGTGCTACAAAAGTTTCGGCAGAATCCACATACCAGCAAATACGCTGTAGCAAATTGTCTCAGCACTACATATGCTACTTTACTGCGTGTTCTGCATCAGGAGAGAATGCGTCCATTCAAGTAGCAGAAGTTATAGGATCAGTCTTCTAGTGACTTTCACCTTCGCCTACAATTTGCGCGATGGATTTGTCAGCAAACTTTAGATAACCATGCCTTCCCAACGTGTGTTAATTTTCAAAAGCCACAACAACTATTGTTGTGATTGGGAAAATCCAAAGGATACTGTTGTGCGCGATTATCAGCACAGATTTGTTGTCAATATATGGATTGGCATCGTAGTCGACCATCTGGTTGGGCCATACATTTTACCAGATCGACTACGTGGTGTCATTTACCATATGTTTGTACGTGACGTCTTACCTACAGCTTCAGGAGAGCGTTCCGCTGGCAGCGAGGCAACAATTATGTTTTCAGCATGATGATACTCATCCACATTATAACTTCAATGTCAGGAACTGCTTAAATCAAATGTTCCACAGAGGTGGGCCTATATCTTGGCCACCTATTTCTCCCGATCTCACTCTGATGGATTTCTCTTTGTGTGGGGAGCTGAAACGCCTCGTTTACATAACCCCTTTAGATACTGCAGAAGTTCCTGCAGAGCTTTGGACGTACCAAAGAGTCACTGATATGTAGGTGCCACTTCTGTATTGAAGTCAATGGCGAGCAATTATAGCAACGTCTTTAAGTGTGCCAGCTTTCCTTTCAAAGAAATGGTACTTAGTACGTAGAGATGTCACCCACCCTAGCGGCAACACGGTCGAAGTAGATGACTTTCGGTACACACAAATATTGCTCATCTTGACCGCCTCTATAATCCCCCAAACGTTGTAAACGACTTTTGTTCCACTCTGTATACCATCACATCAATACACGTTGATCCTCAAGTAAATTAGAGTATAAGTATGTGAACCAACTGACTTCAGGGAAATATTGGCGAATTCTGCTCTTTTCGCGAGCAGAAATATCGGCGCGAGGTCAATATTTGGCGTGGCTCGTGCGGAAAACAAGGAAGGTTTCTAATTGTCAGTTGTAGTTTTCCGTTCTGTCTGTTCAGCATCATCGGCGTACATGTGAACCACGTATAATTGTGCACCAGAGGTGCTCTCTGGTGCACAATTATACGTGGTTCACATGACCACAGTACCGTAGAGTGGTATCTGCAGTAGTGCACCCCTTACCTCCCATTTTTCCGAGCGTGCATGCCGTGTGTTGGACGAAATATTGAATCTTGTTGACATTGAAGTTCCTTCTTCATTTTGAGGGGCCGTGATGGTGTAGTGGTGAGACTAACCGCCTCCCACCCAGGTGAATCGGATTCGATTCCCAGCGCGGTCGCTCCCGGATTTTCGAATGTGGGAATCGTGCTGGATGATGCCGCTGATCGGTTGGTTTTCTCGGGAATCTCCCATTTCCCCTGCCCTTGTGTTCCGGCGCTGCTCCTTACTTACCTCGCTTCACCTTCACCGGCTCTCAAGACCGCGATGTTAAGAGCCACCCAAATATCGCCATTCCACTCATTTATTTTTGAGGTATTGCCACATTTCACCTGGTTAAAGGCTGTTCACGACAAAATGAGCACTTTCGACAACGACCTTTATAAAAAAAAAGTCACTGCTCCTACCTGCATGTATTTTAACGGCCTCGCTGAGCGACATGAGCCCAGTAAAGTTGGTATTGACGAAGGAGAAAGTAGTTCCATATCTTAACGTCGAATAAAAAATGTTAGGTAACAACTTGTGATAACTTAAATTATTTCTATCGCTTTCTGTTTTTCTAATGCATCGAAGTGTAAAAATAAGCAGATTTTTTACATACTTATTTTTCTAATAATTTTACAGTAGTAGGGCGTAGTAGGGCGTGGTATTGTCCCCCGGGGAGTTCGACTGCGAGCTTGTTTATAGTGCGCCTATTTGTGTCGGCAATGACCAGCATCTCATCACCGGAATATTCATGCGCTCGAATTCCTCATGGAGGAAATCTATTGGGTTTGCATGCATCAGAACATGAGTTTCAAGAGGATCTCATTTGTCACATCGGGCTATGATTGTATACCACTTGCTTCGTAATTTCAAAGATAAAGTGTATATGAACTTCAAATCATAATACAAAATATTTGTTGAGTATAGTAACACGCTGAAGTGATTTTACCAAAACTGCAGGATGAAATTAATCCCGAAGAATTTAAATTCATCATTGGATTGCACATGCAGTATTATGGTAAAAATAGATTAATGCACTTCATTATAAACATAAAAAATACTTTTATGTTGAAGATTTAAAGGTGCTATACGCTTAGGTATTAATTTTTCAATTACTTTTTGATAGTACTTTGATTTTAAAATATAAAAATCTAAAATTTAAAAATTGATTATATTAATGAGCTCAACAAGTGTAGGGAAAAGTATTTAGGAAAAAAATAACTTTAATAATAAACTTCAAAAATTAAGAAAATTTAATTTTATAATTATTGGTAAAAATATGAATCTACACTTCTTACTGTGGATAAATCTTTTCATGTATTTTCACCTGATAGATATTTAAACCATACGAAGAAATATAAATTAGAAAATATGATTTCGGTTGTTCATTCAATCATCGTTCTTCATCCAAATGAGCATACGTAAAGTGCTTGATAAATGTACATTAATTTGGACTGTCAATTTAAATATATGGTGTGAGGTTTCGTTGCAATCGCCATCAGATGTACAGTACAGACAGAGCAGTCGTTTTTGACAATAAATAAATGTAAAATTAATGCTGGTCCAATTGCAACCAACATAATTTGGTAGGTAATGTTCGCGAAATGCCCGCTCGGTAAGCATCCCAGCCATTCCGTCCAGGTAGCGAGCTACAGTATGCCCACCGTTCTCAGTGCAGTACATTCCATTATAAGATATTGCAAAATTATGCCGGTGTCACACTATGCGTTTGTGCCGCTGCGTCTAAAACGCTCCGGTTTGACGGGATGGTCACGACACATTGATATAAATGCGAGGTGTCACATTAGTGCAGCGCTCACTATTGTGACACCTCGCATTTATATCAATGTGTATGTCCATCTCGTCAAACCGGAGCGTTTTAACTGCAGCGGTAAAAACGCATAGTATGACACCGGACTAATATGACCGATGCGGTGCCGTGCCGCTCCTAGCTGTGTTGGCTGTTCATAATGTGTTTCCTCCTTTAGAGACTTGTTTGGAGACATTATGTCCAGGTATTTTATATAATAGATTAATGTGAGTGTGGTAAAATAGGTGGCCATCTTTCCTGGAAATATCCCGTGAAATGAGACCCTGTAACATGGAAGCGACAGGAAGTGTGGGAACCGAAGATCCGGGCGCAGATACATTGCATCTCGAACCCAGATCACCGTGATAGGACACCCAGTGAGCCATATAATAATGTTAATAGTGTAGAGCAACTAGAAATGTAACGGAAACTCGGTACAGCCCGTGCTCTGATAATTTCACCATTTTTATGTATTTTGGGTTGTAGAATACGTTCATCTTTATTTTTATGAACCTAATCAGGAAAAATATAACAGTTGTGCATCGTGTTTTGACGTCAAATGATGTGCATTCCAATTATTCATGTTATTACATACGCCAGCAGTGTGACTTTGAATATGTAAATGTTACGTGTGCAGATGACACAAACGCCCACCAACATGAGCCTGTATCAGAGATTAAGATGAATTATGCAAAGCCGACCTTGGTAGCTCTAATTTAAAAAAAACATATTTGAAATTTGATAAAGCTGTAATGTAATATTGTAATATAACTCCTCCTTTCACACACACAAGGCGTACAGTGCGTATAGTGTAGAAGGGAAAGTACACTGGTGGTAATATAATTTTATCTTGCACCAAATTAACTATCACCACTAACATTGACTTCTGACCCAGAGTTTGAACTTGCCTGTTTCCACAGGATAGCAATGATAATGCAACGACGTGACACTCAGTAACATAAGACGCAGTCCGTCTCTGTAGGCTAGAATCAGCATTCACAACAATGGGAAAACAGAATTTAAAAATGACTCTAGCTACAGAAAATAAATACACACAGATATTTACGAAAAATACGTGAGGTTTAATTTGAAAGAAAAAGTTTTGATTTTGACACCATTAAATTTAATCCGATCTATCCAAATATTATTTTCAAAGTCGTTGCAAGTTTTAAAATTAGTTTTTCTCAGTGTGGCCGTAAGTATAACTGTAGCCACCGCGTGAATATTTCTCTTATTAAATCCAAACATAATTTATGTCTTTAAAAGATTTCTTAATTTCTTGCAAAAATTAAACTAAACGAAATATATTTCTCAAACCAACTCAGTCGGGAGAACAAATGAGATCTTGGCAGAGCTCTGAGGCAAATTAGTCAGAGCAACTTCAATATTCAGTGAAACAAGATGGCGTAACGTTCGCCAAATGTATTTTCAAAAATTATTAATTTAAATTCCTGACGACGTTACGGTAGCTCAAACTGTAATTTAATCATAATACCGCTTAGGTAGCGCGTGCAGACTTTAATCTTGCAGTATTATGTAGCGCGTTTTCACCCCGTCGCGTCGGGCAATCTGCACAAAATGTTCGTACTCGACCAATATTAAACGAACAAATTAAATTTCCTACCATGCCGATGACCCACTAGGTCTCGACCTGCCTGGCGAAAAACCAGATGACTAGACGCCTCCTAACACATGCCTAGCAATGCTTTCAAACGTCGCGCCTATCACGAGAGGGCTACGTCATTTATCACGCATAACGCCATGCGTTACTATGGCAACCAAATAAATTCTTCTATGTACGTAACCCACGTACAATAACTTCATGGCAGAAATGTTGAAAGAATCACAAACATAATTAAACGTAAATGATTATTCCGAGGTGATATCATCTTGCGATTAACAATAAAAACATTAAATCAGAAGTAAATAAAACTTAGCTACCACAAATAAAACAAAAAATAAATAATGAAATGTTACATGATTACAAAGAGTGAAAAAATAATCTGAAATAACTGTGACAGATAAATGCAGCGATTTTGATGCGTTACAATGCCCAACTCTGTATCCAGCTGAAACCATTTATAAGCGTGTTAGCACTGGCCAACTCTTTAGGCTATTAGACTTTCAAACTCAAGATTGATATTTTGTATCATAATAATGAGAAATTAAAAAAAAATAAGTCTACTTATGTATGCATTGAACTTACCTTGCCTATTAAACGCGATAGAAAATACAAACGAGTAAGTCACCTTCAACTAGACAGCAAACATTACAATAGGTCTAAATAGATGTCTGACGTACGCAAAAGTTACGATACGTTCAGCAAATATGGTGCAATACCTTACAATAATCCAAAGATATTACTTGATATTATTAATATAATACAAGAACAAAGAATATTAAATGAGCCCACAACTTTTGTATCGTGATTTTAAGTAAGGTTATCCAAATATTCGGTTTGGCGCTGAAAATAATTTCTACGGACCAATACCATTAACTGGCATCCGATCTTGTTTGGCAACGTGATAATCAAAATGGGGAATGTATGGGTTTCAGAGTTTTATGTACGATGTTCTACGCAATCTCGCCATCGTCTCTAGCGGGGTCGCCTTATCTAGTACCTATTTATACCTCAAAAGTCATATTGTATCGTAGCCAGTGTAAAACTTCAATATTTATAATTTGATAATGATTATTCAATGTCTTTAAATTTGTTTTAAATGCCAAACTTTAATGTAATGTATAAGATGTTTAACCTATGTTCAGTGTGATATTTGTATAATTATCTCTTTTGACAGTCGTGTTGTGTATACTATGTATGTTTAATGATTATCTGTGGTTTCTTTGCATGAATATTTGTCTATGTAACTAGCACTACTTTTGTTTCTCAAAAGAATCAGGCCACACGAGCCGGCCTATCATAATTGATTGATTTTCGAACAATAGTGTTTTAGAACAAAAACTTATTCATTCTAAATTGGAATCAGCTAGAGACCAGCACGGAAAAGAAGACAGTCCTGAGTATGGAAGTTAATATTTTATATTTAATTAGTAAAAGTTTGATATTTACGATGGCGATCAAGATATCTTCATGAACCCAGACGGAAGGACGAGCCGGAAAAAGAGGACTTCGAACCAGGGACAACGCGGTGCCTGATATTTGGAGAGCCATATCTACAATGAGAGGACTACTGTCTGCGAATACAGACGAGTTCCGGTTCTACGTCCACCTCCGCTGTTCCTGCTCGCAGAGGACGAGTTCGCTGAGGACCACCAGGAGATGTGCTGTCCATGGTGAGCAGGAGAGCTGTTCCTGGGTTCTATACCAGTGAAGGATGACTCCACGACATCGGCAGAGTTGCGGTGATTTCCCACCATCTACTCAGCTAAGTCGCATTTTTCTCCAGGCAAATTTAAACCTATTTAGGACACCAATACTAGTAAATTCAAATATTGGTAGATATTTTGGTGTGCAACGTGCAGGCTAGTGTTGTCTGTAATTTTGAGAATTAGAATAGCATAATATTTCACAACTAAAATTTTTTGAAGTACCATATAATTCGAATTGGTTCAGTTCTATTATTTCTTGTTAAATTCATTTGATACCATTAAAACCAAGATAATTTTATTCATTTGCTATTGATTTACTCGAATTAAGACTTCTCTGGTTATTTATTAGATTTAATGGTCCAATTATTTTAATCTCCAGAGATAATTCAAATCTGGACGAATATACTGATTTTTTTTTACGTGGCAGCATAGAGGTTAGCTGAGGCATATCATTAATCTAACCTATCAGAATCACTCACATATACAACTATATTTTATCATTACATTTCACATTCATATCTTATATTACGTATCACAGAGATAATATTTCATAGCCACTAAGATTGGTTCTAATATTGTAACACATTGTAGTGGTGTTACAGTATTAAAATTTGTACGCCCATACATGTGGCAAACTTAACAACTGCTACAGTTAAAATTTGGCAGCCCAACGACAGGGCTATTAAAAAAAAACCCACACATTGTGTCTATTTAACATAACTGCTACAGTATTAAAATTTGTCTCCTCAAACGTGTAGCAAATTTAATAATGATACATATAACTGTATGAGTGTTAACAGTCATGTTACAGTTAAAATTTGTCCACCCAACGTGAAGGTCACGAGAATTTAAGCCCATAACAGTCAAAAATTTGGATATTGCTGCTCACGTAATATTGATAATTTCCATGGAGAAACCAGAGTAGAGTCACTTATTCTTTGGAATTTACATGAGTCGAGAATCAAGGACTGCATATTATTTGCGAAACACCGCCACCATAGACTATAAGAAATTGGAGTATCGCACGGATAATATGATGGCATAAACAAGCATACCGACAGATGGGTTAGCTTCAAGCGACATAGAGGGTAATTTAGGTCAGGTGACTAACCCGATCATCAGACAACGGAACAGACGAGAGAATTAACGTCTAGCCCATCGGAGATGTCAATACTGCAACAGATGGCCTTGTTATTTAAGGAGCAATCTAGAAAAATTCGTGAAAGTAAGGAACAGATGTCGCGAGCAATTCACGAAAGTTACTAACAGTTTGAAAGGCGAATAAATAAAAATTTTGACCAACATTTCAAGGAAAGTAATGAACAGATTAAACAAGATGTAGTCGGACAATGTGATTCCGTACCGAAGATTATTTATAGTCCAATTTCGCAACTAAGCCAGACACTGACTAACGGTATATCTCACGAACAGCAAGCGGTAGTAGCAGAGGAAAACGAGTCGAAGTTTGACAAGTTGGGGAAACAGATAAGTTTTGTCACAGACGAAATCGATGGTGATCTTAGATCGATGGATAAATTGGAATTGAACAACACCAGCTCTACTGCATTAATCGTGAACGATGGAAACGATCCCATATAGATTTCAAAACAACCAGAATAGCCTGAATTCGATCTCCTCGCGAACGACACATCCACAGTGCTGTCGCGGAACACATTGTTCCACCACCCGAGTCAAACGTGGGGGAACCAAACGCTGATTTTCAAAGATAAATCCGACGAAAACCCAGTAAGTTTTGTGAATAAATGTGAAGGCTGTTCTAAGCTATTCAGCCTGAACGACAACAACAAGCTGAGATGCCTATAGTTAAGCTTAAAGACAACAACCTACTATTGGTGGGGGAGTAATGAGACAGGAACCCACACATGTAATGAGTTCTTGCTTGACGAGAAGAACCAGAGAGCGTACTCACGTTGTGGAACAGTAGAAAACATTACTCTAGAAATTGTGCTAGGAGGTAGCACGAGGCATGATATTGCCGTGGATTTTTGTAGTGTGGACGTTCTTAAACACGAACTGCTCCATGTGAGTCACCATTCACAGTAGAAAAAGAGCGAAACACACTGCAGAAAACCTCTCGGCGTATGAGGAAGACATATCTTTCGATATCTGACGAATTGTTTTCACACGTCGCAGACTTTGTCACACGACTGCTTGTCACAGACCTTCGCAGACGACTTGGAAGAGGAGAAGGTGTTGCCAAGAAACGAAGACCGTGGGATCCCGGAGGTACTAACAGACCTGAGATCCGAGACTCTGAGCAATGTAATCCAGGAAGCACTAACCAAACAGAGACACAAGACTTTGAGCAATGGAATCCAGGAGTCAGTAACCAACTAGAGATACGAGACTTTGAGAAATTGAACTCTGGAGACACTGACAGGCCAGAGATCCGAGATTTTTGATATGTCTAGATTACTGTCACCTCCACAATCGACCCATAAAGAAACCGAAGACAAGACAGAAGAAGCGAAACAAGAATTAATGGAGTTCGCCAGAAAGAAGTTACTTCTAGCAGCTGATCGACGCCGCAAGTATGCGAAGCAGTCACGGAAGAAGAAGTTACGTGTAGGTCAATTAGTTTTGATAAGAGCACACTGTATCAGTAGAGCATGGGAATTTATTTCCAAGAAGTTGATGCCACTCTATGTCGGTCCAGTAAAGGTATCTAAAACAATCAACAACAACTGTTATGATGTGGTTTGTTCGGACACTGGCAAGGCCCTAGGACGCTATAATATCATGGATCTGAGAGAATATCAACCTCCTATTACGCAGGTATAGAGGAACAAATTTGGAAGACAAGAGCAAAAATATATACATACACTGAGGAATAATTTTGTTGAGTAATTATTGAAGCTTATTGCAGTGAAGAATTGTTGATAAAACGTGGATATTATATGATAATTATTATATGGGGCGAGCATTTGTTTATTGATGTGAAAAGGATTTAATTGAGCGTAACTGAAAGCCGCCAGAATATGAAATAATTTGGTCCATGTCAAAAGAGTATATTGTTATTTATTTTGGTCTGTATTGCTTTGCTTGCCAAATATAGAATGTTTCACTGTAGAAGATTGTTAATGTATGTAAAGAGTTCCAGCGTTTTTGATATGTTTTGCCTTCCAATGAGGAAATAATAGAACCCGTCGTAAAGGATGGTAGCGATGTTACCAACGAGCTATATAGTAAACATAGAGTGGTATAAGCGTTCCAGACTCAGGCTACTTGAACCTCTGTCCACAATTTTCATTTCAGTCAAAACTAAGGTTCGTGGTAGGGTGTAGCAGTAAGGAATATCACGCAGACGTACCCAAAATAATTGACAAATAAAATACAATTGGACATTTTCACGCACTTGCTGGTTGGAATTCGCAGATTTTGCTTTGCAAGGTTAAAGATGGCATAAAACAAACCGCTGGGAAGTTGTATAGTGTAGTGTTGTGAATGTTATTTTTGTGAAGAATTGTGTTAATGTCAAACCAGCCTGCATGTTTGAGATTTCAGTGTATAAGCCTATGCATGGAAGCATGTAAGCGATTTATGTATCCATTTGAGTGCTAGAAAATATTAAA
Source organism: Dryococelus australis (assembly GCA_029891345.1). NCBI lineage: Eukaryota > Metazoa > Arthropoda > Insecta > Phasmatodea > Phasmatidae > Dryococelus > Dryococelus australis. The sequence goes on from CM056994.1 coordinate 222,456,000, forward strand.
GGTGCAATGGGCTGTTGTGTTGTGGCTCGAGACTGCAATGCAAATAATTTATATACTACAGCAGTCTGGCATCAAACCACAAAGTTGGTGGATTGACCTCGTAATCAAAATAATAATTTTCATGAATTGAGAGAGACGTGGAAATTATATTTTCTGGGTGCTCATGGAAAGCAGGTTCCGGTTAATGTAAACATATCGTCGAGGTAATGTAAAGCAGAGGGACTTTTTTGAAGAAAAAAAAAGTCCTGAAAATGGTATAAATCCACCCTATTATTAATACAGAACACAGATTTTATGAGGCGCATCAATATTTCACCTGATGGGGAGGGCTATGAACTGTAGTAAAATTGAGGGGTAAAAGTTTATAATGAAAATGTACATATTTTGTATTTTTTTTTTACCCCGAAATTTCTCTGATCATCATTGCCCTCCCCACTATCAATTTAGGTGTTCGTATTGGTTTGGATACGACTTTTTGGTAATTCATGTATTTCCATGTGTAAATATTATTATGAAGTACATATTTTCCACTCGTTTTACCCCACAATTTCCCTGGTCAAAAAATTGTCATCGGTCTATTTCAAAAACAATTCCGTACGAATATTCACAGTTTAAGACCTCTAACATTATTTAGGTCAGCTTTATGACGTTTTAAAAATACCTGAATTGACGATAGTTCTTACGGTTACTTTTGATTAACATATTTGTTTTCCACGACATAGCACATTACACGTAATGCACGTCAATATTTTTCCGCAACTGTGTTTAACATTGTTACAGCTGCGAGGTAAAGAACTGTAGTATTTATTATTTTGTTATTGATATTTGTTGGGTTATTAAATTCCAGCACGCAACTCGTGTTGCTTATATGGTGCCATACAAACTTAAAAGATAGCAGTGAACATGCACACAAATAAGCCTACGGTAACTTATATTCCGCTCATATTTCTATGTATTGCTACTTAGTGTTTATTAGGTTTATTGAAATTTATCGGACTGGGCTTAGAATTTTGTTGGGACTGTGGCCAATCACGTTACACGACTGTGTTTCAAGCACTTAGGGCAATGGTACAACATTGTGATAAATAAACAGACGTGGATGTAAATAATTAACTTTCTTCATAAAAACAGTTCACAGTTAAACTGTATAAATAATGCACATCAAATATTTGAAGTCACGCACACACACAGCAACGCCACTTTACATGCAGCTGTTAACGAAACTCACGTAACAGTATATTGATATTCAAAAACATATCACGTCTCATTCACGATAACAACATGACAATAAGCATCAGTTGACAATGTTTTGACTGAAATGAAAATGGCCGGACAGTTTGCCGATGGCTCCCGCTAAGAGCGCTGTAATCATTCAGTCACCCTCTCTATGTTTACTATATAGTTCGTTGGATGTTACTGAGATACATGTATTTTGCTATATTCAGTCATAAAACCAGAAAGTCCATAACAGTAATGAAAATTACCACCGACGAAAAATCCGTGAAAAAAGAAATAAATGGGCAAATACAGTAATCAACCCAATGTTAAATGCTCTATTTTGAAACCCGCAGTTTCTATGTTGAAAGCTTGACCAAAAAGAAATAAAAGCTACAGTGAATAAGTGAACTTCCGACTGTAAGTGTTGCTAGGATTGAACGCTAACTTGGGAAAGAAAAACACATGTAAGGTTTCTTTCGTAGGGTAATCTGAATGAATACATATTTAGTTGGTTTTGATTAGGTTCTTCATGTAACTCCTATTTTAGATGTCTTCGAATTGTTTGATTGTTTTTCTTTTGTCGCACATATCATTTATACTCCTGAACTAATGTTTCAGAAATAATTGTTGTATAGATGTAAGATTGATAAACATGACTGAAGTTTCATGATTTATTTGGTAATTTTTCGCGTGAAAGTAGTATCCTTTTGTGGTGACCGGATATAATTTACAGATATTTAAAAAAATCTATAGTAGTGAATTATGGTCAGTACTGGTCTGTATAGCTGTGACGTCATATGATTGCCAATATTGATTAATGAACTTTAAATTAGAAAAAGAGGTGTCAATTGCATGCGAGTTAAAGGAACATTGACTTTACACCGACATTTTTTGCCTGAAAGACATTTTTATAAACGAGTGTAAAGTGTGGAAAAAATATATAGCAAGAAACTCTCAGTAAGTGTTAGCTGAAGGATAAACCTTTTGTTAAGCCAAAACAAGCAGAATACACATTAACTGAAAAAGTGTGCGAATTGTTAATACAAGTGGTGAGGATGATTAATTTCAAACTTGAACTAGCAATTTTAATTATAGCAAGTGTTACAGTCCAGAAGGTTAAAGTGAGGCAAGCGCTACCCGCCAGTTCTTCTCATCTGTGCCAGCAGAGATAACTTTTCGAGAACTCTAATACTGATCGGAGCAGGGACGTTTCTACTCATAGTCGGGATGGTGACAATTTTTATTCAGTCAATTAATAATAATAAATGTTGGACTGAAACAATTTTAAGATACATGGCTACTTTAATAATGATGCATGTAACTATATGAGTGTTAATACTCATGTTACACCGCATACTGTCAAAGCCACCTACAGGTAGTGGAGGGTAAGGGAGGGGGGCGCAAAAAAGAATTTTCCTCCCCCAATTCCTCAGTTCCACAATTCCAAGAGGCTCTCCAAGCCTTTGGACTTAGAAATATTTTCTACTTGATAACGTACTGTCACTGTAATATGACAAAGCGAAATCTACTCGTAAAATAACGTGTACAATTGAGAAAACGATCATGGGCAGAACATTAGACAGTGTAAGTATTGTGTCAGCGGAAACTCGCTGGATCGGCTTTAATCTGTAGAGCGTGGTACTGCACCGACCAGCCCTCTCGAAATCCACTGGTTAGCACGTTCCCGTTGGTCTGTATGCATGAGCAGACTGCGTACGAGGATATCTGAGTGTCGTCACAGTGCTACGAATTGCACTTGCTGAGGAGTGATTGATATTAGGGACTAGCTACAGTAGCATGCACAGTTTTAGCATGCACCAGTTGTGGTATTCTTATAGCTGCCTTTGATTCAGGATATTTGGAAAAGTCACCAAGTCATTCAGTTATCGTGCCATTTACTATTGCGGATATTATTCTTTATTTTTACTTAATCATCTTTATTGACACCTAATAGAAAAATGTGGAGTTTAATTACACATTTTATAATCATTTTTTAAAATTGAAATAATGTAGTTCTCGCAATAGTTTAGTGTGAACAAGATAACGTTTTTTTCTTATAAAACATTGATATTTATTAACTTTACAGCAAACGGTAAACACATTTCCAAGCAACATGTTTTCTACCAGTAATACAGACTAAAAAGGAAGCAATATTCAAAGTGTGTAAATTGCTTTTTCCCTGGCCTCCAAAATCCCCTGGACAACCCTTGATACCGCAAGTGAATGACAAAAATATGGCCAGCTCGTTTTAATTACTACCCCACAGTTCCCCCAAATATTGACCAAGATTTTATGAATATGCGTGACCAGAATTTACAGTTCAATAGGAAAATAGACTTAGATTAAATCAGACCAACTTTTACAAAATGCAGAACATCGGTCATTGACAGTTTACGTATTAGTATAAATTTGGAGCTTCTCGCCTTTCGCCGTATGTTTTCTGTGTTATGGCAGTCAGTAACAGTATACACATTTTTCTAGTTTGCGCACTGAAACTTGTCGATAAATAGTGATAATGTGTGGCATAACGTAGTTTTTTTTTTTTCAAAAGCCTACCGTGATCAAAGTTTCGCCGCAGCTGAAAGTGCCGAACTATAACGATGGATTTAGTACACATATATTGGGGAGATCTACCGGGCGGTCGGAGCAATAACCTGGCATTACTGCAAGTCATCACTGCTGGCGAAACCAGTTACCGCTGTCCTTAAGAAACAGCTGTACAGTTACGTTAGTAGACGGGTACAGCTCAAGGCTGATGACAATCTGGAAGTGAGTTATGCGGGCGTGTTTCACGGACAAGTGGTTTCTTTGAGAACAGTTAGGATGTTCGATTGTGGACGCGCCTCTGTATCGATGCGAGGATCCCGGGGGTAGATCCCGTTGTGAAGCGAGTCCTTACCGTCGTCGTGGGAGGCCAGAGAGCCCACAGCTCCGCCATTGACAGACCAGCTATTCTAGAAAAAGTAGGTCTGAATCCATGTGCCGTTACGGCGGTACAAGAATTTAATCACAAAGTCCTTTTTGCCCATCAATTTTACTAAACAATACATTCGCTACTTTTTTTCTTGTTTTTATAGGGCCATATTCGATACATTTTCTTTTAAAAATTACTTCTAACGTATCGGTGTATTTTAAGGGCGCCATCTGGTTGGAGGTACGTATATAACATGCCCGAGGCCTAGAAGCGTGGTAGGACTAAGGGTGTTCATGGCGCGCATATCGAATCTCTGGTCACCTTTAAGTGCAAGGTACTGAAATGGCGTGCAGCCTTCCTCTCGTTGACTTACTTCTATAGAACATTATGTGGTGGCCCTATCATTTTTCCGTGTGATAAATAAAGACAAACGTATGCTGCAAATCCGTATTCTAAGTTAAATAACCTGTACCGGAAGTTTCATACCTACACATAATAGTGAGACATTGCTGTTACCCCCTTTCCACTTAAAATACACGCTTGAGAGGAAAATAGAACAGGAAACTAGTATTTCGACGTAAACAATTTCTTAAGTGCTGTTCGTAAGCAGACATCGCTCCAAGAACACTGAACAGTTTTTGAATGACAACTTCACGACTGAAGTTCTACACTCTGTTTGGGGGTCTAGAAATACTGTGACCTTAACAACGTACATCTGCAAAAAAACATGAGTTTTGCTAATTAAAATAACAATTCTCACAAAGAATTTTTACAAGACAACTGAATATTAAACATTTTCTGTGTCAGGGACATGTGTAAGTAAATTTTGATACATAAATACTGGACAGAGAAAATTAAATGCCTTGAATGAAGTACGAAAACACTAACGCAGGAAAAACCTTTTGTAAAATTGTAGCGGTCTACAAATCAGGCACCAGCACTTGGTAGAACTAGGCCTACACAACAGAATCATGGTGGTTCTCAATGGTTCGATAGGTGGTATGATTCACTTTGGCGTTTTGGTGGTTAACTCATCAGACGTGGTGTCATTTTTTTTTTGTAATCAATGTAATGGTCCTGAGGCACGTTTCTCCCCTTTTTTTCACGTAACCATATATTGAGTTAATGAAGGTTCATCATCGGTCGAGGGCGCTGAGGCAGACACCTCCCAGCTTGTTTTACTGCGTACCTTGTAGAACCTGTTGAAGCATGGTTACCGTAAGCAGATGAGCACTGTCGTGCTGCTTAACGTCATTCAACAAACATCGAGTGGACAAATGGCGATAGATTGGGCAAAATGATTTAAATATTATCGACGGGCTGTCAGTGAACGTTGCCCAAAACTACATTTGTTCTGTAAAAACAATTTACGGCCGTCCATGCCCTAATTCTAGGTGTATAGTGTTCCACACTTCTCATGGAAGATTATCCTTTCTTATAGGACACCGCGTCCTCATGCCTCCATCGTCGCACGCTAGAGTAAAGTTGGACTCATCCGAGAAGGCAATGCGACGTCGTTCCTGCCCCCAATGCTCGCGTTATCTGCGCCACGAACCAAATGCTTGGCGACGGATTAATGTAAATGGCACTGTACGCGGAGGACACCATGGCTGTTGTCTACTGTCATTCGATCGACTCCGGATAGTCCTCGATGATCCTCCGGATGGTTCTGGCAGTGCTAGCTGTAGCCTCACCGACCTCATGATCTGCATGTGTATTGCATTTAGGTCCATTGCCACACAGAGTTCGGTGTACTGTATGTATCTACGCAGTTTAAGGTACAACGACGGACTCCAGAACCTTGTCTACGTGACGCATAAGCCTTAGCTTCTTCACGTGGCGGGTTATCTATCAAGCCAACCAACTGGCGTCGTACAGACCCAGTGTACGTCACTGTTCAAACAAGGAACAAATAAGCGTGGTGTAAATTGTCATGGAATGAAGGGATTTGGTCACCGGCTTATCAGAATATAGTGAACTCCGCTATGCCCGGTTAGCGATGCTTACAGTAAGTAATTGAGATTCGGATAAGCGAAGAAAAGTGATGAGAATCGCATCTCAGATCCCCACATAGCGTTTGCTGTGGATTTCATCCTCCGTGGTTGCACATGCTCGACAGCAGTGTCCACTTGTCCTTAGCTGCTTCTGCTAAAGCGTTTGATCTCATCTTATCTAACACATCTTTGTGTTCCAGTTACGCTGCCCGGTCTTCTTTAACTGGCATTGTGTGTTGATATTAATTGGTTCGAAAGAAATCATAGTAAAAGGAAATGACAAGTCACAGAAGAAAATAGCCACGTCAAACGTAGCAGTACATATATAAATGGAAATTGGATAAAGGTAGCGCAAAACAAAATTTCATCTATAATTTATATTTGTTTTATTTTGAGAAGATTTATTTCTTAACTGTATTTAAGTTGTTACAGTTCTACCTCATTATAAATAAAACAATATTATGTAAAAAATAAATACTTTAATTTAACACTCGATTGCATAATTTTGGCCATTAGGCCTACAGATATGAATAGTATGTATGTTATTTACAATTTTAAGATATATACGTAATATTAACAAATATATAATTTAAACGCTGCATTATAGTTATAAGTGAAAAAATTACCTTCAAAGAAAATCTAATAAAATCTGTATAATTACTCATTTTAATCACATATTTCAGATATTCGACGCCTTTGTTTGATTTTTGACATAAATTTCATTTCCTGCGTGTAAATAAGCACCATTAATTTTGAATTTTTATGTATTATTTCTGCCCCATAACTTGAATACATTGCGTACTTTTTCAGACTATAGGCACGGTTTTTGTTATGCCGAAATCGTTTATTGATAAAGAGAAATGCTACATAATTATGTAGATTTTGGCAATTTGACGTAACTGTTATTTGTTCTTGGCACTTGAGACGGTATGTAGTAATTTTCACTTAAGTATTTTCCTTAGAAGGCGGGGTATTAATTTGTGAGTTCTTTCTACTGCGTAATATCTGGGACGTGAAATAAACTATTCGTGCAAATGTACACAATCTGACATGTGACAAAAATGTCAAACTTTGGTAACATCGTAAGCACTCGGTGCTCATCGTTGGTGATGAGTGCATGCAACAGTTGTTTTACACATTTTGTCGGTTGGAGAGCCAAATTAACCTCTGAGTGATGTATAATTCAAGATGGTGCTCCCTGAGTCGAGGAATGAAACAATTATCTGGACATAGACGCTCACCATATTCCTGAGATTCAGTGAAAACACCTTCCATGCGGAGTAGTGTATCTGTTGTGGAAAAAAGGGGGAAAGAGGAGGGTTTTTTCAGAGTCTTCATTCCATTCAATATATAGCCTCGGTAGTCAGCTGAATCACTAATTATATTGAGAATATTAAAAAATTAGCGAAGATTTTTTTTGCTCTAATTTCCATGCCCGACATAACCGCGTAGTTTCGTATAGCTCATTGCAGGTATAGGCTGTTCATAGTAAAATTGGCAATTTTGAAAGCCATTTTTAAGGTCTACTTGCGTGCACGTTGTGTGTTATTACGCCTTACGTAAAATTAACATTGCGATGGGCCTCGTCACTTTAATCATGCGTCGGTCAAGTGAACCTGTGAAATTATTAGAAAAGTAAATATTTTAGAAATCTGCTCTCGTTTTTACACTTCGATGCATTAAAATAAAACGGAAAGCTGAGCAAATGATTTAAGCTAACACAAATAGTTACCTAATACGTTATATACGACTTTAAAATATGGCACTACTTTCTATCCTTCGTTACCAAATTTACTAGGCGCATGTCACTCAGTTCGCCCGGTAAAACGTATGCAGGCAGGAGCAGTGACTTTTTCTAAGGTTGATTTCAAAAGTGCTCACTTTATCGAGAACAGTGTTTAACTATCGGTAGCAGCCAGTCCTCTTTGTGAGTGTGTCAAACACGCGCCACTGGGAGCTGCCACGGGCAGCAGGAACAGTGTTTGAAGCTCATGTCTCACTGGCACATTTTCCCGTCAAACTATTTCTAACATATTTTATTAAACGAAATAAGTTGCGACGTCACAGAAACGTCACTACTTCCACAGTGTTTGTCTGAGAAAGTTCAATAGGTCAGTTTCCATAGAATATTTTGTGTGTCGAACAAGTTCTAAAATTGTTTTTACGGTTGAAGTGTTCAGCCAATCACGACCTTGCATATCAAGAACTATCACTTTCGCCCGCACGAAACTTTAAAATGGCGAGCAATAACTAGGCACGAATTAAGGTTATGGAGATAATTACCAATTTATATTGTTTCTGTCACTACAAGAAGGCTACTGGAAATGCTAACTGAACAATAGTAGTAAAAAATCAAAGGCAATAAATTTCAGAGCACGGTAAATACCCGCGGTAAATAAAATTCGAATATAGTTTAGAAATGCAAATTAACTAACAAAAATTCTTAATATTTCTTCATGTAACAAGCTGTCCATGAACACATAATCATCAGTATTCCGCTTTGAAATTTATGTTTAAATAAATTTCGAACTATTTCCATGTGCGGGCGTCGGAACTTTTCTCAGGGTTTGTTAGGAGGAGGAAAAGTCAGGTTGATAATTTGGCGCCACTGGTGCTGGATAAAGCGTACTTACCCGAAATTGAGTATTTAAAACAGAGAATTCAGGGTTTACACACACATTTTGCTTCCTATACATATATTTTACCCCCAAAAATACCAGAAAAAATACAATTTAATATAATTTAGTGACGTCCTAATTTATCAAATATACTTAAAGTTTGAAAATCTACAGCTATTCAACGTGACGTATTTTTTGGTACCTCTTTGTAAGATTGGGGGAAGTACCAAAGCCACCCCCCCCCCCCTAATTTATATCCCCTTCCTTCCGCCACTCATCCATCAATTGAAAACAGTTTAGAGTTCTTGATCAACTTCAAAGGGAAAATTTCATGAAGGTATTGCATATTGATATTTTATTGTGAGTACATTTAAAGAGAAATATTTGAGAGTAGGAACTTAACCTGCAGGAAAGAAAATAAATTTAGGGTCGCAGCATTTATCTGTCTGCCGCACATTTGCGACACTAAGAGCACACAGGAGCAATTCGATAGCAACGTGGTCAGGGCTGTCTAAGGCCAGCTCGGGCCCCATTGGCATGGGAACCTCGGGCAGCCTACCCATCGCTACATTTCTCCCCTTTCTTCTGTTGGAATACAGAGGCTTTCGACATTTACAAACACATAAATGATACATAATATCATAACTACTTCTTTTCAGCTTATATTTTAATGCAATATAAAATTGTCTAGGTATTAAACACTACTTTTATTGAATTTGGTTACATCGAGAACTTAAATTTGGTGACCCCTGTGAACGAATGTGTAGACGCATTATTATACACGCTGTGTAAAAGAAACGATTTTCTCTAAAACTAAGAACCATACAAAGCTTCGTCTACGGTTGGGAATATATGTATCAAAATAGTTTCATGGAGTTTCCAATAGTTTACAGTTTGAAAATTGTTTACTAACCGTTTCCAGGTTGTTTCTGCAACAGTAGACACATGTTTCACAATCCCTATTACTGTGCTGCGTTGTGTCCAGACTGGCGTTATGTTCGATATTTTGCGAGAAAAATATGAATCTTATGCTTGTGCTCTATTTTTTGTTATGAACTGGTATGGCAACAATTCAATTTAAAACATCTTACTTTTAATTACGAATTTTAGTCGGAATTTGTTATAGCCCACAGAATTGGTCGAGAATGAAACTCCTCAATGACCTTCACTGTATTATCATTTGTCCACACACTCATTGTAATAAAATGATCAATTATGGGCTTTTCACAGTTGAGGAACCTGAACTAACTGATTTTCAAAGATTGGCTTGCTAACTCACCATCCCCAACCTTTCCCCTTATTTTCCGAACACGTCCAGACATATAAACATTTCTGAACGTTTTCCATTTCAGTTGGAAAACAAGAAAAAAACTTTCATTCTCCAAAAACACCCGAATTTGTTATATAATTACTTCACTTTGATTTGAAAGCTGTTTCCGAAGTGTTTGAAAACAGTTTCCGAACTTTTTGAAAACTGTTTCTGAACTGTTTAGAAACTGGTTTCGAACTGTTCATTAACACTTAAATGAAAAAGATACAACAAAGTCATGAAACCATTTGCAAGCGGTTTCGAAACATTGTACGTAAACGCTGTTCACGATAATGTGAGCACGTTAGAAATAAACCATAGACAAAAATCACTGCTCCTATAATTGCATATATTGTAACAGGCGCATTGAGTGGCATGCGCCCAGTAAAGTTGGTAACGATGGAGGCAAAGTTGTTCCATATCCTATCGTTGAATAAGAAGTGTTAGGTAACTTTTTGTGATAACTTAAATTATTTATTTCGCTTTCTGTATATTTTAATGCATCGAAGTGTGAAAATGAACCAGTTTGTAAAATATTTACTTTCCTAATTATTTCACAGTTTCACTTGGCAAATGCATGAATAAAGTGATGAGTCCAATGGCAATGTTAATTTTACATAAGGTGGAAGAATACACAACTTGCATGCAAGTAGATCTAAAGCAGGGCTCTCAAAAGTGCTCATTTTACCGTGAACAGCCTATAGAAACATGTTTGCAAGTGTCGACGAGGTTTCAAGTGAACTACTGAGAAGAGGCCAGCTCGTGTATGTCAATAATCGTACAGTGAAAGTACGGCAGTGCTCCTGGATGAGGCCAGGTTCCGTTGCCGAGGGCTGTGCCAGTGCACGCCGGCGGACGGCACTGAGGTCACGTCACCACAAGGTGCCCGAGGTGACGCGGGTGATGAGGTCCAGGGCGAAGGCCGGCTGGTCGGTGGGCACCATGTGCCCTGCGTTGCGCACCAGCAGCTCCGTGAAGTTGCCGACAGTCTTGGAGTAGCCGGCCAGGGCCCCGTCCACGTACCATGGCTTCCTCCGTGCCTGCGCGTAGTCGCCGTCCTTGAAGTGCAGGCTCTCGTACAGTCGCACAGACAGCGGGTACGCCACTATGACGTCCATCTGGCCGTTGTAGTACACCACCCTGCACAACACACCCACCCTTCTTTACACTCCTCTCGCACTCCTCAGCCGTCGTTCAACTTTGAGCTGTAGAACCCCCACCGCAATAACATGAAAGTTGTACGTTGTTCTAGGCCTTGGGGACTAACATGTGGAATCAAACGACTTCAAAAATATACATAACACGTACAGGAAGTTCCCAAATATGGTGGAAGAAATCGCGAAGTGTATAATAGTCCCCAAATCAACACAAAATATCTCTATAAGCATAGGTCGAAAAGTCGATATTTTCCGAGTTACAGGCCTTCCAACATTGTATCACGCATGTATCGGAAATAGTCGATCTTTTACGAAGTGTGCCTGTTAATGTCATCAACTGGAATGGTGCGAGTCTCGCAGAGGTGGATAGGCCGTTCAGTACCAATCGCTGGGCTGCACTATCCCTAGATATCAATCCACTGGACTGTTACCTGTGGGGTCATCTCAAGACTCCAGTTCCGGACATATCAGAGCTTCGCCAGCGAGTGCAATTCCTGAAGTGTATCAGACATTCAATGACGCAGCGTGTTCAGGCGTACATTCAAGCACAAGGTAGAAACTCTGGGCAAGCACTTCTTGTAGAGTGACGTATCACTGCTGGTGCACATATATGGCTACACCTACTCGAAAGGGAACGCGTCAGGCAGACTATTACGAATACATGTAGTACAACACTGGAAGGCCAGTATCTCGCAAACTATCGACTTTACGACATATGATCAGTTGTTTTGGGGTGCACTTTCCACACCCCGGAAACTCCCTACTTTTTTGGGAACATTCTGTATATGCAGGGTTCAGCAGTACTGATCGTTCCTTAACTATAAAAAATGAAATCATTAATCATAATTCCATAAAGCTTATTTTACTTAACCCATATCACTATCTAATAACGTAAAAATATGACAATTTATCACTTTTCATGAATAATAGAATAGTTAAACTCAGAAGATCACTGAATTATGTGTAAATACCATTACAAGTGACTCGCTTATATAAAAGAAATTTCTAAAGCAGTTACTATTGGCAGACTTGGTTATTTTTAATTCACCTGTGTGTTCAAATACAGCGTCATTGTAGAAATGGAAATCATCCAATAAAATGTAGAACTACAGGATTCTTCTTTGAAGTGATGATGTTTCAAAAAATGAAAGCTGAAGTTGTTCGTCTAACAGAGAACTGGGAAGAACAAAAGTTAACACTAACGAATCTATTTCATGACAAAACTTTTTATACTGAATCGCAGCTCCAAGACAAATTTGTTTAGATGTAAATCAGTAGTACGTTAAGAATCATATGCATAGTGATAAAGATATTAAAAATTTTCTTTTCGTTGTAAATTAGATGGAACTGCAAAAAAAAAATGTTTGCTAGGATATTGACTTTGGTCGCGCCACCTATTCCCAAACTTCTCTTTCCTTTCTGTGATTCATGCTTCGTAAATGTGTAAATCACATCATAGCATGTGATATGACATCTTGGCAGGGTGAAAGATAGGAAGAAATAATAAACAGCGTGAATAAAGGTGCCATCGATAGGATATTACCCGGAATTTATGACAATCAGTGATTGTGTATATAGTTATGAATACTGTAAAATGTCAACTGTGGCAGTTACAAGTCAGCAGACTATGAGCGCTAATGTGTGAACACTTGAGATGCTTCCAGTGAAAACATGAGAAGTAACACAAGTCTATTAGTTGAATGTAGTGACAAGTTAAGAAGGAAAGAATTGCTTAATTATAGAACACCAATTAATTTGGTATTATTAAAAACAAAATTGTTTTGAAAGTAAAATGGAGGAATTCATTTAGTAATGCATCTATATACTATATATGAGTAACTTATTAAAAAGTAATGTTTAAGACTACTTTAAAAATAGTGGTATTATAGTAAAAAGAAGAATAGTTAGTGAAGAGATTTGAACAGCTCCTAACATCTTGGTCTTGAGAGCCGATGTGGGGGACATGAGGTGAGTATATAGCAGTGCCTGAATGAAAGGAGGGAGAAACGGGAGATCCACGAGAAAACCCACCGACCAGCGGAATCGTCCTATAAAATAAGAAAATGATGGCTTACAAAATGAATGTACAGCTTGCATTAATAAAACAGAGCTAAGTAGATAAATGTTGCTCCAAGTGTTTGGGCTCTATTGTTATCTATCTGGCTTGTTGTCTTGGGCCATTGCCCCGGTAGAGAAGATCTCTGGAAGCACGAGACTCTTATTTGCTTAAACGCAAAGACGGGTGCCAAGGCACATCTCGAGGAACCCGAGTGTATCCTTTCTGGAGAGAGATTATCTAAGATATGTGTCCCAGCATTTCGGAGTCACTGCAGAGTTACCACATTCGGATACTAGCGCATGGCGCTGCCCAGACACCTTGAGCTCGTGGACGCCTTCCTCCTAACTTTAGGTAGTCTGACTCCTCCCCGCCCCCCAACCATGTGCAGAGGAGCATGGGGACTGTACACGGTTGAATCTGTTTGGGATGAACAGTATATCACGTGCTAAGCACACACTAGACTGCTTCTCTCCCACTGTAGCCACACACTATTATTTGCCATTCCCACTATGGGGAGCTAGACACCTCACCATTAATTTGTAAGGTGAGCGTCACATACAAAGGCCAGATAGCCACATACTCTGACAGTACTGAAGTGGTGTGAGTAATGTCTTTTCAAGTTTCGAAATTATTTTTTCAATCAAAAATGTCTAAATAAGTAGAAATTTCGAGTGGTTTGGGGAGTGGTATATCAGTGCAAACCACAAAATAAGTGCAGGCTATAAAATGGGTGTTGCACGAAGGGGCAGTGCCAGCAGGATGGTGCGTTTAGGATGAATTTGACAAGTGCCAGCGGTATAGCGCATCGTGTCGCAGTTGGAGTAGCAAACAGCAACTAGTTTTGCCCAAAGTTACGTAAATGTGCAACAAAATCTTGCATTTGCTTAAGTGTGAGTATGGGAATGGTGCCATAAACCGTTTGTTTGTCTTGAAGTAGCGCCAGTGTTTCGCCGAAGGTCGACGATGACACGCGCGGCCGTGCCAGCTAATGTGTGTTTGTAAAAGAATATTCAGTAAGTATAAGTGGTTCGTGAGTTTCTTATAACTCTCGAAACCAATTTTTATATTCTTATAATTATATATATATGCGCTTAGTATCATGATCTCAGAGATGTAGGCAATTAGATAAGAAAATAAGTTGCATGTCTTCACTTCGTATTAAAAGTGACATTTAATTTGTGGGCAATTATTTTTTTACATTTATTGTCGGTGTCTTTTATGCACGTAAGAATAAGAAGTGGCATGTAAGTAAGATGTTTTCTCTCCTAAAAATGTCACAGTTTTATTCCATCGGCATATGAATAAAGTGATTCGGTGGTAATTTTATATGCAATAGAAGGAAACAAAATGGTGAGAAAAGTATATCCTAAAGAAGGCTTTCTTAAATGCACAATAAATCGCGAACCACTTATACAATGCCTCGCCTTCGAAAATTGTTGGCAGACAATCAGTGACATTGCTACATCAGCATCAGTTATGCATTATAGCAGCTGCCACACCATCCTGACAGAGAATTAAATCACGTTACATCCAGCAGAGAGGGTCGCTCTACGCTCGTTGATAGACGACCAGCGTCAAAAGTGGATGGCCATTCGCAGCAAACTGATTGAAAAGACGGACGCCGATGCGAAATTTATGGATAATCAGTCATGAAACATGGCGTTTTCTTCTACGAACTACAACTGAAGAGGTATTTGGTAGTGTGGAAATCGCCTGTGTCCCCTTGTAGTAAACGAGACTGCCACGACAGACCCAGTGATAAAGTTATTCTAAAGATGAATATTGATGCCTTTGGCCTTAAGCATAAGGAATTCAATCCCCAAAGGCACTGCTGTGGACGAAATTATACGTCGTCTTTGTGAATGTGTATTGAAAGTGTCTGGGACTATAGCCGAACACCTGGCTTCTTATCCACGACAATGATGAGTGCGAGCTGGCAGCACATGTATGCTAGTCGTACCAAATTCTGCCCTCCCGACACCTGCAGCTATGACCACCCCTCCACCCCCCCCCCCCCCCATCCACACTAACTACTATTTTTTTAAGTCGTAAATCTTTTCTTGGCCGGCCTATAATCCGAGGACTTCATCGCCGCATACGCGCACGCACTTTGCACTGTTCCAGAAGTCGCCAGTGGGGTGTTCCAATATTGTTATCGGCGGTGGCAGAAGTGCATTGTGGTTTACAGGTATTTAGATAGTTGTCGCGCATGATTTGCTATGGACTACCATGCGTTCCTATTCGGGCGAGTCCTCTTGACTCTGATGGTAGGAATAACAAACTGCTAAAGAGCCATAGGAGTGAATCAGTTTAGGTTGAAGCTCGCCTTTCCCGAAGACGAGAACACAAATCAAGACACGATTAACAAGATTCAAGACGAAATAGAGGGAAGGTTGTGTAAGGATCTCTGAGAAACAATTGGCTGTGGCTGGCTGTAAAGCACGTGAGCAAATATAATAATTTTTTCAACCAAAATTACTATGATGCCTCTGAAGGCCAACAGCATGCAAGCATTCGGCTTGAGCGCTCAGACGCCGTAATGACCACAGAGACTGCAAGTTTGAAAATATCTGCCCAATGCATCACGAGTAAGACACGTTAAGAGAAACTTGTTTTTCCCCGCAATTATTCCAGCGAAAAATTTTCTCTTAAAACCTAGTAACTGTACTTTTGTTTGGCGAAATTAATTTGTGTTATTAACACATGTAAATAAAATGGGTAAATGTTGGTTGAAAAAGATTTGAATGAAATGGAAGGTAATTAAGATTCGAAGTCCCAATAATTACATTGCTATAGAACATACTTTAATTTTAGTATGAATGAGTGCAATCAGTCACCAATTAAAAGATCTGTTATACATTAACTTTATAAAAATGTAGATGGTCTGCTACTTCGTTAAATATTTACTGCCAGTTTTTTCAAGGAAATGACTTGTTACTTCAAACTAGAAATGGACTAACAATGTACTTTGTTGTTGTACATGTGACTGTAAAATACTAAATGGATGGCTTGACGAATTCCATGAGTCTTTGTACGATCTTGTAAATGATTCTCGTCCATAATAGACTACCTGTAACGACAGTGTTATAAACATACCTGTAATCACTGTCAATCAACTCCTGGAGCCACGGCTTCACAGACTCCATGAAGCTAGGTACCATCTTGAAGTACACCTCTCCCAGACTGGTGTATTCCGCATCCCCAACATGTAAGGCCTTCCTAATCTCAGGGCTTTCCAGGAAGTTTACGTAGATATCCCTGCCCTCGGGCTCTTCTTCGCTCACGAAGTTGTACAAATTTCTATACGAGGAGCTGTGGAGGAACAATCCTAGCACGATGTTCCAGTCCTGAGAATATAAATAATTTGCACTTACTGACCTAGCCCTGGTTTTGTAGAAGTATCAACTTAATCTTACATTTTTGTTACAATTTTTCCTAGGTCACCACTCGTTTTTAGCTTCAATAAAAATGTTGTCGATTTATATGAGTGATAATTTCTTAAGAATGTTATCTTTAAAAATATTAATATACAACTAATAATTATATATATATAACATCTCTACCTTAGACTACTTAACACACACACACACACACACACACACACACACACATATATATATATATATATATATATATATATATATATATATAGAGAGAGAGAGAGAGAGAGAGAGAGAGAGAGAGAGAGAGAGAGAGAGAGAGAGAGAGCGCTCTTTATATCTAAGGCGTCTTCGTGAGACTTTTAAGTAGTCTAAGGTAGGGATGTTGCGATACTACTGATATGAAACTGATATCGATAATTTTATTTCGATACAAGGTATTTTGGAATCAATTTTAATTCGATACTTTACCGGTATCATGTCAGTAAATGTTTCGAAACCGATAATTTTTTTTTTTTTTTTAATTACTTCTAGCTGTTAATTTTGAACTCTTTCAATCAATACCACTGAAATGAACTGGCGAGTATCAGTGTGTTAATGTGTTGCAGATCATGTGTTTTGTGTCACAGAGAAGAACACATAGGTCTTAACCTTGAAGACTGGTAGTTCTGTGTGTTTAATAAAGGGCAGCTTTCTTTAACACATATGAACAAGGCACTGACACTGAAAATATGGAGATCTCTTTACTACCAGCAAAGCTGAAAGGAACAAATACCCATTGGTAAAGCATTCGTTTAACTGCCAATTCTTTTCATTAATCAGTAGCTTCGTATCAGAATAATATTCCAATGCTATTAAAAGCAGTATAGGTAATTCAAATGAACTCTTAGCAATACACAAACCATATTAAATAATAAGGCAGCTGGCAGTTACGTGTCCTGATTTGTGCAAAACTATAGTGTTCTCGTTCAAAGTTCAAAGTTCAATGCTAATTAAAATGTCACACAAAATTAGTTAATGTTCTTGCCTATGGCTTACTCAGAATATTTGGGTAGATACAAGATAAACTTTTACTGAGGGTTTCTGTGAGACTATAACAGGATGTCTGATTACATCATTAAAGCAGTATGACAGGTCTCAGCTTCACCTCAGCAGCATACGACTAATGACTAATTAATCTGACACATGTACCGTATATCTTGCAGACTAAAAAAAATAAGTACTCAACAGCCCTCTTCGTTTGCGTTCCTGTGTACTCCGGCGGCCTTAATTCTTAGATTGAGTACCATTTCACACGTCAAGGCCGTCCATATATGACATAATTACTGGATTCAAAACTCTGGACGAGCAGCGCTGGCTGCCCAGTACCAACGACCCCGTATCACATTCAATGAGGAGACCAGGTCCGTTCACCATGATCAAATATGCACTCAAATTTCCAAATTCAAAATTACCTTACTGCTATAGGGCTTATCTTTTAAGGATATAAAAAAAACCTTTTATTCAGTGACGTCACGCGCAGCTACCAACTTATGTGTACCATAAACATGACTGAAATTTAACAACACTGTGAAAACACCAAATTAAATATACTGCTTTTTAAAAATACAAATGACACAAAATAATTAACATACAGACCATATTTTCAATTTACCATTTCATAATAATTATTATGGTAAAATTTTATGCACAATACCAAACCAAACATTTAATTATTTAAACATTGGCCCGTGCCAATATGACTGTCAATTAGGTGCAAAATCAGATGTCACAGTATTAGATTATAAATATAAATATGTATGTATACAAAAAAAAATTGTATGAAAAATAGAAGACTGACAAAATTAATTTTAAGAAAATATTGCTGGCACCGATATGACATGAGTATCGATACTTTTCTTTTGATACTGGTATCGAAATGAGTATCTATACCATTCTTTCGATTCCTCTTTCGATCCCAGTATCGATACTTTTATGGTATCGCCCCATCCCTGGTTATGACATCTAATAAACGTCATAAACACAGCCATATTTGTGTAAAAAGTTGGATGCCTTCAGTTTCCAACGAAATTTGAAAATTGGGTCTGGACCGTTTCTAAAATTAATTTGATGTTTGGCGGTCTCAGCCAATCAGAATCGTGCACGACAAATATGGACGTCAAGAAACATCAAAATAACGAAAAATTGCTGGAAACGAAGTAGGTTATGAAGATAATCAACTTATGTAGATGTTAGTGTATGAATGCTATTTTAGTGAATCTACGCCTAAAATCGGTATTCTCGACTGGTAGAAATATTACCTTACATATTATACAGTCAATCTTTGAATACCAAGCAGGACACAAATCATATTTTATATACCATATATAAAATATTTAGTAATTGACAAAATAAGCAATTACTGAATATTTTGGTTACCATTCACAATCGAAAGATTAAAATCAAGTTAATCAAAGTTTACTTATGTAGCGTGCATATTTTTGTTAACGTTATACAAGAATTTTAAGAAGATATTTAAAAAAAACGAAAGGTTATTTTATTTCAAAACATTGTGCCATCTATTGGTAGCCATAGAGTTTAGGCAAATGTTCAGGTGTTGTTTTCAAGTCGCTTGTTCGAGTGCAGATAAAATATGCTAGATACATGTTATAGTTTTTTTCTCGAACGAAGCCTCTTTTTTTGCAGTTTTATTTACCTTTTGGGGGGGGAGGGGGAATTCATGTAATTCTATTCAGTCAGTAATTTGTTTAGCCTTTTAATACACAAGGCGCATGGTGTTTAGTGTAACTTAGGGATGGGCATCCAAACATAATAATCGATTAAGAGCTAATATAACTAAATCGGAAGGATCCGATTATTAAAATCGATTAAATGCTTTGAATGATCGATTAGACACAATCGATTAATCTATTAATATATTTTAAAAATTGTTTTATTTTCTCGGTCTATCGGGGGAAAATATTAAGGTTGGGATGCTCAATGCTTGCAGTTTGGCAAATAAAACGTTGCTGCCAGGTAGTACTGGCATCGCATGTGTAATGGGGATTTTTCAATTTGATATGCAACTACAATTTTCATAAAATGAAGGTAATTGTGAAAAATCTTCCGAATTCTGTTGTGTTAGACGCTACGTAAAGAATAAACTTTGTTCTTCGCACTAGAATATGAATATAACGAAATATGTTTGCATATTGGTAAATATTTCTGTAGTAAATTGCATATAGCAAAATGTAATCTTACACAATTTATTTTTTTAATATCACAACTAAATTGGAAAATGAAATAGTGAGATGGTAAAACATATCATTTTCAGGTCCTTCCTTCTCAATTTCCTTAAATAAA